>JABMCL010001273.1:40000-87500 GCA_018857735.1 Alviniconcha marisindica | reverse complement strand
CACACAGAGAGAGAGAGAGAGAGAGAGAGAGAGAGAGAGAGAGAGAGAGAGAGAGAGAGAGAGAGAGAGAGAGAGAGAGAGAGAGAGAGAGAGAGAGAGAGAGAGAGAGACAGACAGAGAGAGAGAGAGAGGAGAGAGAGAGAGAGAGAGAGAGAGAGAGGCAAACAGACACAGACAGACAGACAGACAGACAGAGAATGAGCGAGAGATGTAGATGAAAAGTGCACTATCAAAAATCGTGAATCAAACGACGAGCAAGCCCAATAACTGCAAGGCGGGATGTATAATTTTTTTCAGATGTTCTCCTTCTTTCCTCTTTTCCTTCTTCTTCCTCATTTGAACCAAAAAATTCATCACACATGCGGCCTTCTTTCGGTTTCTTTCTTTCTTATGCGTTCTAAGCTTGACCTATTTCTTGCACTGGGCAACAACAAGAAAGAAAAGAAGAAAAAAACAAAAACAAAAAAACAACAACAACAAAACAAACAAGAGAGAGAGAGAGAGAGAGAGAGAGAGAGAGAGAGAGAGGAGAGAGAGAGAGAGAGAGAGAGAGAGAGAGAAGAAGAAGAAGAAGAAGAGAAAAAAAAGAGACAAAGAAACCAAGAAAGTGTCTATCAGACATGCGAACACTGATCAGTCTAAAGTGGAGAAAAGGACAGCAACTAGGCCACTTACCCCACTCCCCCCCCCGCCCCCCCCCCCCCCCCCCCCCCCCCCCAAATTCCCAGCGGACATGCAAATGTGACCTGTTGAGCAGCATCGGTGGGGTTTGGCCAGCGTCAGGGCCACGTGGCAGTCAGGAGGGGCCAGGATGGTGACGCCACGCCAAGTCAGTGACGCCACACGGAGCCGATAGGGGGTGCGAGCGCGCTTTGGACTGCGGCACGCTGACGGTGACGTATCGTCATGGGGCCAAACCTCGGGCTGCTGACGACGTCACCAGTATGGACAGCCGTCTGCTGAACTTTTCTGGAATTCTGTTTTTCTTTTCTGTTTTCTTTTTCTTCTGGGTGGGTGGGGCAGGGTGGCGGGGGGCGTCATCAGTATGGGGAGCCGTCTGTTGAATTGGTTTTTTGAATTCTACTTTTTTAAATTTTCTTTTTCTTCTTCAGCTTCGGATGGACGCGTGTGCGCGCGCAACACACACACACACACACACACACACACACACCACACACACACACACACACACACACACACACACACCTCTCTCTCTCTCTCTCTCTCCCTCTCTGTGACTCTGAGCAAGAAAACCATCAAACTAACGACTATGTACTTGACTACATACTAACAATGACAATGTGCTTGAATTATGAACTTGAAATGCTGCGCAACTTAAAGGCTTTGTACAAATACACTGACCGATAATCGAAAAAGACTCGGAAATTTGTAGAATCATAGTATGTACTGTGAGATGGTAGCTTGGTCGTCCACCTGCACCCATTCATGAGGGGCAATGGCTTAAATGAATAAATCATCCGTATCCCTCTCTCTCTCTCTCTCTCTCTCTTTCTCTTTCTCTCTCTCTCTCTCTCTCTCCTCTCTCTCTCTCAGAGACACGAAGGCCGACACGAAGGACACCACTCTCCGTTTAGAGCATCGTGCAGCTTAGACTTGAAACGCGTGGACGACACGAAGTGTGACAACGCTCCCACAGACGTGAGACCAAACACGAAAGACTGCACGCACTCCCACAGACGTGAGACCAAACACGAAAGACTGCATGCACTCCCACAGACGTGAGACCAAACACGAAAGACTGCACGCACTCCTAGAGACGCGAGGGCCGACAGCGACCTTGGTCCACCTCGTCCTGCGCGGTGTGGCTGATGGCGCCTGGGTCGCGGTGCGCCATCCCTCATGTCCGCACTGAAGGTCCGCAAACACAAACACGCCCGGCCCTTCACCACCACACCGGCAACGTGTCAGCCCGCACAACGACCTTAAAGGAACTAGCCCTCTCAGGACAGCTCCCTCCAGGAAGGCCGGCCTTTCCCCCAAGAGGCATGAGAGCTAAAAAGCAACAAACAACGACAAAAACAAAAAGCAAAAAACAAACAAAAACAAACAAACAAATGAAAATAAAAAAGAAAGAAAGAAACAACGCTTAAAGGAACTATAGCCTTCTTGAACCATGTTTTGTCCATGGAGGCCGGCCTCTCCCAAAAAGTGGTTGGTTATTACAAACTGATTTCCCTTTTACAGGCCTCACCAAAGAAAGGGATAAAAATAAAAGAAAGGAAATTTCCCCCTTCCGCAGTATTTTTCGCCCAAGAAGGGGGATTTTCCAACAAGTAGAAGACCCCAAAAAAAAACGTAACACACTAGCCTTCTTGAAACATGTTTTCCCCCAGAAGGCGGGCATTTGTCCAACAAGTAGAAGAGCCCAAAATAAAAACGTAACACATTAGTCATCCTGAAACATGTTTTACCCAAGAAGGCGGGCTTTTCTCCAACAAGTGGAAGAGCTAAATAAATCTGAGGGAAAGAAACAGAAGAAGAAGAAAAAAGAAGTTGGGAACAAACCTTCTTGAAATATGCTTCACCCAAGTGGGCAGGCCAACAGGTGAAAGAGTTAAAAACACAAAACCTTGGGAATAAGCCTTCTTCAGACCTGTTTCACCCAGGTAGGCAAGCCTTTATTCAACAAGCGGAAGAGCTCGGGAAAAACCCATAGGGAAGAAGCCTTCTTGAAACACGCTTCACCAAAGCCTTTCTCCAAAGGGAAGAAGAGCTCTAAACAAGAACGCAGGGAACCAGCCCACTTGAAACATTTCACCCAAGAAATATTTATAGATATCACCCAAGATATATTTCACCCAAGCCTTTATCCAACAGGTGATAAAGTTAAAAAATGTACCACCCAAGATGTTTTTCCCCCCCGCCTTTATCCAACAGTTAAAAAAAACATATCCCCCAAGATGTATTTACCCGAGCCTTTATCCAAAGAAGGGAGTTAAAAAAAATCGTCCAGAACTACCGCCTGAAACGTTTTCACCCCAAAGCCCGGGCGGTCGCCAAAGGGGGGAAGGGACAAAAAAAAAAACTGAAGCAACTGGATTTCTCGGAACATTTTTATACAAAGTAGACCAAAATAAAAGTCTGAAAAAAGGATGACTTTATGGGAAATGCAAAAACCCAGACAATTATATTTAGCCTAAGACCTCAAATAGTGAAAATTTGGGGGACACACACACATAAAAACACACACACAAAACACACACACACCACACCACAAACACACAAAAAACCCACAAAACACAAACACCCCACACACACCCCACACCCCAAAAAACACACCCCCGCACAAAACACCCCGACACCCCCTCAAACACACACACAACACACACACACACACACACACAAAAAAAAAGGGGCCCACACACACACACACACACACACACACACACACCAAAACCCACACACCCAAGTACATGATTACTGATGAGTCGCACTGGAGTAAGTTTATACACCACTCCACTGTCCCGAAGGTATATACTTTCCCCCTCCACTGCCCCGAAGGAGGTACTTCCCCTCCATTGTCCCAAATAAAATTCCCCCTCCACTGCCCTAAGGTATTTTACATTCTTCCCATTTTCCTTAAGGTAGAGTACTTTCCCCCTCCACTGTCCCAAAGGAGATCATTCCCCCTTATTGAAGGTATGAGTACACCCCTCCATGTCCAAGGTGTGTGCAACCCCTACACTGTCCCGAAGGCAGAGTACTTTCCCCCTCCACTGCCCCGGGGTATGAGTACTTTCCCCTCCACTGTCCCAAAGGTATGAGTCCCCCCTCCACTGCCCTGGGTATGGTACATTCTTCTCCATTTTCCCTTTAAATATGAGTACACTCCCCTCCATTGTCCCGAAGGTATGAGTACATTCCCCTCCACTGTCCCGAAGGTGTGAGTACATTCCACTCCACTGTCCCGAAGGTATGAGTACATTCCCCTCCACTGTCCCGAAGGTATGAGTACATTCATTTCCACATCGTGCAGTAGATGTCTGTCTATAGACTCGAGTACATCCTTCCCCATCTGACTAAACGTCGTGGAATAAATAGGTCACAGTATCGGTAACTGTAATCAGCAGACAACAGGATAAAATCGATGGGCTGATTGCGCTACTCCTCACTCCCCCCTCCTAAACTTTCTCCCCCCCCCCACCTCTGGGATCCCCCCCCCCCCCGATTTGCAGAGAAATTCTCCCCCATCTGAAAAAAGTCATAGCAGAGGTCACAGTTTGGAACAACAGAGCAACAGAATAAATGATGCCTGATTGCGTTATTTTGCAAACAACCGCCCCCCCCCTCCCCCCCCACCCCCCCTTTCCCCACCCCCCCCCTCCCCCTCCACACACTCCCCCCCCATCTCCCCACCCCCCCCACCTCCCCACCCCCCCCCCCACCTCCCCCCCCCCCCCCCCACCCCCCCACCCCCCCCCACCCCTTCCCCCCCCCCCCTCCCCCCCCCCTTTTCCCCCGTTCCCCCCTACCCCCCCCCCCCGCCCCCCTCCCACCCTTCCCCCCTACTTCCCCCCCCCCCCTCTCCCCACCCCCCCCCCACCCCCCCTTTTTTAGAGGGAAGAGAGGGAAAAAATGAAGGCGCTTTTCCCGTGGACGCGATGAGATCAGGTATGGATAAGACAACACTGCGCGCTTTAGACGACCCAGGGTTTTAAACCCCCCGCCGACCGGCATAAACCGGGTTTCCCGAAACGACGAGGGCTTTTGGGGGGCCTGAGCACAAAGTGAACTGAAGCAGCTGTCTTTAATCAGACGGCCCGGGGAAAAAGGTCATAAAGTTTGTGGGGGGTTTCCTCTGGTGAGAAATATGGGGTTTCCGCCCCGTTGGGTGTCAAACCGGGTGACGGGAGAGGAGTTGTTTACCCGGGGGAGACCATTATTTTTAAAAGGGGGTGGAATGAAAAAGGGAATGTTTACGAGGGGAACGCTTGCCTCCTCTCCCCACACACACACAAAAAACCCCCCACACACACACACACACACAAACCCCACAAACAAAAACACACCCCTTTTCTTTTTCTTCTCTCTCTTTTCTTTTTCTCTTCTTTAAATTCCCCTCTCTTTTTTCAAAACAAACACACACAACACACACACACACAAAAACACACACACACACACACACACGCACAAAGCACGCACGCACGCACGCACGCACGCACGCACGGGTGAACGGGTACCACACGTGGCGCGCGTGCAATCCCTAGACAGACATACACACGAAAATATGAGGGAAAATTGGGTACTGGTTTTTTTATAGACGTATTCTGAAGAGAGGGAAATTTTTTTTGTTGTTTTGAAACATGAAAAACTTGAGGTGCCTGAGGTTGAGGAAGAGTTTAAAAGTGAACCCCACAAGAAGAAAAAGAACATAAATTTAAACCATAGAGGTATGGGAAAGACAGCCTTTTGTCCGAGGGGTCTCCCCACTCTCAATGTCCCTTTTCCAAAAAAAAAAACAGGTCTGCGCACGTAAAATGTCCAGAGATAACGAAAAAAAGTCGTCTGATATATTTTTCCGTTTTACTGAGGTGGTCAGACACTGCCTGGGGTCTTCTGAAAACAAGACTGGTTTGCATTTAAAGATCCAATGCGACAGCGAAGACCACAGGAAAAAATTTTTGAGAAACAGCCAGTGGTTATAAAAAAAAATCACTTTTTTATAGCTTTTTCTCTGGGTACACAAAACCCCCTTTACAACATTTCCAATATTTTCTAAGTGGGGAAAAAAAAAAAAAGAATGAAAGAAAATATGACAACAACAATGTATATACAAATAAAAAAAAAGGCATGCCGTATGAAAAGCAAAAAACAAAGAACAAAATCAGTTACACCCCCCAATTTTAAAATTCCTCCCTCCCCCCCCCCCCCCCCCCGTCCCCCGGAAAAAAACCCCCAACACACACACAACACACACACACACACACACAAAAACACACAAAAAACCACGCACGCACGCCCCCCCACCCCCCCGGGGCCCCCCACACACACACACACACACACACACACACACACACACACACACACACACAAACACACACACACCCCAAACACGCACGCACGCACGCACACACACAAAACCACCACCAAACCCCACACACATAAACACACACGCACGCACGCACCAACAGTAACACCACACGCGCCCCCACACAAACACACACACACACAAAACACACACACACACACACACACATATGGGAAAATTTGCCCCCCAATTCCCTTTTTGGGGTTGGGGGGGGGGTTGGGGGGGGGGGTGGGTGGGGGTAAAAAAATTTCCCGGAAATAAAATGTAACGGGGATGAGTTGGTTGAAGAAGAGAGAAAACAAAGCCCCACACAAGTGCTTTTGTTTAACGAAATCTGGCCATATTGCCACAGGCGACACGACTAAAAACTGAAACCTCTGCGACTAAATGCACGCAATTCTCATAATTGTCCGGACGCACGCGAGGGAGAAATGCGACTTTATTTTCCAACGCAATACACTAGCACAAAAACGCTTTAAAAAATCTTATTGCCAGCTCTGACCAGCCCTCGGCAAAAAGGAAAACGAAACAGCTCAAAAATCAAATGGCTGCACGTTCATAATCGTGTGGTGTGTAGGGGGGGGGAGAGAGGGGGAGAACGCACAAACAAGCGAATGGTTTATTGAAGTAGGTCGTCTGCCCATGGGACATTCCACGTGCATAAACAGACATAAATCATCGAAACATCTCGCCAAAGATTCTCTCTCTCTCTCTCTCTCCTTCCACACACACACACACACACACACACACACACACACACACACAAACAAACACACACACACGCACGCACGCACCCAACCAAACTCACTCACACACTTACGCACGCACTCACACACACACACACACACACACACACACACACACACACACACACACACACACACACATACTCACACACACGCGAGCACGTAAAAAAGAAGAAGAAAAAAAAGCAAATACGTATACCGCAAAAGCGTGCAATAGCCGATCAAGCCAGGACCGCGTTGCTAATACTATTGGCTCCCAGCTTCAAGGCTTTGGAAAGAGAGACTGCAAGTGAAAAGTATAGTCTTGTGTCTGCTAACAGGATTGCCACCTTAAAAGCAGATGGCTGGTTATAAAATTTAGCAGGCAGATAAGTTTCTCTTAGCGTTTTGTATTTTGGGCAAACTAACAGGAAATGAATTTCTGATTCGTTGGTGTCGCAAAATGGACAAGTGAAAAGTGTTCTTTCTAAGTATCGTAGACGATGTGTTTTTAAAGGAGATAACCTAGTCTGAATCTAATCAATTTTTTCTCCTTAAAGCTGCTTTTCTATGGGATCCAAATAATCTGCAACAGAATGGCTTAATTTTCTTAAACGAAGAGTCGAACGCAAGACGGTCCTTCGAAGCCAGAGCCTTGTACCGGTCTTCAAGATAGCAACTGATTACCCGCTGTCTAAAATCACACAAAAATCTGTTCATATTACACTAACCCTGGTTTTCCAAAGGAACCCAAAGTCGTATCGATACAGAGTGTAAAACAAATATAAGAAACCCAGTTATTTTAATTCTTAGAATGTAGGTCACAAAGCATTTTGTGTATGCTTGGGAAGGGAGGCGTCTGTCTGGCATTCTTAGAAGGTTCAGCCAATATTTAATACATCTTGCGTATGTGTTTACATAAAGAGGATATCTACCGGTTTCCCCATAAACTAGCGCGCTTGGTGTTCCTGTGCTAACATCCAAGTATCGTTTGACAGAAAACAGATGTACTCTTACAATTATACAGCAGTCAGCCATAATTCCCCAAACCTCAGACCCATAGGTTAGCATTGGTTGGATTTGGCAATCAAAACGTTTGAAGAACAGGACATTGTTCTCCCAGACTCTACAGAAGCCTAAGAACACCCAGAACATTCTCCCTGGCTCCCTCAGACATAGCTTTAAGCGCATACGAAAATATTACGCAGCAGAAAATATTATACCAAAGTAGTGGTACACAATTTTCAGTTTCCTGACATAAAACCATTCCTTTCTTGTCGGTTGTGTATCCGCTATTTCTAAAAATAACTGTTAACAACAAGGTGTAATCTTTTTGCCCTGTAACTCAACACATTCAGCTGTTGTTGGAGGCCAACAATGGTATTAGAACAAAATTGTCAGAGAGAGAGAGAGAGAGAGAGAGAGAGAGAGAGAGAGAGAGAGAGACAGAGAGAGAGAGACAGAGAGACAGAGACAGAGACAGACAGACAGACAGACAGACAGACAGACAGAGACAGACAGACAGGCAGACAGACAGATAGACTGTGAGAGAGAGAGAGAGAGAGAGAGAGAGAGAGAGAGAGAGAGAGAGAGAGAGAGAGAGAGAGAGAGAGAGAGAGACGGGTGAGAGAGACAGACAGACAGACAGAGAGACAGAGAGACAGAGACAGAGAGAGGGGGGCGGAGGGGGGAGGGACAAATTTTAATGGATAAAAAATAAGCAGACATGCATGAGTTCACTCCATCACGGAGCCGGAACTTTAACTCTCTCCTTTCACTCCCCCAACAAAAACACCAACAACAAAAAAACATGGCTCGTCGATAAACAGCGACATCAGCGGGTGCAGGTCTAATCAGACCACTTCACCCTGGGGCGGGGGGAGGGGATGGGGTCGGCGGGTCGGGGGGGTGAGGGGGTCGGGGGTGGGGGGGGGGAGCGGGAGGGTGGGGTGGGGGGACCTGTCTCCACTGCCCTCTTGCCGCTTTCTAACCATGCCTCCATTCAGCACATCTCTCTGTCTCTCTCTCTGTCTCTCTCTGTCTCTTGTTTCTGTTTCTTTTTCTCTGTCTCTCTGTATGTGTTTCTCCCCCTCCCCTATCTCTTTCCTCCCTCTCTCTACCCCCCCCCCCTCTCTCTCTCTCACACACACACACACACACACACACACACACACACACACACACACACACACACACACACACACACACACACACACACACACACCATTCTTCTGGCTCACCAATCACTTAAAAAGTCAATAAATACTACAATAAAACACATTCCTTAAACATCAAAACACTAACGACATTCTTACGACGTCCTTCCACCGCCATAATTGATTACGCCATAGGCCTCGAAAAATAGTCAGCTAACACACAGCTTTTTTCCGTTGGTGCTCAAATGGCAGCAAGTTGGTAACAGACAACTCAAATCATATTAGCCGTTTCTCTTTTACAACCGTCCACGTTGCTTACGGCAGCACAAATAAAACCAAAAATCATCTGAAGTAAGTAAATATGGCGCTTAACGTCCACAGAAACCACAAGGCTTATTAGGGACATGGAGAAGGGGGGCAGGGGGTATGGAGGTGGGGGAAGAGGGAGATTATATACTGACTATCGCGACACTGTCACCACCGGAATGATTCCTGCATTAAGGTGGGCAGCGATGAGAGCCATTTTAATGTTTCATAATTGTGAAGGACAGAGTCACAAGACAGTGTCCACAGACCACAACCTTTTTGAAGAGAAAGGAGAACCGAAGCGGAATCGAACCGAGGCCCCTCTGCTTACCAGCCTAACGCTTTACCGCTGGGCCAAACTGACTCAAAAATCATCTGAATCGAGACGGAACTCCTTTATTACCCAGCGGACGCGTCTCATGTTTACGTGCGTGCTTGGACGCTATGCTACTTCCACAGTCTTATCAGTACCCAGACCTTTCGGAGGGCGCTGACCGCGTCGGTGGACAGCTGCGCGGAGATAAAGAGTGCCCCTTCAGTGACGTAACCAGTTCCGGCAGAGTTTGGAGGACGGTGCCGGAAAGCGAGGCTGGGAGTGCGGGTACAAGGGAAACAGAGAGACTAAACCATGGGTCAGAGGTCACGAGGTCGGGTCACAATATACCACAGGTCGGAGGTCACAGGATTAGGTGACAACAGAGCACAGGTTAGAGTGAATTACTGGAGTCCAACGTCCCGCCACCCCCACACGCAAACTCCAAGCACTGGTTTACGACATCCTTCCTTCAAGGAAGGTGCCGGAAAGCGATGCTCGGAGTGTGCCCCATACTGTCACCTTCGGACGCCAAGCAGGTCAGAGGTTACAAGGTCGGGTCACACACACACACACACACACACACACACACACACACACACACACACACACACACACACACACACACACACACACACACACACTACAGCACTGGCGGGAGGTTATGATAACAGTCATATAAAGTATATATACATCGCCAAAATCTGCACATACACACACACACACACACACACCACACACACACACACACAACACACACACACACACACACACACACACACACACAACACACAACACACACACACATACACACAACACCACACACACACACACACACACACACACACACACACACAAACACACACACACAACAACACACCACACACACACACACACACACACACACACACACACACACACACACACACACACACACACACACACACACACACAGGCACCTGCACACAGGAGCATATGGACGACACACAACTCAACTGACAGCCAACTAACCAGACAACAAACAGAGACCTGAGGCGGATGAAGGCCGCAGCGCGGAGCCAGTAAAACAGCTAGGCCTGTTGTTTAGGAAAAACAAAGTCTTGGGGCTGGACCTGAAGGAGTCCAGAGAGGGTTTCTGTCGGAGAGGAAAGGGACGAGCATTCCGTGTGGCTGGGCCAAAGACAGAAAAGGCGCGGGAACCGAGAGTGGAAAGAGAAATTAAGGTACGAAGAATCTGGAGGCTGAGAATATCAGAAGCGGAGCGGAGAGTACGGGAAGGTGTGTAAAATTGAAGACAGTCACAGAGATAAGGCGGAGCAGTGCGCGTAAAACATTTATAGCAGAGAGCGTTTATCTTGTACTGAATTCTTTGTGGGACTGGGAGCCACGCACACGCAGGCACGCAGGCACGCAGGCACGCTCGCACGCACGCACGCACGCACGCATGCACGCACGCACGCACGCACGCACGCACGCACGCACGCACGCACACACACACACACACACAACATACACGAATTCTTTTTCTCAGAAGCGTCGTTGGGTCTGCGTCTTTCTCTTTCTCTCTCAGTGTCTCTGTTTCTGTCTGTCTGTCCGTCTGTCTGTCTATTAAGTTTTTCTATCAGCAAATACAAAACAAACAAACAAACAAACAAAAACACACACCCAAAAACAACAACAAAAACAACTAAAAACTGACAGGCTTCACTGCTTTAAACAAAAGTAATCTTTTTCTCTTTATCTCTCTTTCCTCTCTTTCTTCTTCTTCTCACTCTATGTCTCTGTCTCTCTGTTGCTGTTTCTGTCTCTCTCTGTCTCTTTAAATTCGTTTAAAAATCTATTATTCATCAGTAGCTTAGCAAGGACTAGTTGTTAGGTTTTGACTGAATCTAACCTACAATCCTTGTAAAATAATTCTCGAGTTCGAGTTCAAGTTCTCTTTCCCCATTCCCCCCCCCCCCCCCCCCCCCCCCTCCTCGCTCCCCGCCCCCCCCCTCCCTCTTCTCCCACTTCTTGCCTTGACGTCTTGGTTAACCCAGACAGCAAGGGCTGCCCGAGACCGCTGGTGACAACATTCCTGACGCCACAAGGCGGCGCTAACTTCGTTAACGGTCAGCGAAAAGCGAAAACTCTGAGCAGAAAAATGGCCACGAAATCACAATGGAAGCGAGTTATTAAATCAGCGAACTTTTTGACGTAGCACACACAGCGTGCAGGTGCAGCCTACACAAATGGCAACTGAAAGCAGTCCAACAATTCTGACAGCGAAATGGAGGCCGACTTTTAAGCTGTCAAAGATCCGGGGTTCTTTAGCACGAAAAACCCCATTCCTGATTCCATCTTTACACGAGGCTTCACCACTCCTTTCTAATCAGTTTGATTCCCTTTTACTTCTAATGATTCTGCTTCAGTTCCGCTTCAATTCCGTTATTGGCAAGACCGTATTTCAGATCATGACAATACAATAATCCCTTAATGTGGGAAAGAGTTTTCTTTCTTTGTTTTTTATTTTGCGCATCTTCCGGTTTTCCTCAGCGGAGAGCTGATTAAATTCTTTATGGCCATGGTTTTGATCACTTAATTCCTCTCATGTTGTAAATGGATGCAGTTTCTTTTCGTGATCCCCTGATTAAATCTGTGGCATATATGTCAGCTTGTGCAGAAATGAAATCCACAGGTCCTAATTACTGTGATGTTTTCGTGTGAAACACTGCACTTCTGATTCCAGTGACTGCTGAGCCGTGCCTTTCTATCGTTTTGTTTAATTATATGAAGATAAAAACGAACGAACGAAAGAAAGAAGAAACACACACACACACACACACACACACACACACACACACACACACACACACACACACACACACACACACACACACACACCCCGCACCACCACCAGAAAGAACCAACCAACCAACCAAACAAACAAACAAACAAAAACAAAGAAAATCAACCGAAACAGAAAACAACAAAACCAAAAAACATCAACAACAAAAAGCAAACAAAAAGCACACACACACACACACACACACACACACACACACACACACACACACACACACACACACACACACACACACATTCACACACACACACACACACACACACACACACACACACACACACACACACACACACACACACACACACACACACACACACACACACACTAAACCAAAACACTGCCTGGTTTGAGCAAGTTGATTAAATCACAATAAAAACCGCAAAGTTGGGAAAATGAAGTTATTCGGCGCAAAATATATTGATTGAAAGCACGTTTAAGGCTTAACGCTGTCTGAAGAGTGCAAAATGACAAGGATTTGTGGCATAAACCAATCACCTCTAGACACTCAACGAACCATAATACGTTCTACAATTCAGACTACACGGTTTTAGACTGATCCGGTCTCTGTCCAATTACCAGAGTAATTTCCCACTCTGATGAAAACCAAACCAAAACAAACCCAGAACTCTCAAAAAGACTCTGTTTCAAAAACTGGAGCGGGTCAGAATTTTGCCTTGCATGCTTTCTCCGCTGCCAGGAGAGGGCCGTACTAACTTCTACCTGCCCATTTCATTCAACTTCATTATTTTCCAAAACCTCTTGACTTCCCAATTCTCGATGTATAAAATCAGCTCATCGTCACGAGCGCGCGACTGATGCGGGTTCCCATGTTGGGAGCCCACTAAATATAAACAGGCGATAATACATTTTTCGAAAGCGCCATCGAATCGAACTGAAATGTATTTACATCTAATGAGAGATGTGAGCAGGTGAAACTACGCAACGCGTGTCATGACAGTGAACTGGGGACGTTTGCTATAGATTTGATGGACAGTGTTTTTGACCTTGTATCAGACAGCTTTAGCTGGCTGGCACAAGCAGCCGCTACTCTTGACATCTTTAGCTGGCTGCCACAAACAGCCGCTACTCTTGACATCTTTAGCTGGCTGGCACAAGCAACCAACACTCTTGACATCTTTCTGACAACGTTGTGCTGAAGAAGCACCAGGACACCAGCTACAGGAGCTCCAATTGGTTGTTTGGTTAAACGTGTTTAACGCCGGGTTGTCTCCGAAGAGGCACTGCCAGGGACCGAAATCCCAGGAGGTGGGGGAAGAGGGAGACTGTACCTAACGCTACACTGTCACCACCACAATGACTCCTGCATTCAGATGGGCAGCGACGGGAGCCATTGTAATGTTTCGTTAATTGTGAGGGGTGAAGGCACAAAGACAGTGTCCAAAAGCCACATGCTTTGAAGAGAGACGAAAGCCGAAGCGGAATCGAACCGAGGTCTTTCTGCTTACCAGCCTCACGCTTTACCGCTAGGCCACACCGGCTGACGTCCATCGGGTACATGGGGCCACAGGGTAACGAAACTCCGAGAGCGAGCCCTTGGTTCTGTCCGGATACCCCGGAACTGAGGGTTGCCGTTTCGCGATAGCTCACTGGACGGACTGCAGCATACGCTTGTTGTGGATCTAACTCTACAGACTACCGTCACATACTCAACTGTTAGAAATTAGGAATAGACATCTCTTGCGTAGTGTTGAAACTTCGTGTAGTGTTATTTATAACTTCTATTGTTAACCTCATTGTTAACAGCCCTGTGGGTAAGTTAATATAACTTATTAATATATTGAAGTTTAGTGTGAGAGTGGTCTTCTATCACTTTGTCGTAAGCAATGATAAAATAAAACATAGTTTAATAGAATTGCAAACTTACTTTTGCGTAAAATAATTGTTTTACTGGTGTAATGTTGCAACTTTCCTGATGTAAGTTGCTACTTTAAAATGAAAACAATAATATTTAAAAAGTAAAACGAAAATGGGATTAAAAAAGCGGGGGGAAGAGAGAGAGAGAGAGAGAGAGAGAGAGAGAGAGAGAGAGAGAGAGAGAGAGAGAGAGAGAGAGAGAGAGAGAGAGAGAGAGAGAGCATAAAAATTGAGAACCCTGACAGGCGAATTAATCAAGGATTTAAGTGTGTTTGTGCAGCATTAGCTAAATCGATGTTTAAGATGTTCTTATCTCATTACTCCGGGAACTTTAATTTCATAAGAATAAACACAGCCACATATAAACCCATAATCATCCGCAGCACGCCCTGAAGCAACGGAAAGCAACAAAGAAACAAAACCAAAAACATTTGATGGAAGGTTTAACTCGACTCAAACTCGATCTGCAAGTTAACCCATTCACGACCAAACCCTATTTAGATCCATTGGCTTAAACGATCGGAAAAGAGTACACACAGAAAATGCGTGCGCGTGCGCGTCTGTGTGCGTTTGAGAGAGAGAGAGAGAGAGAGAGAGAGAGAGAGAGAGAGAGAGAGAGAGAGAGAGAGAGAGAGACAGAGACAGAGACAGAGACAGAACTCGAATTCGAAAACTTTAATACTCAAGGATAGTAGCGTTAGGTCAATTTGGAAACCTAACAGCAAGTCCTTTCTATAGTACGAACACAAATAAGGAGAGAGAGAGAGAGAGAGAGAGAGAGAGAGAGAGAGAGAGAGAGAGAGAGAGAGAGAGAGAGAGAGAGAGAGAGAGAGAGAGAACTCGAACTCGAAAACTTTATTTTACAAGGATTGTAGTTTAGGTTCAATCAAAAACCTTCTAACAACTAGTCCTTGCTAACTAATGATGAGTAGAGAGACAGAGACAGAGACAGACAGACAGACAGACAGACAGACAGACAGACAGACAGGGGTTACAGCCTGGTCGCGATGACCGTGAAGTTGGGTCGAACTGACGTGTGGAGGTGCTGACCGAACCCTGGTGAACACGGCCGGACCTTGCAGCGCCCTACACGCCGTCGCCTGCACCGTGACGCACACTGACAGGTTACTTAACCCACAGTCAACGGCCCCGGCGAACCCAATCATCGCTATAATAAGAGTAACAGTCACGTGGAAACGGACCCAACCGAACAAAGAGGCTGGCCTGGAAACGGAGAGAATGTACAAAGAGTTCTGTCTACAGGCCTCAAGTTGTTGTTCCATCAGTATTCAAACACATAAACGCTGATTTAAAACACATAAAGTCTTAAAAAGAACGCTAATTTCAAACACATAAACAGTTCAATAGAACGCTAATTTCAAACACATAAACGGCTAAAAAAGAACGCTAATTTAATATAAGTCAAATCAGGTACTTCTTGATTCTATTCAAAGGAATACGTAGGTGACACACATAAATAACAAGCAAAGAAGTTAAATCTATATGCATAAAATATTCACACCATAAGAGCACCCTTGTTGATGTTTTGCAGGGACTATGGATATGTAGGGACAATATTGGCGGTACTATTACTAGTAGCTGCGTGTGGACAGAGAGATAGAGAGAGGGAGGGAGGGAGGGCGGGTAAGAGAGAGAGAGAGAGAGAGAGAGAGAGAGAGAGAGAGAGAGAGGAGAGAGAGAGGGGAGGGAGAGAGAGGGAGGGAGAAAGATACATAGAGAGAGAGAGAGAGAGAGAGAGAGAGAGAGAGAGAGAGAGAGAGAGAGAGAGAGAGAGAGAGAGAGAGAGAGAGAGAGAGAGAGAGAGAGAGAGAGAGAGAGAGATGGATGGTTTATTGTATAATCAATGGATTGTCCATAACAATATTGTGGGTGACCGATGACGAACATGATTAAGTTCATAATTAGCAAAACCAAAGTCATGAATCAAAGAATACTGGATCAAAAGGACACTAAATATAAAAAGGAGCTGTCAAATTAAACGTAATCAAAAGAGTATTTCTTGTCGGGCAGGCAATTTACCGCATGAAAAGATTATAAACGTATATCCACATACCACAGACGTGGCTATACCAGCGTGAAGAGTGATCAGTCATCTTCAGCAGCTATCACACTGACCGTATTGACAATTCTAGATGGGGAATGCACAGTTTTAGCCAACACCTTTTGAGACACAAGAAACGCACTACAATGGATATGCACCACCTTCGAGTCTGTTTTTACGTATCTGGACTGCTAGAAAAAGTACTTTCCAAGGGCAACCAAACTGCTCTCATCAGTACATTTTAACACACTGAGCACCTGGTCCTGAAGTGAAATGTTTTGAGCTTTGTTTATGTACACGTTTCTGATATTTCCATACACGAAGCAGTCAAAGAGACAAATGGGCACGCACGATTTGCCTCAGAAAGTGAGTAACGAAGCCTGTGCGCGTTGAACGGGGACATCCCAAGTCTAAATCGGGCGAGTGCAGTCCTATAGATATTCACTTTGATTAGGTCTAAGTGCTCCTCTCTGCCAATTACACTTTTAAAGCAATGATACATTTCAAAGCGTGTACTCTGTGAAAGGTGAGAAAACCAGTCCTGGGTGAAGTTTTGCCTCAAGCGTTCTTTGAAGTCTCCCAAGAAACGTTTCTCATCACCGACACCCCCAAATAACCACACAAAGCCATAGTCACATTTGCACAGTAAAGACTTGAGAGAGAGAGAGAGAGAGAGAGAGAGAGAGAGAGAGAGAGAGAGAGAGAGAGAGAGAGACGCAATGTCGTCAGTTCATAGAAGATGAATAATTAATTAATTAATCAACCAAACCCACCAGTTGCGACTATGTCGACCTGCTCAGTAATGGTAACTGAAATAATGGACCTAGTCTTGGCCAGCCTTTTACAGAGCCACAATTAACTGACATGCAGCAGACGTACCCAGTCTTGGCCAACCGTCACAGAGCCACAACTAACTGACAATGCAGCAGACGTACCCAGTCTTGGCCAACCGTCACAGAACCACAATTAACTGACAGCAGACGTACCCAGTCTTGGCCAACCGTCACAGAGCCAGTTAACTGACAGCAGACGTACTCACTCTTGGCCAACCGTCACAGAGCCAGTTAACTGACAGCAGACGTACCCAGTCTTGGCCAACCGTCACAGAGCCACAATTAACTGACATGCAGCAGACGTACCCACTCTTGGCCAACCGTCACAGAGCCACAATTAACTGACAGCAGACGTACCCAGTCTTGGCCAACTGTCACAGAGCCAGTTAACTGACAGCAGACGTACCCACTCTCGGCCATCCTTGACGGAGGTACAATTAACAGACATGCAGCAGACGTACCCACTCTCGGCCACCCTTGACGGAGGTACAATTAACAGACATGCAGCAGACGTACCCACTCTCGGCCACCCTTGACGGAGGTACAATTAACAGACATGCAGCAGACGTACCCACTCTCGGCCACCCTTGACGGAGGTACAATTAACAGACATGCAGCAGACGTACCCACTCTCGGCCACCTTGCGCAATTAACTGACATGCAGCAGACGTACCCACTCTCGGCCACCCTTGACGGAGGCACAATTAACAGACATGCAGCAGACGTACCCACTCTTGGCGAAGTTGGTCCAGTAGGTCATGACGGCTTCACTCATCATCTTCTCTGCACTGGTATAGGAGGAAGGGAAGGGAGACAACCCATCCACCAGCGGAGATCCGAACACATAGGGCAGCTCGTCGCCGTGAATTCCCTGCACACACGTCGACAAAGGCTGAATTAAGGGATACTGGATGTGACACATGTACACACGTCGACAAAGGGTTAATTAAGGGATACTGGATGTGACACATGTACACACGTCGACAAAGGGTTAATTAAGGGATACTCGATGTGACACATGTACATACGTCGACAAAGGGTTAATTAAGGGATACTGGATGTGACACATGTACACACGTCGACAAAGGATTAATTAAGGGATACTCGATGTGACACATGTACACACGTCGACAAAGGATGAAATTAAAGGATAATACACGTCGTCAAAGGATACAGGGGATAAGCGTTGCGACCCATGCACACAAGTCGGCAAAGGATTAATCAGGGGATACTCGTAACCAAAGTATGTAGGGAATAAGCATTGTGACTCCCACACATACGTAACCAAAGTATGTAGGGAATAAGCATTGTGACTCCCACACATACGTAACCAAAGGATGTAGGGAATAAGCATTGTGACTCCCACACATACGTAACCAAAGTATGTAGGGAATAAGCATTGTGACTCCCACACATACGTAACCAAAGGATGTAGGGAATAAGCATTGTGACTCCCACACATACGTAACCAAAGGATGTAGGGAATAAGCATTGTGACTCCCACACATACGTAACCAAAAGATGTAGGGAATAAGCATTGTGACTCCCACACATACGTAACCAAAGTATGTAGGGAATAAGCATTGTGACTCACACACATACGTAACCAAAGTATGTAGGGAATAAGCATTGTGACTCACACACATACGTAACCAAAGTATGTAGGGAATAAGCATTGTGACTCACACACATACGTAACCAAAGTATGTAGGGAATAAGCATTGTGACTCCCACACATACGTAACCAAAGGATGTAGGGAATAAGCATTGTGACTCCCACACACACGTAACCAAAGGATGTAGGGAATAACCGTTGTGACTCCTACACACACGTAACCAAAGGATGTAGGGAATAACCACTGTGACTCCTACACATACGTAACCAAAGGACGTAGGGAATAACCGTCGTGACTCCTGCACGAGAATGTACTATATACCATAATATAACATTATAAGATATTCAGTGGAACACCCTTATTCCACGAGAGTGTACTATACCATATACGTTATCCAGTGGAACACCTCCGTCCCACAATAGTGTGCTGTACGTTATCCAGTGGAACACCTCCATCCCACAATAGTGTGCTGTACGTTATCTAGTGGAACACCTCCATCCCACAATAGTGTGCTGTACGTTATCTAGTGGAACACCTCCATCCGACGATAGTGTGCTGTACGTTATCTAGTGGAACACCTCCATCCGACGATAGTGTGCTGTACGTTATCTAGTGGAACACCTCCATCCGACGATAGTGTACTATACATATAGGATATTCAGCGGAGGACCCCCACCCCACTCTAACGATGAAGGTAAAATGGTCTTAAAAGAAGAGCGGTCCTTCAGAGATTCATTTACGGGGATACATGACGGGAAATGTTTCTGAGAAACGGGTGGTTTCAGCAGACGGTTGGTCTGTCTTCAGGATCATGGCTGGTCCTTTGAGAGAAACGGGTGGATTCAGCAGAAGGTTGGTCTGTCTTCAGGATCATGGCTGTTCCTTTGAGAGAAACGGGTGGATTCAGCAGAAGGTTGGTCTGTCTTCAGGATCATGGCTGGTCCTTTGAGAGAAACGGGTGGATTCAGCAGAAGGTTGGTCTGTCTTCAGGATCATGGCTGGTCCTTTGAGAGAAACGGGTGGATTCAGCAGACGGTTGGTCTGTCTTCAGGATCATGGCTGGTCCTTTGAGAGAAACGGGTGGATTCAGCAGACGGTTGGTGTGTCTTCAGGATCATGGCTGGTCGTCACGGGTTGCAGTGTACGACACCAGCGCGTGCATTGATACGTCATGCAGACCCCCCGCATCGCAGGCTGTGGCCAAACTGCCCCTCATCCCAAGAAGCGAAGCTGCATTTTCTCAAAAGAGAACAACCTTTTTTCTTCTTAGATTTCTGCTTTTATTTTAGGCCTTTCAAGACAAAACGGCTTCTTCCATACCATTTTTCTTCAAAGAAGGTGCACCCCTCCCCCAACACCCACACCGCCCACCCCAACCCCCAACCCCCACCCTGCCCCCGCGCCAACACCCACTCCCAGAAGGCAATCGTTTGGAATGCAACGCTTTATTTTTTTCTTCCAATTTTGCGAGTAACTGGCGGAAAGGCCTTTCATTTAGCAGGGGCAAGAACACGTCAGACAAATTGATTTATAAAGCAGTTGAGGCACGAACAAGGCTGAACAACCGTGAGGAACATGGACACACACAGCACTGGGCTTCAGGCGACAGTGTCTGCCTTGGGTGCAAACAACGCTTTGTTAGAATTAGAGAGCTACATAACTACTTGGACATCAGATCAAATCTACACTTATCTGAAGTGTCAGGCCTCGCATAACAACAACAACAACAACAACAATAACAATCATTATCATCATCTTAAAATCAATAATAATGACGATGATGTAATTTTGGGTGCAAAGTGTGCCTAACCTTACATTAAAGTTCGAAGTGCGAGCATAATCATGACAAACAATACAACAAGAAATATTGCAGCAGAGACCACTATACAGCGGTCACAAAGGTAAAACTGCATTAAACCATTAACCATTCACTGCGTGTCTGTCGGCCATGTTCGACAATCTGCCAGCAAACGAAAGAAGAGAAAGAAACAAAAGAACAAACAGATCACACCACGCAAAAGGTTAATGAAGAAGGACAAAGAAAAAGGCAAAACGGCCTGCACATTTTCGGCATGACTACCTTCGTGCAGCAGAAAACCACAAGAAACGGTTAGGACAGGGACCAAACGACGCAGGAACTGACGGAGGGTTTCACTGGAAATAATGACAATAACAAGCAGAGTCTGAGACATTAAGTGAAATCCATTAAATAAAAATTGGGTTCCCCTCCCCCTCCCCCTCGACGTTGAGGGAACCTTCTGAGAGACGGGGTGGAGCGCATATGGGCTTTTCCGAGCGCACAGATACCATCGTGAACTGAACTGAAGTGGTATGAATGTCTTTTGGTAGTTTTAGGTGTTTGGTTGTTGTTGTTTTTAACATACATTTCTATTGGTGCAACATGTTGTTAGCGTGATAACTGTGAGATCAGTCTAATATCACTTATGTGAAAAGACATTAAATAAAAAAGGAAAAAGAAGAATAGCTTGCGAGAGCCTACATGTATGCACTGTGTCTAATCTGGCGCTGTGAACACGCAGGTTTTTTGCGTGGAAGTTTTTATGCGGCATAGATACATTTTCATCCATCCATTCATTCATTCATTCATTCATTCACACCGCACCGTCACTTCCAATCTGGTGAGGAGACACTCATCTGAATGCCACCAGATGGACCCAGCGTCACCAACAGGTCGCCTTATCCCAAAACACCGCTGACAGTTTCCAAACTTTCTTACGTCTCTTGAAATATTAAGTATAAAAAAAAAAAAAAATCACACACAACTATTGATCTCTTAAACTCGAACTGCTTTTTTTCCCCTTCCACCTCAGGGATGTCAGGCGTCCCCTCCACCCTCTGTGCAGATCAGACAGCACTCTTCCATCACTGACCTTTCGATAAAAATCGTTGCAATTAAAATAAATGGCAAGGTTGCCGTGATGGATACGTACGTCACGCCACTCGTCCTCCAATGCAGGAAAGCTGGTGAAGAAGATCTCGGCGAAGCCTCGAAACGAGAGTTCCGACGTGTCCCGAGCTTACAGGCCTTGCAGGGACATATCCCGCGTAACAGCGCAGTTTTAGCGTGTGTATGACCTCCCTTGGGCATCGCGGACGCAGAACTTAAGATCTACCTCATCCGCCAGTCGAGAATCTTTAACCCTCTGCCTGCCACCAAGAATATTGTATGACGTCATAGGCAGAGCTTTCCACGTTTACTCACGTGACATCGCGTGACAATTAACCTGCGTGAGCTCCAGTATTCTGCGTATCTCCAAAAGGAACACATTCCTAAAACTCAGCGTTTCCGGTCTGCTAACTGTCGCTTTGAGACCGTTCTGGGGGTTGGGGGGTGAACCTAGAACCAGCAGTACATATTTCCTCGGCAGGGAAAGGGTTAAGACGTGGAGTGGCCCAGAATATAGCTTTGCGCGCTTCACCTGCTGCCAAGGATTGCTTCTGCTTTCTCCGATTCATTAAACTCCATCTTGTTCCTTGATTATACAGCATGAGAGAGAGAGAGAGAGAAAGAGAGAGAGAGAGAGAGAGAGAGAGAGAGAGAGAGAGAGAGAGAGAGAGAGAGAGAGAGAGAGAGAGAGACAGACAGACAGACAGACAGACAGACAGACAGACAGACAGACAGACAGACAGACAGAGATAGAGACAGAGACAGACAGACAGACAGAGAATCCCCCTCCCCCCTCAACCACCCCCCCCCCAACCCCCAGCAGAATCCTATTTTTGCCCCACAATGCTAAGCATGGAGCAGAAGGGTTATAAAAAATGTGATCCTTGAGGGGACCATTATTATGTTGGTTGCCTTGGTCAGACACGTGTTTCGTTACCTGAGTAGCTCATCAGTGACCACCGGCACATAAAGGTGAGAGGACTGTCATATACACGCGAAAGAAAAACCACTGTCTGGATGGTTGATTCAGTAAGCATGGGAGGATACTCTCTGCTGACACATACAAGAAGTTCTAAATGAAGGGAAGAAGTGAAGAAAACAACAGCAACAACAAAGAGAGGGGGGACAGTTGGGTGGGGGGGGGGGGGGGGGGGCAGTGGGGGGACGAGGGGGGGGGGGGGGGGTCTGTCATTAATTAGAAGTCAATTTTCAATGTTAAAAAAGAAATCTTTTCGAAATGCAGAATTTAGAAATTAAGCCTGAGAGTACTTTGAAAGAAACGTAACTCTGCAAGTACGACAACTCTGTCCTTGACCTATGGCTCCTAAAAGGATGTTAGATCTAGAAGGGGAAAAAAAAATATATAAAAAAATGGCCCCAGCGGTGTTCAGGTGTCAGGACAGTTAGGCGAGGAAGAGATAAGCTTCAACAGTAATTACTAGAGCTTGGATCCAATAAATGGATGCAATATTCTCCGAAGAACTAATTATTAATTTCAGGTCGAGGTGCAGAAAAAAAAGAAAACAAAGGAAATCTGTGAAAGAAAAGCACGTTGTTTTCGTCCGCATATTTCGAGGTAGAAATCAACTGCGGAACACAACAGTGGTAGAACGAATACTACAAGTTCATGATGGATCTGATTGCTCGGCCATCTTCTCGTCTGCAAAGGATACCTCCGTGCACGCCTCGCTTTCGATCCCGTGACCCGCCCTGACCTATCTCATTAAGAATGGTCAACTACAGCAGACTTATGACTTCATTGTCTCGTCCTGATACCGCTTTCGCGTGCTTGTCTAGTCTTTGGTGTTGAAGAGAAGTGACAGCCTGTCGAACTGGCCCTGTAATTCAACAGGCTGCTCAAAACTTTCCCAGTTTTTCTAACTGCCATTGAAAAATGTCACTCAGTTAACAACTTCCCCTCTTCTCCGCCCAGCACCCCCCCCCCCCCCCACCTTGAACATGTCACAGGCCAGTTGCAATAACTCATAGAAATTCGGCATTCAGGGGTGTTTGTGTGTGTGTGTGGTGTGTGTGTGTGTGTGTGTGTGTGTGTGTGTGTGTGTGTGTGTGTGTGTGTGTGTGTGTGTGTATGTGTGTATGTAGTGTGTGTGTGTGTGTGTGTGTGTGTGTGTGTGTGTGTGTGTGTGTGTGTGTGCGTGCGTGCGTGCGTGTCTGTGTGTGTGTGCGTGCGTGCGTGTGTATGTGCGTGCGTGCGTGTGTGCGTGCGTGCGTGCGTGCGTGCGTGCGTGCGTGCGTGCGTGCGTGCGTGCGTGCGTGCGTGTGTGTGTGTGTGTGTGTAAATAATCTATTATTATTATACCGAGCTGTGAACAGAGAATAATCCAAGCTACACAAATAACCTTTAGATTCACTATAAGACAGTTTACAACATTATCATATTTATGAGAATGTTACAGAGCTTCTAGAGCGATAAATTCATTCATACTGGGAACAACAACAACAACAACAAAAAACAACAGAATCGCGACTCGTTTTTGAATGCGATTTTGACCTGACCGATTTGTCGTTACAGCTCTAATATGGCTTTAATTTTTTTCTTTTTCTTCCTTTCTCTCTTTCTTCTTTTTTTTCTTCTTCTTTTCCTTTTCTGAAACCACGGGAAATCCTTTTTATATCCATGCTTGTGAAATTGAGTACCCTGCATGTTCGATTTTGTCTTAAAATCGATTTCTGACAATGTCGTTTGATGAAGATGAAGAGGTCTGAAAATCTCCGATTTCTGACAATGTCGTTTGATGAAGATGAAGAGGTCAGAATAACTGGCTCTCCCTGTCTCTCTCTGCACCCCTTCCCCTGTCTCTGTTTCCTAACGAATGTGTGAGAAAGGACAGAGATTGAACGAGCGTATGCCTTCTTGGCATTTCGATTCCCTTCAAGTCGTCTATCCCACTCTGCTTGGGAGGCGTGTAATTAATTATGTTAGCTGCATGTGAAACACATTTCAGCTACAGCAAATACACAGAACATTACAGGTTCGATTGCTATACCAAATGATCCTACAGGTACGATTGCTATACCATATGATCCTAAGGTACGATTGCTATACCAATGATCCACAAGAGATACGAAGTGTGCTAGTACCAAGTATGATCCATGTTCTGTGCAAAGCCACATGACACAGAAAACAAAGTAGCTGCTAGCAATACATGTATCAACCAGTTCGGAGCTATAGAAGAAAGAAGAAGAGAGAGAGTGTAGAGACAGAGAGAGAGCGAGAGAGAAGAGAAGAGAGAGAGGAGAGAGAGAGAGAGAGAGAGAGAGAGAGAGGAGAGAGAGAGAGAGAGAGAGAGAGAGAGAGAGAGAGCAGCGAGGGACAGAAGAAAAGACAGAGAGACGAGGAGAGAGAGAGCAGAGAGAGAGAGAGAGAGAGAGAAGGAGAGAGAGAGAGAGAGAGAGAGAGAGGGATTGTGTCAGCGTGGTGGTGTCAGTATGACAATGTGCTGTTGTGACGATGTGTGATTGTGACGATGTTTTAATGTGACGATGTGTGATTGTGACGATGTTTTAATGTGACGATGTGTGATTGTGACGATGTTTTAATGTGACGATGTGACTGCACGACGATGCGACAGTGCAATAATGAGACAGCAGCATAATCTGACAGTACAAGTAGGTGACAGTATGCCACTGTATGACGATACGTCAACATGACGAAATGACATGACAGTGAACAGTATACTACAGTGTGACGATACGTCAACATGACGAAGTGACATTATGGCCGTGACAGCATGACAATCTGACAGTATAACGAGGTGACAATTTGACTATCGGACAGCATGGAAATAAGTCAACATGACCACGCGACAGCGTGACGCTATGTCAACATGACCACGCGACAGCGTGACGCTATGTCAACATGACCACGCGACAGCATGACGCTATGTCAACATGACCACGCGACAGCGTGACGCTATGTCAACATGACCACGCGACAGCGTGACGCTATGTCAACATGACCACGCGACAGCGTGACGCTATGTCAGAATGACCACGCGACAGCGTGACGCTATGTCAACATGACTACGCAACAGCGTGACGCTATATCGACATGACCACGCGACAGCGTGACGCTGGTTCAGCAAGATGACGTCAAAGCTTGACGCTGTGTCAACATGAAGACACCAAAGCGTGGAACTATGTCAACAAGAGGACATGGCATCTTGACACTGTGTCAAGATGACGACGTGACGCTTTGTCAACAAGACAACGTGAGAGCGTGACGCTAGGTCAACATGACCAGGTAAGGCAGCGTGAGAGCGTGACGCTATGTCAACAAGAACAGGTAAGACGACGTGACAGCGTGACGCCATGTCAACGTGACGATACAGAAGCATGACGCTAAATACAGTATCCAAACACATAAAAGGTTCAAAAGAACGCTCTCTATTAGGACAAGACAAAACATTACATTTTCGGCGTAATCCCCTTTGTCGAGCTACAAAACGACACTTAAACAACAGCTGAATGGTCAAAAACGATGAAAAATGAAGAGAGACGCTAAACGCAGTGTGCCGGCGAGCCGGACGCCGTACTGACCTGTACGTCCTCGCTGGTCTGGGAACCGGACTCGGACTGTGTGGAGTAGGAGAAGGCGTACAGGTAGGTGTCTGCCGTCTCTGCGTGGTAGTTAGCCGTCTTGATGAGCGGGGCCACGTACTGTCCGTCACTGCCCACACGGACACAGTACACTCCTCAGGCATCGCTTTCATTAAGCAGTACACTTCTCAGTGATCACTTTCATTAATCAGTACAGTCCTCAGTGATCGCGATACACAGTTCTCCAAGCGGTGTGACAGCTACAAAGTCGTGAAAGTGGTTGTCACGGAAAGTGGTCAGACTGTAACCGGTCAGATACACTACCATCTAAGTATAGCTAATCATACTTGTACTAGAGCTCTAGTTTACTAGCTAGCAAACACGCTGTTTCCTTCCCCGTCTACAGAACACACAGATACAGACAGACAGACAGACACGACAGACAGACAGACACACACACACACACACACACACACACACACACACACACACACACACACACACACACACTCAAACACACCACGTTCTCTCTGTCTCTGTCTCTGTGTCTCTCTCTCCTCCCCCCCCCCTCTCTCTCTCCCTCTCTCTATGCTGCGTTTATTTTTTATTTGATTTTAAACAGGTGAAGCAAAACAACAGCCGGTACGTCTGACCGATTGCTGATTTTGTTTCCAGTATATGCTTATCTTAACCGGTAAAATACCGGAAATTACCGGTGGACGCGAACCCTGACTCATAGTGATAATAATTTATTATAATAATCATAAATTATATTTCTGTAACGATGACAAGTTAGGAGAATGATTGACAGCTGATCGAAAAGGTCCACTTCGAGTTTTGACTGCTTAGTATACTTCGTATGGCGCTTAATTAGTGCTATAATCAGCTCGTTCATTAGCGTACTTATTCAGACACACGTCGTCGTTTGCTTGTTTCTTTTTGTTGTTGCTGGGGTTGGGTTTCTTGTTGTGGTGGTGTTGGTGGTTGTGGTGAACATGGTGACGATTTCCAATGTAAGAGTCGTTATGTTGTTGTTATGGATACTGTCATTGTTGCTGTAGTGATGCTAGTTGCTGTTGTGGATGTTGTTGCTACTGTAGTAGTTGTAGTGGAAATTGTTGTTGTTGTGTGGGGGTGCTTGTTGTAGTGGTGATGGTGGTGGTTGTCGCGGTGGAGGATATCTGTTGTCGTTGGGCTTTCCTCAGCAAGTGGAAGATAATTATTGCTCCTGTTGGACATGTGCTTGTTGTTGTGTATGTGGTTGCCATTGCAGTGTTGTTGCAGTCGTAATGGTTGTGGTGGTAGTGGTGGGGGTTACTGCAGTGTTGTTGCAGTCGTAATGGTTGTGGCGGTAGTGGTGGGGGTTACTGCAGTGTTGTTGCAGTCGTAATGGTTGTGGTGGTAGTGGTGGGGGTTACTGCAGTGTTGTTGCAGTCGTAATGGTCGTTGTGTTGGTAGTGGTGGGGGTTACTGCAGTGTTGTTGCAGTCGCAATGGTTGGTGTGGTGGTAGCGGTGAGGGTTACTGCAGTGTTGTTACAGTGGTGATGGTTGTGGTAGTGGTGCGGGTTACTACAGTGTTGGTGCAGTGGTGATGCTTGTCGTGGTGGTAGTGGCGGGGGTTACTGCAGTGGTTGTTGCAGTCGTAATGGTTGTTGTGGTGGTTGGTGTGGTGGTGGTGGTAGTAGTGTGGACCTGTTTGCTGTCCTTGCTCTAGATATGGCATCTCTGGTGGTGGTGGTGGCTGTTTAGTTACCTCAGCAACTCGAGGATGTTGTTCCGGTTGGACATGTGGTTGGAGGGCTGGGTCCAGTCCGTGTACTGGTGGTCCAGGATCTCGTAGATCTTCTGCCGGTGGTAGCGGAAGACGTTCTGCACGTAGGTCCGGATGATCTGCGTCTTGCGCGGGTCGGAGATTCCCTTGTGGATCTCCTGCTGCTTGAGGTAGGAGTAGGCCTCATTCTTCGTGATGCCGAACATCACCGGCACGGAGGCGAACTTGGACTTCCGCTCCTGAGGCAGGCGATGGTTGGTTATAGTTAGTTAGTTAGTTAGTTAGTTAGTTCTTGGGGTTTTACGGATTTCCACCCACCCTCACCTCACTTCCACCCAATTTCAGCATCACCCCAACTTCCACCCCATTCCCACCATTACTCCACTTCCACCCCATTCCCACATCACCCCAACTTCCACCCTATTCCCACATCACCCCAACTTCCACCCCATTCCCACCATTACTCCACTTCCACCCCATTCCCACATCACCCCAACTTCCACCCTATTCCCACATCACCCCAACTTCCACCCTAATCCCACATCACCCCAACTTCCAATTCCCACATCACCCCAACTTCCACCCCATTCCCACCGTTACTCCACTTCCACCCCATTCCCACATAACCCCAACTTCCACCCCATTCCCACATTCCCCCCAAACTTCCACCCCATTCCCACCTCACCCAACGTCCACCCCATTCCCACATCACCCCAACTTCCACCCCATTCCCATCCCCATCTTAACTCCCCCATTTCCACCCCATTCCCACCCTCACCCAACTTCCACCCCATTCCCACCCCACCCCCCCCATTCAATTCCACCCCACCCCGACTCCCCACCCCCACCCCACCCCCCATCCCACCCCCCCCCACCCACCCACACCCACCCCCCCATCCGCACAGTCCCCCCATCCGCACAGTCCTCCCCACCCCACCGCACAGTCCCCCAGCCCCACCCCACATCCCCCACCCCACCGCCCCCCACCCCACCCGCACAGTCCCCCCCCCCCCATCCGCACAGTCCCCCCCAATTGCACAGTGTTTTTTCCCACCCCACCCCCACAGTCCCCCACCCACCCGCACAGTCCCCCACCCCATTCCGCACCATCCCCACTCCCCACCCGCACAGTCCCCCTGCCCCCCATCCCACATCACCCCCTGCACCCCATCCCCCACAGTCCCCCACCCCACCCGCACAGTCCCCCACCCCACCCCACCCATCCCCCACCCCACCCACACAGTCCCCCCTGCCCCACCGCACAGTCCCCCTGCCCCACCCGCACAGTCCCCCACCCCACCCGCACAGTCCCCCACCCCACCCGCACAGTCCCCCCACCCCACCCGCACAGTCCCCCACCCCACCCGCACAGTCCCCCTGCCCACCCGCACAGTCCCCCTGCCCCACCCGCACAGTCCCCCTCCCCACCCCGCCCAGTCCCCCTGCCCCACCGCACAGTCCCCCCACCCCATCCGCCCCCCACCCCACCCGCACAGTCCCCCGCCCCACCCGCCACAGTCCCCCCCCCACCGCACAGTCCCCACCCCACCGCACAGTCCCCCCCACCCCCACCCGCCCCCCCGCCCCACCCGCACAGTCCCCCCACCCCACCCGCCCACCCGCAGAGTGCCGCCACGCACCTTGATGAGTTTCTCCACCTGCGTGGGCAGCACGGTCCACTCGTCGATGGCGGGGGCGAAGCAGGAGTAGTACTTGGGCGCCTGGGGCGCGGCACTCAGCAGCTCGGCCAGGGAGCGCTGCCGCAGGCAGTTGACCAGCTTGCCGCTGTGGCCGATGAAGGCGGAGCAGTTGACGCCGATGGCCAGCTTCTCCGTGCACCACAGCGGGTCGTAGGACACGGACCACGTCGACAGCGCCGACCCGCTCTGCAGGATGGCCTGCTGGAAAAAGGGGCCGCGGCCCTCTGCACGCACACACAGACACACACACACACACACACACACACACACACACACACACACACACCACACACACACACACACACACACACCATGGGGGTGGGAGTGTGGAGTAAGTAAACATGGTGCTTAACGTCCACACTCACACCCATCCACACGCTCCCCTAATCACCAATCCACACCCCCCCCCCCCCCCCCACACACACCCACACGTCCACCCACACTCACACCCACCTTCCCATCCACCCACCCCCACCCACCCCCATACATCTACCAACAACCACCCACTCACACCAATACGTCCACACCCACATATCCACCCACGCTCACATATCCACCCACACTCACATATCCACACCCACCCACATATCCACCCCCACCTCCATCCCCACCCCCACATCCACGCACACCCCCACATCCATCCATACCCCCACATCCACCCCCACGGTCACCCACCCATCCCCCTCACATCCACACATCCACCCCCACCCCACACCCCCACAGTCACACATCCACCCACACCCCCACATCCACCCACATCCACCCACACTCACACACACACCCACACCCCCACATCCACCCACACCCCCACCTCCCCACGCACTGACCGGAAGTAAAGGGGGAGACCAGCAGCAGGTTGACCAGTGAGGCGCCGTGTCCATGGCCGAACAAGGTCACTCTCTTGGGGTCGCCATAGAAACTGGCGATGTTTTCCTGTAGCCATAGCAACGCCTGCGTGATGTCCAGCAGTCCCAGATTGCCCATGGCGGACTGGTCGAGAGTGGTCAGGAAGCCTGCAGAGAGAATGGCCGGGTCATCAGATGAACGCACTGCACGTTTGGGAGATACGTCGTGGCTGAAGTATCATCACTAGCCTTAGCCTTTGTGGAGAGAGAGAGAGAGAGAGGAGAGAGAGAGGAGAGAGAGAGAGACAGAGAGAGAGAGAGAGAGAGAAGAAGGAGAGAAGAAGGGGGGGGGAGAGAGAGAGAGAGAGAGGGAGACAGACAGACAGAGAGAGAGAGAGAGAGAGAGAGAGAGAGAGAGAGAGAGAGAGAGAGAGAGAGAGAGAGAGAGAGAGAGAGAGAGAGAGGAGTAGCTCTAGCTGTCTGTCCTAATGTGTCTCTCTGACTATAGCTTGCTCAGATGTCTGTGTATTACACTCTGAAATAAGGACAGAGACGCCGAAGTCATCAAACGCCCCCATCTCTCCCTCCATATACCGTCTCTCGCCTACATCTGTTCTCCTCTCTGTCCCCCGTGTTTCTCTTAGATCTCCATTCTCCCTATACATTTTTCTCCTCCTCCATGCTCTCCCATCTCTCTACCCCCCACCCCCCTCTTTCCACGTGCCCCCTTCCCCCGCTCTCCCTTTCATCCACCACCCTCTCCTCTCGCTTTCATCCCCCCTCTCTCTCCATATACCCCCTTTCCCCCTCTCTCCTCTCTTCCCACTCCCTCTCTCCATATGCTCCCTTTCCCTCTCTCTCTCTTCCACCCCACCCCTCTGCTTTCACCGCCATCTCCATATGCCCCCCTTTCTTCTCCTCTCTCTTCCTCCCATCTCTCCTCTCGCTTCCCACCCCCTCTCTCCATATGCCCCCGTTCCCGTCTCTCCCACCCCTCTCTCCATATGCCACCTTTACCGTCTCTCCCACCCCTCTCTCCATATGCCCCCTGCCCCTCTCTTCCACTCCCTCTCTCCATATACCACTTTTCCCACCCACTCTCTCCATATGCCCCCTGTCCCCTCCTTCCACCCCCTCTCTCCATATGCCCCCTGTCCCTTCTTCCACCCCCTCTCTCCATATGCCCCCTGCCCTCTCTTCCACCCCCTCTCTCCATATGCCCCCTTGCCCTTCTCTCCTATCCCTCCCCTCTCTCCATATGCCCCCTCCCCGTCTCTTCCACCCCTCTCTCCATATGCCCCCTCCCTCTCTCTCCACCCCCTCTCCATATGCCCCCTGCCCTTCTCTCTTCCACCCCCTCTCTCCATATGCCCCCTGCCCCTCTCTCTTCCACCCCCTCTCCATATGCCCCCTGCCCCTCTCTCTTCCACCCCCCTCTCCATATGCCCCCTGCCCTTCTCTCTTCCACCCCCTCTCTCCATATGCCCCCTGCCCCTCTCTCTTCCACCCCCTCTCTCCATATGCCCCTGCCCTCTCTCTTCCACCCCCTCTCTCCATATGCCCCCTGCCCCTCTCTCTTCCACCCCCTCTCTCCATATGCCCCCTGCCCCTCTCTCTTCCACCCCCTCTCTCCATATGCCCCCTGCCCCTCTCTTCACCCCTCTCTCCATATCCCCCTCCCCTCTCTCCATATGCCCCCTGCCCCTCTCTTCCACCCCCTCTCTCCATATGCCCCCTGCCCCTCTCTCTTCCACCCCCTCTCTCCATATCCCCCTGCCCCCCACTCTCTCCAACCCCCTTCCCTCTCATATGCCCCCCCCCTCTCTCATATCCCACCTGCCCCTCTCTCCATATGCCCCCTGCCCCTCTCTCTTCCACCCCCCTCTCCATATGCCCCCTGCCCCTCTCTCTCCACCCCCTCTCTCCATATGCCCCCTCCCCTCTTCTCCACCCCCTCTCTCCATATGCCCCCTGCCCCCCTCTCTTCCACCCACTCTCTCCATATGCCCCCTGCCCCTCACTTCCACCCCTCTCTCCATATGTCCCCTGCCCTTCTCTCTTCCACCCCCTCTCTCCATATGCCCCCTGCCCCTCTCTCTTCCACCCCCTCTCTCCATATGCCCCCTGCCCCTCTCTCTTCCACCCCCTCTCTCCATATGCCCCCTGCCCCTCTCTCTTCCACTCCTCTCTCCATATGTCCCCTGCCCCTCTCTCTTCCACCCCACCTCTCCATATGCCCCTGCCCTTCTCTCTTCCACCCCACCTCTCCATATGCCCCCTGCCCTCTCTCTTCCACCCCACCTCTCCATATGCCCCCTGCCGCTCTCTTCCATTCCCTCTTTCCTCTCGCTTCCCACTCCCTCTCCATATGCCCCCTCCCCCCTCTCACGTCCAACCCCCCTCTCTCCTGTTGACGCCCCCTTTCTGATTGATTCCAGTCTGCTTAATGTCCTCAGATGCTAAAAAGCATATTAGATACAATCCCCCCCCCCTCCCCACCTCCCATGCCACCGCCTCCACCCTCCCCACCCCTCTCTGTATCTCTACACCACCAAACCTCGAAAAACGTTCTATATGTCGCAAACCGCTGCGCGGGGTTTGCCCTCAAACTCCTGGCACTAGTTTACGACATCCTCCAAGCGATGCTCGGACTGTGGTTTTGCCAACTGTCACCTCTCCACCAACTCCAGAGGGCAGTGTGACCGACACGACCGTGTCCATAAACCCACCCCAGCCGGCCTGCTTGGAGGGCAAAGCGGAAGTGACGACAAGATTTACACCTGCAGCCGCTAGATTTGACGGCTTAGCGGCTCAGGTTCTTCCCATGGTGCCAATTCGACAGGGGGTGGTGGTGATGGCATGGGGGTGGGGGGGGGGGGGGGAAGCAGGGGGGGGATTACTGACGGCACGAGGATGGCTTATCCAGGCTTTGGTCTGGCTAACGGTATTCATAGAACTCATCTACGCACGTACGCGAGCACACATAAATACGCACAAGCTGACAAACACAAACACGCCCTGCCCCCTCCCATCAACACACACACACGCACGCATGCACGCACGCACGCAAACACACACACACACACATACATACATACACAGACATACACAGACATACACACACACATACACACACACACACACACACACACACACACACACACACACACACACACACACACACACACACACACACACACACACACACACACACACACACACACACACACACACACACACACACACACACACACACACACAAGCCGTTAGTTCTCATCACTGAAATGCTCTGTTACCACCAGTCCGAGGCGATAACAGCAGAAGCTGGGACGCATGCGAATTGAGCCAAACGGTTGTGACGAGCTGCTGGCAGCCAGACGCTGTCCATTACCTCAGGGATAAAACTGCCCCCTATGTATGGAACTGGTGTGTCATAATTATTGTGATTATTTTTAGCCAAAGAACACTGGAACCTGTCAATGTCTGTGGCTGATTTTCGTAATATTGACGGAACCGGAAAGATTAAGCATGATGTGTTGTTGTTGATCGCTTTTATATAGAGTTATTGTCTGCTCTCGAGCAGGCTCACTGAGCACTTGTCGCATGCGATTGTGAATGCATGCATGACTGCATCCTCTATTAGCGCGTTTCTGAATAGCCATCGAAGCGGTGTACTTGCAGAGCTGTTTGGTTGTTACACGCTTTGTACGACGTGAAAGTGCTGCCGCTTCGGCGCACGTTCTGTGTACACCGTACAGCCATGCACCAGTCTGCAGCGTCACTTTCTTCATAGCCACATACATCGGGTGCATGCGTGTTTAGCTGTAACCTGTAACCCGCCACCTGCACTATTGGCACAATGACAGGGATCTTTTACGTGCTACTGCGGTAACACGGGGATGGAACGGATACCGGAACAAGAATCAGCACAGAGAGAGGTAACCCTGGAGAAGAAAATTCAACAGACAGACAGACAGACAGACAGACAGACGCAGAGCGACTTCCTCAACTGCTGGTAATTCTACCTTTCAAATTGTTTCCCCTTCGTGGCTCACTCAGACTTAATCGTTGCCGGTCCTTTAGAAACGGAACGTGTCGCGCAGTGTAAACACTGGAACGGCGGTATACTTAATTGTGCTCTGACCAGTCGTACTCCGCCAGGATATCACTTTCACGGTTGTCTGGGCCTCAAATATCCCAAATCGATCTCCCTTTGCGGGATCACTCACCTGGCGCCTGCTCGCTGGCTTTAGCCAACAACAGGGGAGCCAACGACATCAGACTGACGTCACGTGCATACCAATTCATGTACGCAAGAGGAGTTTCAGTTTGCCCAGCGTCGCTCGGCCTGGAGATAAACGGACACACAACAGTGTTCCCGCAGTTCCTGTTTTCGCTAATAACCGTGGACAGATGATGATGCATCTCTGTGGAAATCAGTCCCAGTGATGACGTATCTCTGTGGAAATCAGTCCCAGTGATGACGTATCTCTGTGGAAATCAGTCCCAGTGATGATGCATCTCTATGGAAATCAGTCCCAGTGATGACGTATCTCTGTGGAAATCAGTCCCAATGATGACGTATCTCTGTGGAAATCAGTCCCAGTGATGACGTATCTCTGTGGAAATCAGTGGCAGTGATGATGCATCTCTGTGGAAATCAGTCCCAGTGATGACGTATCTCTGTGGAAATCAGTCCCAGTGATGACGTATCTCTGTGGAAATCAGTCCCAGTGATGACGTATCTCTGTGGAAATCAGTCTCAGTGATGACGTATCTCTGTGGAAATCAGTCCCAGTGATGACGTTTCTCTGTGGAAATCAGTCCCAGTGATGACGTATCGGTGCATTGCTACACTGTCACGCAAAAAAATCGCGCAAAATCAGACCCTCGAATTGGTTGGCTGTCCTTCGCGTATGCTTTGTCAGTGATAATTAATAACTATACTTTTGGGCTGGCTGTCCTTCGCGTATGCTTTGTCAGTGATAATTAATAACTATACTTTTGGGCTGGCTGTCCTTCGCGTATGCTTTGTCAGTGATAATTAATAACCATGCTTCTGACGCTAGTAAGCCGTTGGACGATGCATGAAGTGGTTCTTTCAACTTATTAATTATCTGAACAAAATGACTAATTATGTCTACATAGTAAATAATTATGTCTTCTTGACGCTCGGGTACAGGGGCCTTATTGCGTCAAAAGGACAAAATTATTAAACACGTCCGAATAATTAATTATATGATTTCCCATTTTACATGTATGATTTCTAAATGTGTCAGTATGGTTTCTAGATGTATCAGTATGATTTCTTAGTGCATCCGTATCAGTATGATACAGAGAATAGCGCCATATAAAAGCGATCAACGTATATTTAGTAATGACACGCCTTTCGTGCTGCTTCCAAAGGCTTACTTGCCGCCAGAGTACGTAATTACAGCTATTTGACAGATACAAGTTGTAATTACGTGCACATAACTCTACGTCAACATAATTGTAATTATGTGCTTTTGACGCTAGTAAGCCGCCATAGCTTACACGGTAGTCCACACGGACAGGTCCCGGACAGCAATCGGTTGAACGTCAGCTTTCGGGACAGGTCCATTAGTAGACGTATCTCTAACAGAACGCAATCCGCAAATGACCTGAGCCGAATCAGATTTAGGTCAACAGGGAATTTCCCAGAAAGAACTGTTCCTAGGCAGTCTGTATAGTGACAGGCAACTGGAATGACTTCCGTCGCAAAAAAACACAAAACAACAACAACTGTGGAATTCTCGTGTTGATTTCTAGATGCATCAGTATGATTTTGTAACTGTACCTGTGTGGTTTCTAAATGCACCAGTCTTATTTTTAATTGCATCTGTATGACTTCGAAATGGATCAGCATGGTTTCTAAATGTATCAGTATGGTTTTGTAGATGCATGACTTCGAAATGGATCAGCATGGTTTGTAATTGTATCAATCAGCATGATTTTGTAACTGTATCTGTACGGTTTGTAAATGTACCAGTATGACTTTTAATTGTATCTCTTTGACTTCTAAATGTATCAGCGATTTATAAATGTATCAGTATGATTTCTAAGCGTATTTGTATCAGTATTATATCTAAGAATATCAGTATGATTTATAATTGTATCAGTATGATTTATAATTGTATCTGTATGACTTCGAAATGTACGAGTATGATTTCTGAATGTATCAATATGGGGTATCAGTATGATTTGTGGGTGCACCAATATGCAAGAGAGATCGAGTTCCTTGCAATGGATGTGCAGACCGACACTGTAGTTTTCAACGCAAACAGCGTCTATTAATGCGTGCCAGAAGTTCGGGCCGTCCTACCTGGGTTGATCTACAGCACCGCCACCCATTTCTACCGCGTGTGCAGTATTTTCGTGTGTCCAAACAGTGGTACGGCTGCCAGTGTTCGGGATTAGTAATGGCGATGGCTCGGCCATTATGATGCATAGTGACAGTGCGTCATCAGCATATGTCCACAAAGAGCGGACACAACAGACATACTGAGGGCCAGTCTTACTGACGACCAGTCTGATCAGAAGGACAGACAAAACAGACCTGCTGACGGTCAATCAGGCTACAAGATCAGACCACAAGTCCAGACACAACAGACCTGCTGACGGCCAGTCTGGCTACAAGATCAGACCACAAGTCCAGACACAACAGGCCTGCTGACGGCCAGTCTGGCTACAAGATCAGACACAACAGACCTGCTGAAAGTCAGTCTGGCTATAAGATAAGACACAACAGACCTGCTGATAGTGTGGCTACAAGATCAGACACAACAGACCTGCTGACGGTCAGTCTGGCTACAAGATCAGACACAAGAGACCTGCTGACGGCCAGTGTGGCTACAAGATCAGACACAAGAGACCTGCTGACGGCCAGTCTGGCTACAAGATCAGACACAACAGACCTGATGACAGCCGGTCTGGCTACAAGGACAGACAGAACAGATCTGCTGACGGCCAGTGTGGCTACAAGATCAGACACAAGAGACCTGCTGACGGCCAGTCTGGCTACAAGATCAGACACAACAGACCTGATGACAGCCGGTCTGGCTACAAGGACAGACAGAACAGATCTGCTGACGGCCAGTGTGGCTACAAGATCAGACACAACAGACCTGCTGACGGCCAGTCTGGCTACAAGATCAGACACAAGAGACCTGCTGACGGCCAGTCTGGCTACAAGATCAGACACAACAGACCTGCTGACGGCCAGTCTGGCTACAAGACCAGACACAACAGACCTGCTGACGGCCAGTCTGGCTACGAGATCAGACACAACAGACCTGCTGATAGTGTGACTACAAGATCAGACACAACAGACCTGCTGACGGCCAATCTGGCTACAAGATCAGACACAACAGACCTGCTGACGGCCAGTCTGGCTACAAGACCAGACACAACAGACCTGCTGACTGCATGACGACAGGCAAGCCGCGCGACACGATGGCTGTGCCAGCCGGAGTGTCCCGAGAGGGATGAATGAGCTCATGCACTCCCACAGCGGATCTCAGCCTCTTTCATTCGCTCCCATCGCCGCTGTCTGGCGCCAACCATTAGCCACTAGGTTTCATACTAAGTAAGTAAGTAAGTAAGTAAGTAAGTAAGTAAGTAAGTAAGTAAGTAAGTAAGTAAGTAAGTAAGTAAGTAAGTAAGTAAGTAAGTAAGTAAGTAAGTAAGTAAGTAAGTAAGTAAGTAAGTAAGTAAGTAAGTAAGTAAGTAAGTAAACATGGTGCTTAAAGTCGACACAAACCATAGGGCTTATTAGAGACGGGGAGAAGGGGGGGGGGGGAAGAGGATATGGAGGTGGGGAAAGGAGATTATATACCTATCGCTACACTGTCACCACCAGAATGACTCCTGCATTAAGATGGGCAGCGATGAGAGCCATTTCAATGTTTTCATACTTAGCCTGCACTGATCGAGTAAAACTACACGTCAGCTGTGTCTCCGAACCTCGCTCTTTTACTTTCCGTCTGTCTTTTTCGTCCTCGTCGTCTTCTTGTCTTTGTCCTTCTTCTTCGTCCTGAGATCAGCCTACGTAGTTGACGGGCGTTAAAATACAAGAACTGTACGGCGAACTAACTTATCTGTTGCTTTTGGTTTAAACAAAATATTATTCGAGACAAACTAAAGATACAGTGAATTATTATGTGCTCATCAACAAACTTTGAGCTTAAGGTCTGTTGCTCTTGTTATTACTGTTACAGGTGTTCATGTTGCCGCACTGCTGTCGTTGCTTGTTGCTACTGGTTCTTGATCTTTAGGCTACTGCTGTTGTTTCTGAAGCCGTCGTAGTCGTTGTCGTTGTTGCTACTGTCACTTTTGCATCCTTCCTCTTTTCGCATTTTTTTTAAATCGAAGTTTTCCAACGCGCCACATAATTACCCGACGTTTCGAAAAACCTAAAAATAAAATTAAAATAAATACGTAGCAGGCTTCCTGACTGAAGCAGACAATAACCACATTCAAGAGAGCAAGGCAGCATGTATTTGAATGCAAACGTAGCGAAAAAACCAACAAAAAACCAACAACAAAAAACCAGAATTGTTTTCATTTAATTTTGTTATCGACTTTGCTTCAGAATTCGTCCAAACTCAAAACTCTCTCTCTCTCTCTCTCTCTCTCTCTCTCTCCCCTCTCTCTCTCTCTCTCTCTCTCTCACGCATATGCACACACACACACACACACACACACACACACACACACACACACACACACACACACACACACACACACACACACACACACACACACACACCGCGGCACGCACGTGCACGCACACACATACATACAAACACACAGACACACACACAGCACCAAAAAAAACACAAAATACACACACACAAAAACACGCATGCATATATACAAACATACAAAGAGAGAGAGAGAGAGAGAGAGAGAGAGAGAGAGAGAGAGAGAGAGAGAGAGAGAGAGAGAGAGAGAGAGAGAGAGAGAGAGAGAGACAGACAGACAGACAGACAGACAGACAGACAGACAGACAGACAGACAGAGACAAGAGACAGAGACAGACAGACAGACAGATAGACAGAAAGACAGACAGACAGACAGACAGAGGGAGACACAGACAGACAGACAGAAAGAGACAGAGAGAAACAACCAACCACAAAAAGACAACAGGAAAGAAACTTGCGACTCGAACTTCCTGTTGGATTTCGCCAACAGTCAACAAGCATTTGCATTACGTTCTTGGCTCTGGGGGCAAGTCTGCTTCTCTTTGGTGGGAAACGGATTTCCCCTTGAAGGTTGGAGGAGATCGTATTTCCTAGCCAGAAATCGCTTTTCCCCCTCGAGGGCGTATTGTTCATAGCAAAACGGGATGAAGGATTCCGAGTGGGCTTAGCCCCGGCTTTCGCTAATGGGACCGAGTCGCATCCGGGAGGAGTGGGTGATAAGAGTAAGTGTGGAGGATTTCAATTTCATTATTCCTCCTTACAACACGTACCGGGCCCTGATGAAGTGGGCCGCCACTGTCTGCCACTTCACCTTGGATTGGATTGGTGGGCTAAGACGGGAGAATCGGGGACGGAAAAGGTTAAAACTAGAGAGGTCGGACTGTAAAGGGTTAACATAGACGAGAGAGGCGGGGCGTAAAGAGTTAAAACTAGAGAGGTCAAGAGTAAAAGGTTAAAACGAGAGAGGTCAGGCTGCAAAGGGTTAAAGCCAAAGATGTCGGGCAAAAAAGGGTTAAAATGAGAGGTCAGGCAGTAAAGCGTTAAAAGGACAGAGGCCTGACAGTAAAGGGTTAAAACGAGAGAGGTCGGGAGGTAAAGGGTTAAAATGAAAGAGGACTGGCAGTAAAAGGTTAAAACGAGAGAGGCGGAGGGTTAAAACTAGAGGCTAAAGGGTTAAAACGAGAGCTTAAAGGGTTAAAACAAGAGAGTGGAGTAGGGGGGTGGGGGGGGGGGGGTAAAGGCCAAAGGATAAAAACGAGAGAAGCAGGGCAAAAGGGGTTAAAGGGAGTGATCCAAAGTGTAAAGAATAAAAACGAGACAGGTGGGATGTAAAAGGTTAAAACTAGAGTCTTAGAGGGTTAAGACAAGAGAGGCAAAAATATGTGTGTGTGTGTGTGGGGGAAACGAAATTCTAAAGGGTAGAAACAAAAAAGCAGGGCGTAAAGGGTTAAAAGGAGGGAGACAAAGTATAAAGAGTAACAACGAGAGAGCTGGGAACAGGGTTGACCGTAGAGAGCCGGGATGTAAACATTTCCTCCTTCTTCGAGGATTGTGATTGATCAATGAAGATGCACCTGAGAGGTACGCTCGCACACACACACACACACACACACACACACACACACACACACACACACACACACACACACACACACACACACACACACTCATTATACACACATGCACAGAGAGACAGACAGAGAGATAGATACACACACACACACACACACACACACACACACACACACACACACACACACACACACACACACACACACACACACACACACACCCCAACCTCATTTACCTAGAACTCCAAGTCGATAGTTGAGAGTGACGACGATGACGTCACCGAAGCTGGACAGAACACTTCCGTCGTAGGCATTTCCGGTTCCGCTGTCGTAGCTCTCTCCGTGGATGAAGACCATAACTGGCATCGGGGTCGTTTCGTTCCACTCTGGAACAAAGCAAGCAGCACGTCAGTTGCTATGGTTGCAGGGTCTTAGCTGGTTTGTAGAGGACGACTGAAGTGTGTGTGTGTGTTTGTGTGTATGTGTGTGTGTGTGTGTGCGTGCGTGCGTGCGTGCGTGCGTGCGTGCGTGCGTTTGTGTGTGTATGTGCGTGTGTGCGTGCGTGAGTGCGAGCGCGCGCGCGCACGTGTGTGTGTTTGTGTGTGTGTGTTGTATATATATGTGTGTGTGTGTGTGTGTGTGTATATATATATATGTGTGTGTGTGTGTGTATATATATATATGTGTGTGTGTGTGTGTGTGTGTGTGTGTGTGTGTGTGTGTGTGTGTGTGTGTGTGTGTGTGTGTGTGTGTGTGTTATTAGTGTTACTGCAAAGCGCCCTGCGATCCCAGCTTGTGTGGTAGGTGGGCGCTATAAAAATCCCCATTACGATGATGGTGGTGATGATGGTGGTGATGATGGTGATGATGATGATGATGATGATGATGATGATGATGACGCTTTAGGTGCAATAAAAGGACTGACAGACAGTGGGTGTGGATGGCGGTGGTAGAGACAAATACAGGCCAACAGACACAATTAATGCCCCAACAGATGAACGTTTGTCACAGTCTGCGGAGACAAATGGGAATGGGCCTTATACAGCTAGTTCATTACTGCTGATGCTGTTACTGACGTTACTGCTACTACTTGCTACCACTACAGATACCGGTACACAAACTTGTAAAACATTTCTCCGCGGTTCAAATCTCGTGACAGTGCAGACACAATTTTAGATATTGATTCTATAGTAGTACGAGAGAGAGAGAGAGAGAGAGAGAGAGAGAGAGAGAGAGAGAGAGAGAGAGAGAGAGAGAGAGAGAGAGAGAGAGACAGAGACAGAGACAGAGACAGAGAGAGACAGAGACAGAGACAGAGACAGAGAGAGAGACAGACAGACAGAGACAGACACAGACACAGACACAGAGAGAGGGAGCGTAAAGAAACCGAAACAAAAACAAAAATGAAAGAAAATCTCTTAATACGGATAAGCAAAACATCCGTGGTTTCATTACGAAAAAGAAAAACAACAACACCAAAACTAACTGAAAACAACAACAAATAAGCAAAGCAACAACACAAAAATCCGAGAAAAACACCCACAAAACAGATATAACGGCAATCGAATCAACGTGTGTGTGTTTACGACCAACAAGCGTACCGTCAGTATACTTTACTTCTAATCTGACTGATTGATGATGATGATGATGATGATGATGATGATGATGATGATGATGATGCCGGGACGAATGCTGCTGCTACTACCGGAGACGGCGACGAACGGAGATGTTGACGAACCGTTGCTTCTTTGATGCCAACGTCCCGTAATTTCATATCAGTCCATGCGTGCAATGTGCGACGTCTCAATGACATGGCAATCCACGACCTGGTCGTTGTGGCCAGCTCATCTTTCCGCCCTTTCCTTGCGCCTCAGCAAGCAGCTGGATTTGCTTTGGCTGTTCCATCATCTGTGCCGATCTCAGCAAGCAGCTGGATTTGCTTTGGCTGTTCCATCATCTGTGCCGACCTCAGCAAGCAGCTGGATTTGCTTTGGTTGTTCCCTCATCTGTGCCGATCTCAGCAAGCAGCTGGATTTGCTTTGGCTGTTCCGCCATCCGTGCCGACTTCAGCAAGCAGCTGGATTTGCTTTGGCTGTTCCCTCATCTGTGCCGACCTCAGAGGCGCTGCTCCCGCGTCGCTCGTCCCGCCGTCCCTACCTCCGACGCCAGCCAAGACTCGCTCAAAGACAGGAGCCAGAGTCCACAGAAAGAGACCTAGCTCACATCGTTGGTAGCTGGGTTACTTTCCCAGCTAGCAGCTTGCTCATGGCCGATTTGTTCGATGTTCAACGAGCATTAAGCCGCAACTCGTCAGTAAAACAAACAGCGACCCGTTGGATAACTAAGACGAGAGTGAGCCCGTCTGGTCTGGCGGTAAGGCTTTACGGTGGCAAAGCAGAAGGACCTCGGTTTGATTGTGTTTCTGATCTACTCTCTCTTTAAAAGTGATGATGTGTGGACACAGTTTTGTGAATCTGTCCCTGGCAGTTTATGAAACATTAAAATGTCTGTCACGGCTGCCCATCTTAATGCAGGAGTCATTGTGGTGGTGACAATAGGTGCATCGTTAAGGAATTGTCTCCGTCTTCCCCCACCTCCTGGGATCTCGGTCCCCGCCACTACCTCTTCGGAAACAACTCGGCGTTAAACAAGTTAACTAACTAACGAACTAAGATAGAAGTCTTTCATTGCCTTCGATCTTCTCTGTGTAGCAATGCGCCGTCTCGTCATTTCGCCTTTGTAAACGCACACTACCATGTACGTTACTGAATTCATCGTCTTACAGGTTTTGCGTTGCCTGTACTATCTGTTTGTTCAATTCATGTTCATGATGTGAAAATGGAGCTTTTCTGAAGCAAGACGAAGGGACACACAAACATTTAGTCCTCAAACCAACGAGGATGCCAGTAATTAACCTAACTCGATGGTTACGGCTCAATGATGATGATGATGATGACCACGACGATGATGACGTCGCCGGTAATGATAATGATCGTGAAGACGACAACGACGATGGCAATGATAATGATGATAATGGTGATGACGACGACGATGGTGGTCAAACGTCATTATGGCGAGGACGATGATGGTTATAATAATGATGATGACGACGACGACGATAATAATAACAATGAAAGTTCAAGTTCAACCCGGCGTATATCCTGTTACACACAGACCACCACCCGAACCCCGGGTACAGATGACCTTTCAGTACTCAAACTCCATCTCAGTGTGGCTCGGATTTACTGGCTACGATTCCTGGCCGCCAAACGCAACGGCCTTGAACTTTATTCCCCTCCCCCCCCCCCCCCCCCCCCACCCCGCCTTGACTGTCTGTTAGTCTGGCTGTCGGGATAAGGGATTCGAAAAAAACTAAAAAAAAAAAAACTAGCGAGAAATAAAGAGTGGGAGCAGTCAGCTTCGATTTAAAAAAAATTTAAAAGGAGAAAAAAAGAAGAAAAAAAAAAACGAAACAAAGAAGAAGAAAAAACGACTTCTCCCTAACCTAAACAAAACGGCAGCCAGACACCTAATGCCACACACACACACACACACACACACACACACACACACACACACACACACACACACCTCTCTCTCTCTCTCTGTCTCTCTGTCTCTGTCTCTGTCTCTGTCTCTCTCTCTCTCTCTCTCTCTCTCTCTCTCTCTCTATATATATATATATATATGTATGTATATATATATATATATATATATATATATATATATATATATATATATATATATATATATACACACAACTAAAACTGACAGACTGGCAGTGTCTGCGGGGGCGTGGAGGTCGACACGCGCCGCATTCCCACAATGCTCTCGCCTGCAGCTACAGCCAATGAAAGATGTAGACCCTAAAGGTTAAACCAAAGACGATTGCAACGCCCCGACATAGCTTTGAAAAATGGTTGCTCCTGATTTAAAATAAAACCGGATTTATGGCAATGTTCCGATGGAAACGGTACACACTGTTTGCCTCCCTTCCCCGTTCACCTCCTCCCTTCATCCCCCCCCCCCCCCCCCAACCCCAATTCCAACAGATTCATAGTGCACTCTTCGTTATTGATTTCCGGTATATCAAACAAAAGGAAGGGAGGGCACGGAGGTTTGTCTGCTTCAAGGGCGAATGCAACAGGCTAAGCTCGGGGTGGAACCGGGTAAGGCTCGCCACGACAGTAGTAGAAATAATGCGCACACTTATCCCGACTTTTCAACTCAGTTCAAAGCGCCACAGGGCAGGATCGGGGGGAGGGGGGGGGGAGGAGTGGGGGGGGGGGTGCTTCTGAAGGCCGCTGACAACGCCGGAGCTACACAATGTATAAATTACCACCCCACCACCAACCACAACCACTGCCCCGAGGTCCTACGCGCCTGGAGTTGCCGTGAAAATAATTGTATACAACAAACAAAACAAAACAAAAAGAACAAAGAAGACATCGTGGGAGAGAAGAAGAAGAAGCAGAAGAAGAAAAGAAAAGAAAAGAAAAGATGAAGGAAGAAACACAAGCCGCAGGTGGTGTGTCAACGAGTCTCTTAAAATGAGCGATCGATTGACATGACTCTTGTGTACGAACGCATCATATTTTCTCTGTTCTGTAGTCCCCCCCACCCCCCAACACACACACAGATACACACACAGGCACACACACACACACACACACACACACACACACACACACACACACACACACACACACACACACACACACACACACACACACACACACACACACACAGTCACTTCCTTTTGCATTGCCCCGTCTCCTCTGAAATGGAGACAGAGACAGAAGGAAGATAGAGAGATGGGGGAAGACAGGGAGAAATAGAGAGAAATAGAGAGGGAGAGAGGGAGGGACAAGGATAAAGATTTTAGGCAAAAGCCAGTAGCCTCAGTTACAACGTGTCCTTGTTAAAACACAACAACAACTGACAGCACAGCCACACCCACATCAATGCAAAGTAAAGTGGTAAAGCCAACGTACCAAAAGCTAAAAGTAAAAGACTAATCTTGTACGAAAACCTCGCCTCGCTACAAGATATTCAACAGAGAGAGAGAGAGAGAGAGAGAGAGAGAGAGAGAGAGAGAGAGAGAGAGAGAGAGAGAGAGAGAGAGAGAAACTATAAGTAACCGTAATAACGACCAATTTGCAAGTCTCTCTTACATCAACCCACACTCATCATCACCTCCACCCCACTCCAACAACTCAAAAAAAAAAAACGAAAAAAAGAAAGAAAGAAGAAGACGGACTCCTCCTACCCCTAGCAGCTCTGTCTTGTTTTTGTGTTGGTGCCGAGGGACTGGGAAAGGTCAAATACCCATCATAGAATCCCGGCGCAGCCGTCTCAGTTCTCTTTCAGGCTCCGCGAGTTCACCGCTTGCTTGACACTGTGGCAGCAGCCAGATAGCATCTCCAATGTTCTTATGCAAATAGCAGAGGTCAAGGGCTGCGTATACATCTCCATTCTGCGTTTCCTTTCCCAAAGTGCGGGCATATGAATCGAGAGTGCATCGACATTCCATGACGCGCCCCAACCATCTCTCTCGCACGATCTCTCTCCCTCTCCCCGCCCCCTCTCTCTCTCTCCCCCCCCCTTCTCTGTATAGCCTACACCTGCTAATGGGTATAGAATATCATATTTAGGTTAATATGTATCATGTGAGCGCTCAGGGCGTTGATGAGCGCATGACAAATGTACATTATTATGATTATTATTATTATTATTATTAATTCTGTGTCAATCCGTACGATGCAAGAAAAGAAGTATTGTCTAAACAAAGCCTGCTTGCCCGCCTGCCTTTGTGTGTGTCAGTGTGTGTGTGTGTGTGTGTGTGTGTGTGTGTGTGTGTGTGTGTGTGTGTGTGTGTGTGTGTGTGTGTGTGTGTGTGTGTGTGTGTGTGTGTGTAGTGTAGTGTAGTGTAGTGTAGTGTAGTGTAGTGTAGTGTGTGTCTCTCTCTCTCTCTCTCTCTCTCTCTCTCTCTCTCTCTCTCTCTCTCAGTCGCGGTGTTTGGCTGTGTCAGTCTGTCTGTCTCTGTCTCAGTATCTCGATGTGTCAGTCTGTCTGTGTGTCCTTCTCTGTCTCTCTGTTTTTCTGTCTCTGTCTCTCAGTCAGTGTCTGGCTGTCTAGTCTGTGTCCCCCCTCCACCCTTCTCTCTCCGTCTGACGGTTGAAGACGAGCAAGGGACAAGAGAGGCGAATGTTTACCCGTTGTGTGGCAACTCGGCGGCGGTGGCTGTATGACAACCAGCCCAAACCTCTTTTTCTTTTTTTGGATGCGCGTTGCGGTGGCTGTCGACTCAGCAGTCCAGGATCCAGAATCAACCCCAGATGGCTGGAAGATTTTGACAAAGTGTGCGACTCGACAGGGCCGACAGACGTTTGCTCAAGCGAGAGCAAGTTGTGCGATAACAAACGAACACAGATCATCGACTTTCTGAGGCTGTGATCTCTTCTCTCTCTCTCTCTCTCTCTCTCTCTCTCTCTCTCTCTCTCTCTCTCTCTCTCTCTCTCTCTCTCTCTCTCTCTCTCTGTGCGCGCAGAGACGAGCGACTCGTCTTGTCATAAAACATTCTACGCTAAAAATGGTAGCTTGGGGGAAAACCTTACCAAGGACGGGGTGGCGCGCATAAG
>JABMCL010001273.1:30000-35000 GCA_018857735.1 Alviniconcha marisindica | reverse complement strand
CTCCCTGGTTGCACCCCCCCTCCCCCCCACCCCCGCCCTGCTCACCCTCCACGCGCGCACCAGGCAGACACAGGGACCTGGAACTGACCGAAACATCACCGTGCAACAAGATCCAAACACGTAAAATGTTAACAAGAACGCTATAATTTGTTAGGACAAACACAACATGCGAATTTTCGGGGTAATCCCCTTTTTCGAGCTCCAAAACAACACCTCAACAAAAGTTAAACGGTGAAAAATGAGGTGTAGAACTAGGACATTTATTTGCTTTTGGGTTGAGCTATGTTGCTTTCGAGTCCAGTGCAAAATTCGCATGTTGTGTTTTGTCCTAATAAATAGCGTTCTTTTTAATCTTTTGTGTGTTTGGATCTTGTTTCCGAAAGCTAGCAGTCATTCTTGTTTCGGATTTTTAAAATGTTGTTCTGCCACCATGCAACGTTCACAAGCAGCACATCCAGCGACACGACCTGACCCCTAACGGCCGTCACTCGCCAACCTTCGGGCGACCTTCGGCTGTCCCGTTGTTCCCTTCCTGCTGTCCCGTTGTTCCCTTCCTGCTGTCCCGTTGTTCCCTTCCTGCTGTCCCGTTGTTCCCTTCCTGCTGTTCCGTTGTTCCCTTCCTGCTGTCGGCAAACGGACACAAATTAACTCCCTTCTTTGTTGACTGGACACAAATTAAGTCCAGCACGGTTTGCCGAAGAAGACGTTGTTCGTGAGCCGGTTTGGCCCAGCGGTAAGGCGGTTAGGCTGGTGAGTGGAAAAACCTCGGTTCGAATCCCTGCGCTTCGGATCTCCTTTCTCTTCAAAAGTTGTGGTTTATGGACATTGTCTTGCGACTTTGCCCTTCAGATAATGGAACACTAAAATGGCTGTTTAATGGCCCAGTTGGCCCAGTTTAATGCAGAATCATTCTAGTCGAGACAATCTATAGCCTTAGGCAACGTCCCTCCCCCCCTGCCCCCCCCCCCCCCCCCCGCTTCCTGGGATCTCAGTCCGCGCCAGGGCCTCCCCGGAGACAACGCAGTGTTAAGTCGCACGAATGAAGGAAGAAGGAAGAAGTTTCCAAACACATAAAAGATTCAAAAGAACGCTTATTTATTAGGACAAGACAAAGCCAGCAACCTTTCGGCGTAATCCCCTTAGTCAAGCTGCTAAACGACACTTAAACAACAGCTAAACGGTAAAAAAAAGAAGAAAAAGAAAAAGAAAAAAAGAGATGAAAAGCTAAACCACTTATTTATTTTTGGTTGAGCTATGCAGTTTTCCTGTCCAGTACTTGGAAGAATAAAACTTCTTCTTGGAAGAACAAATTTCGTCTAGAGACTGCGGAGTGTCTTGCACTATACGTTCGTTCGTTCGTTCGTTCGTTCAGTGTTGCTTTACGTCCACACAGACCATAAGGACCATTACGGACGGAGAGCCCAGGACGGCCACCTCAGTTTTCACGCAGCTCCTGAGCTCTGTGATTCTGAATTCAAGTTCAGTCTTGCTTTACGTCCACAAAGACTATATGATGACAGGGTTGAGCAGTGTCTAAGGTCATGTGGGAGTGAATTCCAAATGTGCGGTCCAAAGCAAGAGAAAGTGCGAACAGCCGTGAGTCTTTCGTTCGTATTTTTGGATTTCAAGCATGCGGGTGTCAGAAGAAGAGCGTAGTATACGAGATGGAGTGTAGACATGCAGCAGTTCAGAGAGATAAACAGGACCAGAACCATTTATAGCACTGAAACAAATACAAGCGACTTTATACTTAATACGTTCTGAAATGGAAAGCCAGTGCAGTTGTTCCAGGAGAGGTGTTGAGTGTTGGTGACGGGGTGCCAAGAGAATGAGTCTTGCAGCAAAGTTCTGAATTTTCTGGAGAGGTTGGATGACAGAATTAGGTGCACCCATGAGGAGACAGTTGCAGCAGTCAAGCCGTGAGAGGATAGAGGAAGTGAACCAGAGTCCAGGCTGTCAGTTAGTCCGCCCGTCATACTAACGTCAGTCAGTCGGTGTATTTGTTAACCAGTTAACCAACAGCCGGCTCATCCTCAGTGGCAATGGCAAGGCGGCGAGCGGAGAGAGACAGCGCCGAGCTCCTGTTGCAGTCCGCTGATGACGGCCATGCACAGCCTTTCTATGTAGAGCCGGAGGGTTTTTGGCAGCTTCAATCTCTTGTGACAGGCCACATGAAGAGGTTTCAGAACTTTCAGTCTTTCGCGGCCAGCAAGAAGATATTGAACTGAAGTGGATTTGTTTAAAGCACTAGTGTCCACACCCCTCCCTCCCTTTGCCCCCCCCCCTTCCCCCCCTCCCTCCCCTTGCCTCCCCCCCCCCCAACCCCCCCTCCCTGCCTCACCCCTGCTTTGCAATCGTCGGTCATTGCAACCTCCGAAAGGTGTTGGCTTTCAGGGATCCCTCGACGGTAGTTAGCGCATGAAGTGGGTTTGTGTGTATGTGGGGGGGGGGGGGGGGGGGGGGGGGGAGGGTAGCAGTAGGGGGGGGGGGGGGGTTAAAACGTGAAGCTTCGGGATCTTTCAGCGATGTTTGACAAAAACGAAGGTTTATAGAAGCAATTCAAAATGCGGCGCACGCCATGCATTCACTCGTTCATTCTTCAATGTTCCATTCATTCATTCATTCATTCCCTCGCTGGTTTGCTGATGTATTCACTACTTTGTTTACTGATTGGCCGACTGATTGATTGACTGCTCAAGCTCCCTTTTCGCAACACATCGACTGGCTAAAAAAAAAAAAAAAAAAAAAAAAAAAAAAAAAAAAATTTAAATCGTTATCCTTTCCCTTTGCCATCGCCATTTGTTTACCATCTCCCCCCATCACCATTTTTGCATCGTTAACTACCATCATCATCACCATTTTTACCACCCCTCCACCACGCTTTTATCATTACCCCCCGTTTTCCCGTCTTGTACCCCGTTATCTCCCCGTCATCTCCCGTCGTTGTACTCGTTATCTCCCTCGTCATCTCCACTGTCGTTGTACTCGTTATCTCCCTCCTCATCTCCACTGTCGTTGTACTCGTTATCTCCCTCGTCATCTCCACTGTCGTTGTACTCGTTATCTCCCTCCTCATCTACCCCTGTCGTTGTACTCGTTATCTCCCTCGTCATCTCCACTGTCGTTGTACTCCTTATCTCCCTCCTCATCTACCCCTGTCGTTGTACTCTTCCTCTCCTGTCCTTCCATCGGGACACTGGGCGGGGTTTTAAAAAGGCGGTTTTCAGCCCTCGGGGGGCCATCGGGACACTGGGCGGGGTTTTAAAAATCGGTTTTCTCCCTCCGCATCGGGACACTGGACGGGGTTTTAAAAAGCGGTTATCACCCTCGTCATCTCCACTGACGGGGTTTTAAAAAGGCGGTTTTCTCCCTCGGGGGGCCATCAGCCACTGGGCGGGGTTTTAAACTTCGGGGACCTCGGGGCCTTGGGGCCCAAAAATTTTTAACAAGGCGGTAGTGACGAGAGCACACAGTGAGACAGGTGTTGTAACAAGGCGGTAGTGACGAGAGCACACAGTGAGACAGGTGTACAGAGCAGGTGTCTGCTGGCCAGTCACTGAGAACACCGCCAGTCTCTCTGCACACAACCCGCTCTACTCGGCCGCGCAGCAGCCAGGAAATGGGACGGACCTCTTGCTGTTCACACACACACACACACACACACACACACACACACACACACACACACACACACACACACACACACACACACACACACACACACACACACACCCACCCCACCCCCACACACAACACACACACACACCCCCCACACACACACACACACACACACACACACACACACACACACACACACACACACACACACACACACACAGGCAGGGTAACGCCAAATCAGCTAGAGATTACGGCAATGTCTTTAGAACTAATGTGACAGGGATTAAGCTTCAGGCCGCTTGCTCCTTCTCGCTGCGATTTAATCGTTGAAAACATCGATCTTGGCGCCTTTCAACGCGCAGTACGACTGCAGACAGGACCAGAAGCAGGCTACAGCCTGGAGACCCAGCTCAAGACCCGGCCACGCCACTTGCAGCACGACTTGCTTAACTGGGCAGGCGGCTTTACCTGGAGTATCTAAGGCGCACGCTCTCGAAGGCGGACGTAGGCTATAATTATATACACTGTACAGACAAACTATATACACTGTACAGACAAACTATATACACTGTACAGACAAACTATATACACTGTACAGACAAACTATATACACTTGCTTAACTGGGCAGGCGGCTTCACCTGGAGTATCTAAGGCGCACGCTCTCGAAGGCGGACGTAGGCTATAATTATATACACTGTACAGACAAACTATATACACTGTACAGACAAACTATATACACTGTACAGACAAACTATATACACTGTACAGACAAACTGGGTCTCGCTGGACATACAGCAGCATCCTGTCTCAGACGATGAGTCTCCAAAAGCCTGAATAACGGGGCGTTTCCACGGAAAAGGGGCAATGCAAAGTCACCCGAGTTGCAAAGTCACCCACGTTTATTACTTCCCTCTTTTAACGTATTAACCCCAGGACATTCCTATACTTATTGGAAACGACTGAGCCTCTTATAGACCCGTTGACGTCAGTCTGGGCAGGACTTGTTCAAGTTGTCTTCTTCTTTCGTGGTGGCTTACGTCGACAGAAACCGCCGTAAGGCTTACTGGGAACGGGGAAAGGGGAGGGATCAGGTACCTAGGAGTATACAGCTCGTCCCAGCGCTACGACCCGTAAAGACGGAAGAGACAGTCAGCCACAGCGGGAATAATTTTGCTTACCGTCCACAGAAGCGAGGAGGCCTATTAGGGACGGGGGCAAGGGGGCAAGGGGGGAAGCGGGGAAGGGGAAAGAGTGAAGACTCGAGACAGGCGCCAACCCGGAAGACCAAGGGTGCCGTGGACCACCGCCAGAACAACAGAATGTTAAGGAGGTGGGGACCTCGTCAGTGCGAAGCAGCTTGTGTACTCCGCTAATTGCTGTT
>JABMCL010001273.1:17500-25000 GCA_018857735.1 Alviniconcha marisindica | reverse complement strand
TTTCATTTCAGGTCGTTAAAAAACAGAACGTTTTCTTTCTCTCTTTTTTTCCTTTCTTTCTTTCTTCTTCGCTCTCTCTGTATCTCTGTCTCTCGGTCTCTGTCTCTCTGTCTCTCGGTCTCTCTGCCTCTGTCTCTCTGTCTCCCCCCCCCCCCCCAAAGCTTGTAGTTCCTTTAAGGGGCAGACAATCCAGTCAGACAGAGGCAAATGACATTCCGTCACAAGCCGTCTGCGTCCTGATCAGTTCTTGGGGGGAATTATTTAACCCCCCCCCCACCCCACCCCCAACCACCACCCCTCCACGCCTCACATATTCATGAAATGTAATGACCTTGCTAGCCATCCGTCTCATTGCTCACACACGTTATGTGATGCATCTCTTCTTACTCCTACACACTAGCATCACCCCGATATGAACAGACATAGACAGACACGACGGCACAGTCTCCAGCTGCAGCTACCACTGACACGTCTGCAGTCCCCCCCCCCCTCCTTCCCTCCCCCTCCTTCCCCCCCCCCCCTCCTTCCCCCCTCCCCCCACCCCCTCTCTATGTGCTATAGCTGGTTACATCATTGCCAGTCCAGGTTACCCGTCCCTTTCATCCACCGAAATCTTTGCATGGTGCATAACGTCCACAGAAACCGTACGGCTTATTAGGGACGGGGAAAAGGGGGAGGAACGCGGGGAGGGGGTGGGGGGGTGGGGGGGGAGACATGAATAGCCGTCCGCGCTCCGTCCCGTCAAGAGCGAAGAGACCGTCATGCAGCCATCGCCAGAACGACAACGTTAAGGACGTGGGGACCCCGCCAGAACAACAACGTTAAGGACGTGGGGACCCCGCCAGAACAACAACGTTAAGGACGTGGGGACCCCGCCAGAACAACAACGTTAAGGACGTGGGGACCCCGCCAGAACAACAACGTTAAGGACGTGGGGACCCCGCCAGAACAACAACGTTAAGGACGTGGGGACCCCGCCAAAACGACAACGTTAAGGACGTGGGGTCGACCCCGCCAGAACAACAACGTTAAGGACGTGGGGACCCCGCCAGTGCCAAGCAACTTGAGTACTTCACTAATTGCTGTTTTAACAGATTACCCCGAAAAATTGCTGGTTTTGTCTTGTCCTAATAAACAGCGTTCTTTTGAAACTTTTATGTGTTTGGATCTTGTTTTAGAACGCTAGCAGTCATTCTTGTTTCAGATGTTTGCCGTTTCAACAGTTCGGCAAGCAACTGTTGATGAACACCTGAACACCTGCAGCAAAGGACCGACCAGCTCTCCGTGAGAGCCCAGCTCCACCTCCCTGCTCTGGATCTCGCCTGCACCCTGCACCCACCGATGGAAAGGGACAGTTATTGTGTGTCAGTCTGGACCCTGCACCCACCGATGGAAAGGGGACAGTTATTGTGTGTCAGGGCTGGACCCTGCACCCACCGATGGAAAGGGGACAGTTATTGTGTGTCAGTCTGGACCCTGCACCCACCGATGGAAAGGGACAGTTATTGTGTGTCAGGGCTGGACCCTGCACCCACCGATGGAAAGGGACAGTTATTGTGTGTCAGGGCTGGACCCTGCACCCACCGATGGAAAGGGGGCAGTTATTGTGTGTCAGGGCTGGACCCTGCACCCACCGATGGAAAGGGACAGTTATTGTGTGTCAGTCTGGACCCTGCACCCACCGATGGAAAGGGACAGTTATTGTGTGTCGGTCTGGACCCTGCACCCACCGATGGAAAGGGACAGTTATTGTGTGTCGGTCTGGACCCTGCACCCACCGATGGAAAGGGGGCAGTTATTGTGTGTCGGTCTGGACCCTGCACCCACCGATGGAAAGGGGACAGTTATTGTGTGTCGGTCTGGACCCTGCACCCACCGATGGAAAGGGACAGTTATTGTGTGTCGGTCTGGACCGCACCACCGATGAAGGGACAGTTATGTGTGTCGGTCTACCCTGCACCCACCGAGGAAAGGGACAGTTATTGGTGCCTGGACCCCGCACCAGATGGAAAGGGGGCCCGTTATTGGTGTGGCGGACCCCGCACCCACCAGGAAGGGGACTAGTTCTCCGGTCTGGGGCCCTGCACCCACCAGGAAGGGACAGTTATTGGTGTGGGGACCCCGCACCCACCAGGAAATGGGACAGTTACTGTGTGTGGGGACCTGCACCCACCAGGAAATGGGACAATTTTGTGTCGGTCTGGGGCCATGCCCCCCAGGAAAGGGACCCGTTTACCAGGTGTGGGGACCCCCAACTACCAGGAAATGGGACCCGATTTCTGTCGGTATGGGGCCAATGCACCCACCGATGGAAAGGGGGCAGTTATTGTGTGTCGGTATGGACCCTGCACCCACCAGGAAATGGGACGTATTGTGTGTCGGTATGGACCCCGCACCCACCGATGGAAAGGGGACAGAGTGTGTCGGTATGGGGCCCTGCACCCCCGATGGAAAGGGGCAGTTATTGGTGTGGGGACCTGCACCCACCAGGAAAGGGACTTAGGGGTTGCTACCCTGAACGATGGAAAGGCTTAGGTGTGGGGACCCTGCACCACCGATGGAAAGGGGCTTTTTGGTGTCGCGGACCCTGACCCACCGATGGAAAGGGACAGTATTGTGTCGGTCTGGACCCTGCACCCACCAGGAAAGGGGACCAGTATTGTGGTCGGTCTGGACCCGCACCACCGATAAAGGACAGTTATGGTCAGTCGGACCCTGCACACCCCCATGGAAAGACATACCACACCCGCACACCACCAGGAAAAGACAGTTACCCTGGACCCTGCACCCACCATGGAAAGGGACAGTTATGTGTGTCGGTCTGACCCTGCACCCACCAGGAAAGGACAGTTATTTGTCGTCTGACCCTGCACCCACCGATGGAAAGGACAGTTATTGTGTGTCGGTCTGGACCCTGCACCCACCAGGAAAGGACATTATTTTTCGGTCTGGACCCTGCACCCACCGATGGAAAGGGGACAGTTATTGTGTGTCGGTCTGGACCCTGCACCCACCGATGGAAAGGGACAGTTATTGTGTGTCGGTCTGGACCCTGCACCCACCGATGGAAAGGGACAGTTATTGTGTGTCGGGCTGGACCCTGCACCCACCGATGGAAAGGGACAGTTATTGTGTGTCGGTCTGGACCCTGCACCCACCGATGGAAAGGGGGCAGTTATTGTGTGTCGGTCTGGACCCTGCACCCACCGATGGAAAGGGACAGTTATTGTGTGTCGGGCTGGACCCTGCACCCACCGATGGAAAGGGGGCAGTTATTGTGTGTCGGCTGGACCCCGCACCCACCGATGGAAAGGGGGCAGTTATTGTGTGTCGGCCTGGACCCTGCACCCACCGATGGAAAGGGGACAGTTATTGTGTGTCGGCCCGGACCCTGCACCCACCGATGGAAAGGGACAGTTATTGTGTGTCGGCCCGGACCCTGCACCCACCGATGGAAAGGGACAGTTATTGTGTGTCGGCTGGACCCTGCACCCACCGATGGAAAGGGACAGTTATTGTGTGTCGGCCCGGACCCTGCACCCACCGATGGAAAGGGACAGTTATTGTGTGTCGGCCCGGACCCTGCACCCACCGATGGAAAGGGACAGTTATTGTGTGTCGGTCTGGACCCTGCACCCACCGATGGAAAGGGGGCAGTTATTGTGTGTCGGTCTGGACCCTGCACCCACCGATGGAAAGGGACAGTTATTGTGTGTCGGTCTGGACCCTGCACCCACCGATGGAAAGGGACAGTTATTGTGTGTCGGTCTGGACCCTGCACCCACCGATGGAAAGGGACAGTTATTGTGTGTCGGGCTGGACCCTGCACCCACCGATGGAAAGGGACAGTTATTTTGTCGGTCTGGGAAACCTGGGACCCACCGGAATGGGGGGGAAAAAAACAATAATCCCCGCCCCGGGGTTGGAGACCGGGAGGGACCAGTTCACCCGGGAACCCCTCCGGGGGGACCAGTTCTCCGCTGGGCAGCTACCAGGTTGGGACAATCTACCAGGTCTGGGACCAGTTCTACCAGGTATGGGACCAGTTCTACCAGGTATGGGACCAATTCTACCAGGTGTGGGACGAATGCTACCAGGTATGGGACCAGTTCTACCAGGTATGGGACGAATGCTACCACTTATGGGACGAACGCTACCAGGTATGGAACTAGACCTACCAGGTATGGGACGAATGCTACCAGGTATAGGACCAGTTCTACCCTGTATGGGACCAGTGCTACCAGGTATGGGACCAGTGCCAGCAAGTATGGGACCAGAGCTATTAGGTGTGGGACCAGACCTACCAGGTATGGGACCGTTGCAACAAGGTATGGAATCAGAGCTTCCAGGTGTGGGACCAATACTGTCAACTGTGGAACTGTTGCTATATACGTCAGCCCGAACAACCCTGAAGTTGAGTCGCTTTCGGAAAACACACACACACACACACACACACATACACACACACACACACACACACACACACACACACACACGCACCGCCCCCCCCACCCCCCTCACACACACATCTACACCCCCTCACACACACACCACACAACACACACACACACACACACACACACACACACACACAACACACACCACACACCACACACACCCACCCCCCCCCCCACAAACACACACACACCCCACACACACACACACACACACACACACGCCACCCCTCCCCTCCACAAACACACAGCTACACCCCCTCACACACACACATCACCCCTCCCCTCCAAAAACACACACTACACCCCCTCACACACACAACACACACACACACACCACCACCACACACACACACACACACACACACAAGTCCCAAGCACGCACGCACGACGCACACGCACGCAGCACACACCACACCACGCCACACCCCAAAACACCACCCAAAACCCGATACTAATGGCAGAGGCGCTTAATCACGTTTACCAAATACTGACAGACGAGCAAATACAGCGGCAAAGTAGGGTCGGACCGCTCAGGCACTTTCAACTGGCCTCGGTCATTAATTAAGCCTGTCTAGTACTAATCGGGCCAATCGTACAGCAATCCTCCCTTCTGGGACAAACAGGCCTCCGTGGAACTGATCGAGCAGGGAAACAAAGAAAGAAAAAAAAGAAAAGAAAAAAACGCGTCCGGCAGCGTCGCGACGCCCGTCATCATCAGCGCCGAGAGAAAGAAAGAGAGAGAGAGAGAGAGAGAGAGAGACGCAGAAGCAGACAACAGAGACAGACAGACAGAGCACAGACAGCCAAAGACGGACGGACGAGACAGACGACAGAGCCAGGCATAATAGCGCAGTACAGACGGAAGACAGAACCCCCCAGAGGACAGAGACAGCACCGAGAGAGAAACGAAAGAGACAGAGACATAGAGAGACAGAGACAGAGAGACAGTGAGAGCGTAGAATATAACCATACATCCCTCACTGGAAGCAACGGCCCAATCAGCGTCATAAATCAGAAAATACTTTTCCTCATAACGCCGCTCCCAATGAGTTGTTTCAACCAATAAACACCAATCACAACGCCATCGCTCAGCGACACTGCCGCCATCTCTCGGCGACTATCAGCGGCCTTTGGCCACAGTCACGGGGAATAACTCTGTGTCGGGGTACAGTCCCCCTCGCCCCGAAGGTGGCGGGGTGAGGATCGAGCGGTCGTTGTTGTGGAGATGATGCCTCTCCGAAGGGTGGAAGTGCTCCGCCAAAATGGCCGCAGGCGGGTGTAGGTTGTTGTGCTGAGTTCCACGCGCTCCACGGAAAGGTCGCAAGGTTCCATCAGGAGGGCTCCGCTTCAGATGAAAGGCTATAGTTTAGTCGGGGGGTGTCTGAGGACAAGACAATAGCCAGAACGACAACCCCTTGACCCCCACCCCCACCCCCTCCCCCTCCCCACTCCCCCCTCCCTACCTATATATAGGTCTACGGCTTTAGGTGCTGCGAGCGAACGCATCAAGGAGCGCTGTGGAGCTTTTGGTGCAGATTTAGGAGGGCGGTAAAGCATAGCCACAACGACGGGCAAAGCGTTAGCGAGAGCGAGAGAAATATATTTTGGGAGCTAGGTACCGATTAGTGGAACGTTTTTGTGTGATCTTCTGAGGACAGAAGAGAAAAGAAAGAAGAATGAAGAAAGAAATGGGGGCTGGCGTGGTGAGGTGCCTACGGAATCAGTTCTGGGGATCGCCTGGGGGGGGGAGGGTGGGGGGGGGAGAGAGAGAGAGAGGGAGAGAGAGGGAGAGAGGGAGGAGAGAGAGAGGCTGGGGCGAGGGGGAGAGATAGAGAGAGAGGGGGGGGGGGGGGGGGGAGGGGGGGATGGAGAGAGTATATTATATATTCTCTCACTGTTTTTCTGTCTCTGTCTCTCTTTCCGTATACAGTGCGTGTGTGTGTGTGTGTGTGTGTGTGTGTGTGTGTGTGTGTGTGTGTGTGTGTGTGTGTGTGTGTGTGTGTGTGTGTGTGTGTGTGAGAGAGTGTTGTGTGCGTGCGTGCGTGCGTGCGTGCGTGAGGTGTGTGTGTTGTGTGCGTGCGTGCGTGCGTGCGTGCGTGCGTGCGTGTGTGTGTGCGTGGTGTGTGTGTGTGTGTGTGTGTGTGTGTGTGTGTGTGTGTGTGTGTGTGTGTGTGTGTGTGTGTATGAATGCGTAGCTAAGATTCACTTGTATTTGCTACACTCAGCCTTCCCTGGCAGAAATTGGAACCTTTTCCTTGGAGAAAGAGTGCCGCAAGGGCAGCTGGGGAGAATATCCATTCACTTCCGGTGAGGATCAAGGCAAAATAACGAATTCTCCCTCTGATCGCTCTAAATACCAGCCAATAAGCAAGGCGTACGCGTATGTAAGGACAGACGAACTTGTCCCTGTCCCTGAAGATCCAATGTCATCATTCGACTTGAAAGGATCGAACAGATCTAGGGATATGTACTCACCTATACGACGAAATACAAAGAACAGTTAAACACAAGCGCTTTCGACAGAAAGTCTTCGTTTGGCTGACGATCCTTTTGAATGAGTGAACAATTGACAAAGACTTTCTGTTGAGAGAGCTTGTGTTTCCTTGTTCCTTGTATTTCGTCGCATAAGTGAGTACATTTCCCTAGATCTGTTCTATATTGTCAACCTCACCGGCAGTTGTTCACTCGTTCAAAGGATCGGCAATAAACGCAGGTAGTGCATTCGCGCTCGAAAGACGTCACATAAAACAACAAAGACCCAAACCGCCCACGGTAACTCTCACCTGGCATGCGAGTAAATACAAGGTAAATAACTCCACCAAAAGTAAGTAACTTGGTTTCTTGTTTGTTTTTTAGCAAAAAATACATCCTGATTTAAATGTTTTTGGAAGGAGTCGTTGACTATCGATTTTTAACGCCCAGTCAACTGTAAATTTCGGGGCGAAACACGTGATCAAAGGAGACGTCAGAGGACGTCGAGCTAGCTTGGTGGTATTGCTGAATTTCGTTGTCTGCAGTGAGTCCTCTTTGGAAACACGACATC
>JABMCL010003845.1:380000-428632 GCA_018857735.1 Alviniconcha marisindica | reverse complement strand
GCTAAGGTAAAAACTACAAGATGTAGATTCCGCTTCTGTGGAAAGGGAGGTGTGAACAAGTTCCCCCAATAATTATTATCACAATGAGGAAACGATTCCAAGAGAGTCAGAGTGGTGGGACGCGAGCTTTAGTCGCAACTTGGCCACTATAATCCAAAACTGTAATTAAAGACTAGCCCGCGTGGAAAATGATTTTTGCTAAATCGTGTACTTTAATGTAGTGAGTTAATGTCCTTGTTTACATTTTGCCAAAAAAAAAAAAATGCGCTTATTTTTAATTGAATAAAAACCGCACTAAGCCACTTACGCTCACCTGTTCAGAATGCGAAAACCGGAAATACGTCACTTGTGTATCAAGCTGAAATAATTATGGGAGTGCCTTCTGACCACGCGCACGGTGATAAGCATGGACCTGTATCTTCTCGATTAAAAAGAAGAAATGTAAAAATAAAAATCATAAAAATCATCGGTATAGCAAGTGCTGCATCGTCGGTAGCGCTTCGTGGCTTACCAAATGCAGACGCGGGCAGAGGATCGAATACAGAACCAGGAATAGCGAAGCCGGTTGCTCCATTCCATCATTTGCATCGGATAGCAGTCAACAATTTTCTCCAGACATTCCACCGAAGGCTGCTTCAAATAAGGTAAATTCTGAGGTGTTGACTGCTAATTAATATAGGGTAATTTCCAAGGAAATTCCTGTCACATTTTCAAGCCATTTTAGGTCACAAATATTAGAAGAATCATCCAAAGTGGGTCATACGAAGCGAAAAAACACACCAAAATTTGCAAAAGAAAATGAGTGTTAACTGTTATGTTTGTGTCCTTCAGACATTTGATCTAGATCTACATTTTGAGTAACCGTTTGTAGGTCACGAATATCATCAGAATCATCCAAACAGGGTCATACGAAGCACATAAACACAGCAATTTGAACAAAAAGTGAGTTCAATTCCATATTTTTGTCCTTTCAGCGGTCGCGCTCATTGCAAAATTTTGCGTAAATATTGCATTTTTCGGGTGCCGTACGCAGTTTAGCCACATCGCTGCGTCACCGTACGCAAAATAACAACACCGATTAAACAAACCTTATGCCTCACTGGTGGATGCCGCGTCACTCAACACTAGATCTACTTGCAAACTCAGTGTCATCTCAGCCGTTCAAGTCAGTCAAGGAAGGGCGGAATCTGGACAGCGAAATAAACGCGTAACTCCCCGTAAGCTACCGTAATTTTTGGACTATAAGGTGACGGTGAAAATCTTATCCATGCGCCTTACAGTCGGTAGCGCCAAGTCTGTGAATAAAATTCGCATACTTCTCCGAAAAAAAGAAAACGATTAATTTGAAACCGAATTCTAGCGAACCCGTATGGGTCTGGTAGAAGATTGGTTCCCGTATCAGACTGGCCACAGACTGGCCAGACATTTTGCCGAACAGATCAGTGATATTTTCCGGTCAATCGACGGAGGACGCGATCCCAGATATGGAATTTGGAACCACCCAGCATGCCTACTTTGTCAGCGTGTAATATCATCAGAATTTACTCAAAGGTAGAAGACTACGAAATCGAAAACAAAACACGAGTCGACACCAAATACGAATGAGAGAAAATGGCGGCAGCCTCGACTTCAACTTCATTTCGTTACAAAGATCCCGCGGTAGACGAGAACTGGGTTTGCCGACATCGTCTGCTGCAGTTCTTCCTTTGAAAAATGATGCCGTGTACGATGTTCCGATCTATTCAAACTTTTTATGTGAACGGCAAATTTACTGAACGTTAGCACATTTTTTGCGCACGGATAGACCTTCTTTTTACTATTTTCGTCTGCTCACATTATAGACCGTGAGCTACAATCAGGTTACTATCATTTTGGCTTTGTAATGTGCGTTAATTCTAGGTTATACTGTACGCATTTTTCGTGCCATTGACGCAAAATACGTAATGTTTCGCGTCGGTTGACGCAAATCTCCAAAAGGCAGAGCGACCCCTGCCTTTATTGTGCATATACTCCTTTCAGACATTAGATCTGAATCTAGTTTCCGAGTAACCGTGCACGCTTCCCAAGTGCCGATGTCGGCAAAGATATATATCGTGTACTCGCCCATTTCCAAATGCTGACTTCATTCGCTAGATACGACCCTGTTTGAGTGATTGGGATAATATTTGTGGCACAAAATGGCGTTTAAAATGTCCCTGAGTGGAGAAACAAACTGGTAGAAAACAACAAGCAAAAATGCTCACCACTCGATACAATGCAAGCGACTGCGATGTTCACTGTCCACCGGCGCCTCTTCATGATCACTGCTATCGTCAGTAGATTCGTTTTCTGCTGTATATGGTTCAAACTGATAATTAAGACTGTAGGCCATATTGTTTACTAGCATGTAGGCCATATTGTTTACTAGCATTTTCTGGTAATGTTTTATCTTCTTCAAAGTCGCTGCTTTCGCAAGATAAGTGCAGGTGATCGTCTTCGCTCGCCATGTTTCAGCTGATACACAAGTGACGTAAGAAGTCGGGAAATCCTAAATCGAACCGGGTTGCATTTCTCATGATTACAGGTTAAAATTTCAATATTTCATGGCCCATATTGAGAGAACTAGGACGAGTTCAAATCTCGGGTTTGAAATTCGATATTATTAGAGGTAGCTCTTCAATTCTATTTAATAATAAAATAAAATAAAGTCACGCGGGCTAGTCTTTAAAGGAACTCTCCTTCGGCCGCTAAACTTCTCGTGTGCTTAGAGGAGGTTAAACGAACATGATCAGCGTTAAAAGTTTTGTGACTGAACGTGCCGTTGATTTTATAACGATTTTAGAAGAGGACTTTCCCAGACAGTGTTACTAACACTGTTTTCACGAACTCTTTCCCGCATGAAGTATGACATCATTGATAGGATACCGGAACTTCTCAGTTTTGCGTACATGTCATGTATAAATTAGTTTTGTCAATGTTTATTTTTTTCGATCGGGACAGTCTGTGTGAAATAGTTTCATTTTCCTAATGTTTTCATAGGGAACAGCACAAAAAACTCGGAAATAAATTGATAGTGTTTGAAATTGCCAAGACGAACAATGAAATGATGTCTAGCGTTCTTTCGAACATTAAATTTTAGGGTGGCCTGGGGGAAATTCATCCAAACAGGTACGTTCGATTCCCATGCACGCTTCGAGACACGATTCTGTCACACTGGCTCAACCAACACAAGCAGACTAGTATACAACACAGCTACCCGTGTGATTTCATGAATATGAAAGAAAACATTCTTTTTTTCTGAGGAATGAGTGAACAACTACTGGTGAGGTTGACAAAACTGATGGGACAGTTCTAGGGAAATGTATTCACCTATACGACGAAAAACAAGGAAACACAAGCGCTTTCGACAGAAAAATTCTTCGTCAGGTGCAAGAAAATAGATAATAATAAAAGAAGAAGGAAGCAAAGAAGAAGACAGACAAGAAGAATCTGATTTGAAAAAAAAAAGAAATCGTTAAGAATGTATACACAGATTTAAAAAGACGTCATCAAAATGACCAAAATTAGGAAGATTTTTAAGTGGGCTTATCGTGGCAAACGCTGAACTTCAAAACAAACAAGATCTGCCCACAGTATGTCGGTCCTTACTTTTCGTACAATGGTTTTGTTGCCAAACGAATAGCAAGGCTCCCAAAGCAGGACAGGTTTTCCATATGCTAATTGAAACAATCAGTCGTTTGTTGTTTTGTTTGTGGACTGATCAGTTATGAAGCTGATGTTACAGTCTGGAAAAGTTCAATTGTAGGGGTTGATGCGTAGTACTGAGTGCAGTTCACAAGGTGCTTGGGTGGCCGAAGTTCCCCCAACCGAGCGAGTGGACGAATTCCCCCATGCCACCCTATGTGTTTGGCTCAGTGAAATGATGGCAAAATCATTTTGACGTCATTACGATATCAATAATTTGACGTCCAGATTATAGAAAGGAGAAGGAAGAGTCGAAGGAAACAATGGCTCTAGAAGTAGTTACTGATGGCAAGAATGACAAAACTGAAAAGAATGACTAGGAATATGTACACAACAAGACAACATGGGACGGGACATGTATTTTGTTTTGTATGCGGCCTTCTTTTGTGTTAATAGATAATAAATACATTCTTTCATAAGGAGCAAATAGCCCGTTGAACAAAAGCAACGAAGAACTGAGAATGAAGCAGTGGTGTTTATATCTTCATAGTTCTTTTCCTTTTTCCCCCTCAAGATTATGCAATCAAAGCAGAGATAATGGTGGTGGTGAAGTGTTGCTTAATGTCCTCAGATGTCAGTTGACATATTAGGGACAAGTTGTGACCAATGCCGAAGCACTGTTCAATAATTCTTTACGTCCACGGAAACCAGAAGGCTCGTTAGGACGGACAGCCCAGGACGGCCACCTCGACTCTCACACAGCTCCTGAACTATGCAGAGATAATTTGGAGTTACTACCATTTATCTTTGGAGGACCGAAATAAAAAGAACGTTTAGCTCGACTGGCAAGAGACCGACAACGTAGATACAGGTCGTGGCTGGTAAACCTGGGTGGAGAGAGCTGTGCACAAGGTTAGACGCCTGCGATAGTTAGTTGGTGCTTTGAGCCCAGTCAACCACAAAGGGTTATATCAGGACTAAACGTCTGCGATAGGAAACTGGCAAAGCTGTTGTAAGTGCTCTTTGTGTACGTTTTAATGGCAATCCCGCCCCGGTTATTATATTCATGCAGTTTCATTACTGTACTGTTAGTAACCCGGGAACCGGAGCAGACGATGCTTTTGTTTTGAAGCGCTGCGTGTAGCGTAACGCCACATGGCCTTCACACAGCCGACTGGCAATAGCCGCTGGTGCGCGCCAGTTTCAAATCTGTTTTCTCCCTTAATATTTTGACCGTTTGTTTGTTTAGCTACTCTTTGTTTACCTAGTCCTTTTTATGCACCAAGCCATGTGTAATATAATTTGGCATCTTAGAATGTTTATCCAACGTTTATCTAGACGCAGGATCGAGCCGATGCCTCTAAAGTAAACATGGTGCTTAACGTCCACAGAAACCGTACGGCTTATTAGGGACAGGCGATGCCTCTCCAGGTCTATTCTTTTTATAGCCGTCGTTTGCATGGCGCGTTCTCTGTTTAGTACTAGTGAATAGTACATTAGTAGTGAATCGTTGTTTTGACTCGATTAAAGTAATTCTGTGTCGATCAATGCTTTGTCGTATAGTATTTTGCTTAGCTGACTTCATATTTAGTGTTCATTTTGGGTTGAAATTAACTTATTAAGTATTGTATACTGTAGAAGCTAAGTTGTATTCATAGACTACTTGACATCACTTTATCAGCGATGCTGCGACTAGATAACGCGCCCCAGGCGAAAGTTCGCACCGATTGTTTTAGTGCTAGTCTTTGAGTGTGTCTTGCTTCTCTTACACTGTTACAGAGCGTTGTATTGTAATTGTTATGTACCGTTTTAACCGTGGGAGCGTGTTCTTTATACTGATGTAAGTTTTAGTAACATTAATATTTTGTACATTGTGTTAGTTGTGATTTAGTTGTCTGAATCTGTTTATAGACGGGCGCAAGCCACGCTTCCCACTCTTGTTGTAAATAAAATAAGTCATGTGTGTACATTTTGTTTATACGGTTTAAAAGGTTGTGATTGTAGCTTTCATTTGATGTTTTTCATGTTTTAATTAGTTTAGTTACTGTAGAGGAAACTGTATTTGTGCGGGCCAAGGAAACACTTTTGTGGTCCAGAAGGCCGATTTGATTGTAGCGATAGCGTGTGTTCCTTGCGGCCCGCACCGTTCTCTTATCTCTGCGTGCGAGTGAGGATTTTGTGTGTGCTGAAAATTGTCTGCTGCTGTAGAATAAAACCTGATTGCCGTAGTCTCCATTTTTACTGACTCCGCTGCCTGTGTCCTGTCCTTCTACCACTCCACTCCATTACACTGTTACTGGACAAGTAAAAGAAAAGGTCCCGGATACTTCTTTTTTGATTGACAGGAGTAGTCTACCGGAACCATACGTTTAAATATTCTACTAAGTACTACCTATTTGCGTAAGTGTGTGTTTCTGGCGTGCCACCGGCCGGTAGGTTTTTCTTTTCTTTTCATTATTATTATTATGGTGTCTAAAATATTTCCTGTAGTAGCATCAGATCAATACGTTGAGAAAGAATTGTCACCCAACACTTTGCACCTCGGTCCATCGCCGAGCATTATTAATAAACGGCAGCTACCGGTCTCATCCACTATAGTGAAGTACACATACAAATTATTCACACAATCATCAGTTAAGTCGCCCGACAAATTATTACCCTGAGCAGATTACGTGCCTGAGACAACGCCATTGTCAATTGTTTGTAGGCCGAGTCTACAAAAACTTGTGTAAAACAACAAAATGTAATGATGTAATACGCATTCCGTAAATAGCTGCACCCGGGGGGAGATCCCCAATCTGTTTTTAGACCAATACAGTTATTCTTAAATTGCCCCATTTCAACAGGACCAAAGCAGAAATTAATGCTACATAATAATCGCACATAAAACAATAAAAATTCATGCAAAAAATAAAATAAAAAATAGCCAAATCTGCGTGGGCCAGTCCCTTTAAAGCAATGTTTGTGTTAGATCTATATACACCTGTGATTTGTGTGTTTCTGTCCTACATCCAAGCATCCAGTCAGTTTTTGTGTGCTTCAGTTGATGTGGAAAATAGGTCTCCTTAGTGCAAAAGCATACATGATTTCTTGATTTTGTAACCTGAGTGAAATTTACTCAAATTTACAGCACTTGTCGCTCAAGTTTTTATTTTATTTATTTACCTTCAAAGCACGTGGTAATTTGGGCGCATGTATTTTTTTATTTTATTTTCCTTTTTCATAGGTTTCCAACTTGTTGCCTCATTCTACGTTCAGTGAGCGTGTGGTTCGTGTGTATTACCGCTCTACGGAGGACCAAGACAAAACCAGTGAACAACGTTCGGTGCTGAAGGAGGCCTTCAAAGTGTGGGAACAGGCACAGGAGCAACCGGAAGTAAGTGAGGCTTATGTTGATAATCGAACATTCTGGGATTTCAGATCCGTGGAACTGCGAGCAACGCGGTATGTAAGATGCCTTGCATTTGTGAAATGTAAAAGGTTATACATGAAAAGGTTAACGAAGACCCCCCCCCCCCCACCCACCCAAAAAAGGAAGTAAAAAAAAAACGTTAAAAAAACGCACAAAAACAAATAATATGGGACAGTACACAGTCATGACATTCATCAACTGTTATAAATACAATACTGAAAAGACAATTATATTCCCGAGCATGAATTCATTATTACAAGTAATTCTCCTCTATGTTTTAATGACAATAAATAATACGATCGTTTTTAAAGCGCCATTTTTAATTAAAACTTTGAGTGCTTTACGAAGAATATTATGGGAGGTTAGGGAGCGGTTAAGCTCCATGTACAAAATTAAGCAAGACATACGATATACACTGAGTACTAACACTCACTGAGGCAACTCTCTCTGTCTCTGTCTCTGTCTCTCTCTCTCTCTGATGTCCATTTCAACATGGTTTCAACATGGTTTGTATTAATGTACATGTACTCACCATACTGTAGCTCATTGTATCCTTAGTTAATAGTAGTTTCCCTCATGGGCGAGGGCTGGATGTAAAAGGACTTCGAGTCTTCTCCACTACCTTCGTAAAATAAAGTTTATTCATTCAGTCATTCATTCATTCTCTCTCTCTCTCTCTCTCTCTCTCTCTCTCTCTCTCTCTCTCTCTCTCTCTCTCTCTCTCTCTCTCTCCTCTCTCATCCACACACACACACACACACACACACACACACACACACACACACACACACACACACACACACACACACACACACACACACACACAACACACACACACACTACAGTACACTACACTATCTCTCTCACACACACACACACACTACACTATCTCTCTCACCACACACACACACATCTCTCTCTCTCCACACACACACACGACGCGGGCACACACACGCACGCACGCACGCACGCACGCACACACACACACACACACACACACACACACACACACACACACACACACACACACACACACACACACACACACACACACACATCAATTCGACCAGGGCTTAGTTAATCAAATTCATGCAGGTTGAAGGAAAACGTTTTAACAGCGGACCTGAAGGTATTGATCGCTGCAGCATTTCTGATATGTGGCCATAGCTGTCGGTTCCAGACTGTGGTCTGCACATTCGGGTATACATGAACTACAAAACGGACTGGTCGTGCCTTTGAGGTCTGAGATCAAGGACAGCGGTACGCCGGCTACCGAAGAAAGAACTGTATTAGTCAATCCGGAAAAGTGCCACTGAGTGAGACAAAAAGGTGTTGTTCATTTTTATGAAGTCAAATTTGAGGTACTGTCGAACAGTTCTGATTCGATGAAGTTCAAAGAATACTGTTTTCCCGAGACATAAGAAATTTATATCCTCGCCAGGTAAAAGTACAAGAAATGTAGTTTGGTGTTGGTTGATTCATTATCATCATTCTCACACAGCTCAAAAAAATTCTCGAAACGAGCAATTGTGCCAAATGCTACTGTTTAGCACTAGGCCCGATTAAATCCTAGAAAAGTGGCGAAAAATCGGGGTGGCCGTGCATTCACACATAACCAGTGAAAGAAGCTGCACTGCCACGTGTTACGCACAGTAGCTGTGACTCATGATCCGCAACACACTGTAAGTGTTGGCTGCTTGGAAAACGAAAGGAAACACACAGACAAATCAGCAGGTAACACATGGTTTGATTACGTGATTTGGGCAAAATGATACTGGTTATGGTAAACAAATGCAAAAATCGGCATGAAAAATAATAATTCTGGAGTTTACACCACTGTCCATAAGTCTCTCATATGCACAGCAATCATTAAAAACATAAAAATCACATTATTTTAAATATGTAAGAAGATGTAATGTGTCATTAAATACAATAACAACGACAGTGCCCCTTACTCCCTCGCACACAGAGTGGATCTTTTCTATGTTTTAAGAAGAAAAACACACGTGAGCACACCTGGACTCCAAGTTTGGAATGCATTGCCTTATCTCATTTATACACTATGCAGTCCTTTCTTCTTTCAAAAACAGTCTCAGAACCTACTGTTTCTCACATTTCTCGCATCTCAAGTAAGTGTTGAAATTCAGCCCCACACTACAGTTGGCCTCTCTTTTGTGATCAAGACTTGTTCTTTTAGCTCATCCATTCTACCCCTCAGTGTCTGTGTTTGGATTGATAAAATGTACATACTCTTGTTTTTCGTTAAAAAACTCCAGGGTAGTAGGGTAGGCGCTGTATAGGTGTACCATTATTATTATTTGAGATCAAAGATCAGTTATTAATCGAGTTGCATAAAATTCAGCGGAAAGGAATTTACGCTGTCGTCGTCTGGGAGACTAATATTTCGAGATCTTTCAAACCTGACGTGATGATAACCTACTCTGAACTTCATGCCAGTTTACTTATCAGAGTGTTACAAAACATGTCTCATAGCGACCTCTTCCATATACATGTATGTTGGATAAATACATTGTCTTCTCCTAATAGTACGGTTCTCAGTGACGATGCAGAAAGCTACTAGCACTCACGGGTGAAATAACAGTATCTGCATTTGTCGATGCAAGAAGAAGAAGAAGTAAACAGGGATCGAGTCATTGCATAATTAGATAGATGGCCATTTTCATGACAGCAGCTTATTTTCATTACTGAATTTCACCATATTTTAAAACGTGTTTGGACACACACACAAAATGTAATGCGTAAGGTATGTGTTTTGTTGTTGTTTTGTTTTGTGTGTGTGTGTGTGTGTGTGTGTGTGTGTGTGTGTGTGTGTGTGTGTGTGTGTGTGTGGTGTGTGTGTGTGTGTGTGGTGTGTGTGTGTGTGTGTGTGTGTGTGGTGTGTGTGTGTGTGTGTGTGTGTGTGTGTGTGTGCTGTGCGTGCGTGCGTGCGTGCGTGCGTGCGTGCGTGTGTATGTGTGCGTGCGTGCGTGCGTGCGTGCGTGCGTGCGTGCGTGCGTGTGTGTGTGTGTGTGTGGTGTGAGGGAGAGAGAGAGAGAGAGAGAGAGAGAGAGAGAGAGAGAGAGAGAGAGAGAGAGAGAGAGTGTCTGTGAGTAAGTGCACAACAGCACCGTGTAAGTTACGAGATTGTTTAATATGCATCCTTTCATATTAAGTGTGTTTACAACAATTGCTCTTTGAGTTACAAGAGAGAGAGAGAGAGAGAGAGAGAGAGAGAGAGAGAGAGAGAGAGAGAGAGAGAGAGAGCAATAATTATGTGCTATCGTCTACTGTGATGTGGTATATGTTTCTCCGCGAATTGAATTTCTCTGAAGAGATGACAAAGTACTCTTGAACTGCAGCCATCGACCTCCACTGCAATGACGCCCTGAGAGGATGGAGCCTGTGTGAGCTCTTCATGCTCCAACCAGACCACCCGACAGCCTTCTGCCGGGAACGGAAAAGGGAGAACGAGAGCGAACACTTGAAGTAGGAACTTTTGTTTCGCTATGCAGGCCTTTCTTTGTTCTTATCTTCACAGCAAAATCGGAAAAACCGGACCAGCACACCCGGACAACACTCTCTCGCTCTGTGATAGTGTATTTTTGATTTTTAGTTAATGTTTTTGCTCGTTTCCCCTGAGTGCTGGGTGTAAAAAAAAGTACTGTGACTTATTCCATTACCACCCTAAATAAAATTGTCGTTTTCTCTCTCACTTTAAACACACACACACACACACACACACACACACCCATTGCCATTGCAAAGGAAGTGGTTCCTTTCTTTTTTTCTTTCTTTTTTAAAATGCCATTCCCTTAAATTACAATACCATTATATTAACCCATGCATACACTCTTGCATAGTTCTTCCTTTACATATATCAAAGGGATGGATAAATCATTTCATACATTAGCTTCAGGAATATTATCATTCGCCACTTTACCGTTTTTGTACATTTCTAGATGTTCAGCAGTTTTCATGGTTAGGTTTGGATATTGTGAGCTTGCCATCAGGAATACGTGATTAATCTTAGCTTTTTTCAGTGTTTGCAAAAGTGTCACATTTTTTAACTTTGATCATTCGAAGAGGGATACAATTAAACCCTGTCATCTTTGTCAGTTCGTGTTGTAATAATAGGTTAAAATATGCAGAACTGTCTTAACATTTTTTGTGTCATTTATCGCGGTTCTTATAATAATCAGAGATTATTTATGGTGCCCCATTTGGTATTATCTGGTTGTCTTTCGTCACTACAAGCTATATATAACCTTAAGTATGACCACCCTATCTTAGTAAAGATTTTAGAACTATATATATGGAACTGACCAGGGATGGGACGGAGATTGCTTTTACCTGGGTTCCCGGCCATGTGGGCAATAGAAGAAATTTGGTTGCAGACACTGCTGCTTAGGACGCCCTCGATGACGACATTTCGGGGAAGCTCATCCCCTTCTCAGACTTAAAGTCTCATGTAAACAGATACGTGCTAGAACTTTGGCAGTCAGAATGGAAGGAGTTCCCTGAAAACAAACTGCATAAGGTAATTTCCAACCTTAAAGGATTGCACTACTTGTCCTCGGACAAACAGAAGAGAAGAGACTGTGATATCTCGACTGCACATTGGTCACTCTTCTATTACTCATTCCTTTTTATTGAAGGGAGAGGAGCCACCGGTGTGTTTCGCATGTGATAGGAAAATGACTGTAGAAGATATTTTACCTTTTTGTTCTGATTTTATCGTGACAAGAGAGAGAGTCGCTGTTGTATTTTATTTTAAAACATACCATTGGAAAACATCGTTAACTTTCTGAAAGAAATCAGTATTTTTGGCAGACTATAAACTTGCACATCATTTTTGGTTCTGTTTGTTTTATCCAATTTTTAAAGTCTGTTTTTAATAACCTCACTGTATACCAGTTTTAGCATGTGCATATTTTTTGAGTTTATTGTGTGCTGACAAAATGTGTTTCTCCCTAATATAACCGTACTGGATGACTTGGGGTAAAGCAACTAGTTGCTTAATTACTTACCTCATCTTGTAAGAGCCCGGAGTGTTTACAAAGACATAAGGATACGCACATTTCATCACATCACATCACATCACATCACACCACACACACACACACACACACACACACACACACACACACACACACACACACACGAAATGCATGCATTACTGATGATGGGTTGGTACAATGAGAAGTAAGTAAACGACAGATCCGTATGCAGAAGAGAAGAGGTGGGTTTTCTACTCTTTGTGTAGTATCCCGTACCAAAATGAGTGGGATGAATATCCCCCAAAGTATATCAGATCACTCCAAAACGATACAAATGTTTTCTCTCTTTCCGTTGAAACACTGGTTGACTGGGCGTAAAACACCAACTTACTTACTTACTTACTTACTTACTTCCGTTGAAACAGAAGTTCCAGTCCGACTACTTTTTGGCGGTTCATATAATGTGACCAGCTCCGTTTGTTGAAAGGAGAGGATCTCCGAAAGAAAGTATTGTTTAATTCAAGTTTCTAGGTCTGTGAGAAATGGCATATGTAACTAAAGTGGGTTTTTTTTTTGGGGGGGGGGGTTCCTCCAAAGACTGACACTGCACTGATACCATCCACTGTGTGTTTTCGTTCAGACCTAGCGAGATTATTGTGTTTTTTTCTTTCCTTTTTCTTTCCCTTACACTGCAACCTGGAGGTGGGACTTTTACTTGTGATTAATCTGGAGTTGTTGCACTTGTATTGTCAGCAGAGTACTGATCAGTTTTCATGTGATAAATTTATCTCTATGTATATGTGCTCAAGGGGGAGGTGCACTAGCTTGTTTTTGGTGGATTGTGATAAACGGCCCCCACTTTTTTTCTTCTTTTTTGTGTATGTATCGGTGGGAGTTTTACATATGATTTGATGTGGTTTTGCACTTGGATTGCCAGCAGAGCGCCGATCAGTTTGCCTGTGATAAATGTATCTCTGTGTGCTCTAGGGAGAGGCGCACTACCTTGTTTTGGCGGATTGTAATAAACGCCCCCCACTTTATTTTCTTGTTTTTTTGTGTGTATCGGTGGGAGTTTTACCCGTGATTTGATGTGGTGTTTTTGCACTTGGATTGTCTGCAGAGCACCGATCAGTTTTCATGTGATATATTATCATTGGCGGGAGCTGCTACAAGTATTATTTTTGTCGCGACAAAAGCATGCCTGTCACATCAAAACTTTTGTCGCGGCAAACATATTTTTTCGCGACAAAAGTTTTGTTATGACAAAAATAATTTTGTCGCGACAAACGTATTTTGTCGTGAAAAAAGTTTTGTCGAGGCAAGCATACTTTTGTAGCGATAAAAGACGTGTTTGTCGCGACAAAAATAATACTTGTGGCAGCTTCCGCCCATGAGCTTTTTGGGCAGTAACAGGTTTTTGTGCACATTTTACTAGATGTGTCTGTGCGTGCGTATTTTAGTATTTTTATTTTTGCTGTTGTAGTTGTCATTTTCAAGTCTTCTCTTCAATATCTCCTCTCTTGACTTCTCCAAAGGCAGTTTATTGTTGTGTCAGAAAGCACCTGCATATGATTGTATTTACATTTTTGCATTTTTCGCTTTTCTTCTAGAAGTGCTGGTATAATGGTCTTTTGCAAACGATAACCGTGTACATGGAAACACATGTAATTGTGTATATGGGCTTCACGTGAAACTGTACCCCAACGACCCACACGCACCCACCCACGCATGCTTGCTGCAGGGGTACTGCGGACACAGAGATTACAAGGTCTCTTCTGCTAAGAACTCGGAGCTAACAACGGCTCTCACTTTAAAACCTAGACTAGGCCTAAACATCGATTTGCCTGCTTCTGCATCTGCCACAGCCAGGAATTTGGTCTTCTATGCCTTTCTGGCTCGTTGGATTTCATTTTCTTCAAAAAATTATCTTCACACATAATAATCTCGTTGAGTTTTAACTATGATTGTCAGTTTTTATGCCCTTGGCCCGTTTGTAAACTCATGGTAGCTTGAAGTTACATTGATCAGGAAACTGTATGCTAGTTTCTATGCCCTTGGCCTGTTTGTAAACTCATGGTAGCTTAAAGTTACATTGATCAGGAAACTGTAAGCCTGTATTCACGTTTTGATTTTATGAATTTGTGTGCTCTGTATTTGGATTGTTATAACCTATGTATTCACGAGGTTGCTTTTATTGCGTAAAATAAAATAGAATAACATATCAATGGTGTTATCACTTTTTAAAAATTATTCTAGTGTTGTGCGTGTATTTCCAGGTCTAAATGTTGTAGTTGTCGGCACGGTGTGTCTGTGTGTTCGCTCGACGAGGCATACTGATACTTTGCACACAATCAAGCCACATCCCCAAAACAAATCAACAAAAACGCCCACATGCATGCAACCGTGGCGCTATTACATATTTTTGGCGAGACCTGCATCCTCAATGGAGATTAATGCAAAAGCTCATCGTTGCAAATATTCTAGTTTTCTACTCTTCACTATGATACACAGTATTCAAACATAGTAGTCCTTTTTGGCATTAGGCTGATGCACCAGCATGTATACGTTGTGAATTGATTGCATGGGCAAGGGCTCTTGCAATCAGCCTATCAACATGCTATTTCCAAGAGGTTTCATAACATGCACAGCCGAGCATGAACTAAGCCAGCTGGCTGTGACTCCTGTAAGATTGTTACTGAATTCACCAGCAATACTGCAGCGTTTTTCTTCAACTGGGCCATTCGAGTTAGTTAGCAGCTAGTAACTGAATTTTAACGTCCTATCAACTGTATATGGGTTATGACTATAGGTTATCTCTCAAGGCAATAACTTAAAATAAAAAATAAAATAAAAGGTTCAATGTTCATTTCATTTATAAATCGTTTGCACCCAAGCATGTACGCTGATCATCTTGACATGAAAACTATGCAATATTTTATATGACTGCAAGTGAATCTTTTGTTCAGGGCAGTCTATTGAACTGAAAGTATCATTTTGGCAATGGTTCAGCCTCTGCCCTCGAATAGTTGGCACATTGGAAGACTAAAGAACATCTCTAAAAAGAAGTACCCAAACGAAAAAGGAACCGCACGAAGTACGAAACAACAAAAAACTACGAAGAAGAGCTTGGTAGAAGAAAGCCTGGGGGAGGAGGTGGGCGGATGGGTAGAAGAAAAAAAAGCACCCGCAAGAGAAAGAAGCCCTACGAATTGCTAAAGTAAACATAAACATTAAGTAGTAGAAATGGGTAGAAGAAGCCAAAGAAAAACAAACGAAAAGGACTGCAAAAAGGAACGAGCCCTCGAAAAAGAACAAAATCATTAAGAAGAAGAGCTCTGTGGGAGAAGGCCCAAGAATTAAAAGGGCACAAAAGGAGAACTCAGACGTAAAAAGTGCAGATCACACTAAAAAGAACAGCGCCCCTGAAGGTCTAAAAAGCAGCACTCGGAGAAAAAAGGAGCCATGTAACTGACGATTTGAGGAAATCAGTAACTGCGGACGACATTTAGGGACATTTTGTATGATGCAAGAGATTTAACTGCGCCCCTGATGGGGAGGACAAACAGTGCACTCTCTCCTTCGCTGGACGCTTAAAAGATTGGAGGCGGCAAGCGAAAGAGACTACGAAATTTTCTTTAATTATCCACCTTGCAAGTGAGCGTGTGTGTGTGTGTGTGTGTGTGTGTTTGTGTGTGTATGAGAGAGAGAGAGACACTTTGTCCGATTTTGTTTTACACTTGTTGAATTCACAACCTAACAGAGAGCACACAATGCGCAGTTTTACGTTACTAACACCAGCGCAAGCTCGAAATAATGCGAAGGTCATGAAAAGTGGTGTGAACAGGTACAGCTCAATGTGGGGCTATCACCATGAACAAATTTGAAAGACCTCGCTAGAACTGTCCGAGAAAAAATCAACAGTAAATGCCGCGTTGTTCTTGCGACTAAAAATGTATTAGCCAACTCTTTCAAGTGCAGGCAAATCAAGAAAAAGCGTTATATTTATGAACCAGTCTATGTTCCAAACAAACCATACTAATTTTTCAATGGATCGATTAAGAATTTACTGAACTATGCTACTCTGAATTTTTGCAGCTAGCTGACTGGTGGCATTTGTATGTCGAGAGTTTGTCTTACACGCCTCGTGTATACAGACATGAAGCGATTTATGTTGTTGTTTTTATTGTCTTATTATCTTAAAGATTGTTACTTGTCAAGCGCACATTTCCATGCCTGCATCAGTTCCGAATCGGTAGTTCACCCATATTTCAGTAACGGTGCAAGGATTCTGAGGGATACCGTGAAGAAACGATCTTAAAGTCCTGCAGTGTCAAGTTCGTATATGACAACACAATCTGAAACGGAACGAGGCCCAGAGGATGTACCTCTGGTGAAGTTTATGTACCTTGTATTTACTCGCATGCCTGGCTTGATTTACAGTAGGCGACTCAGGTCTTTGTTGTTGTGTTTGTGTGGCGTCTTTCGAGCGCTAATTACCTCCCTTGATTGTTGATTCATATAAATTATCTGAAAAACATTGCTCCCACTGGGTGTGTGTGTGTGTATTGCACGTTATTACTTGTGTGTGTGTGTGTGTGTGTTGTTTCTGCACGTGTCCCGGTGTATTGTGGAGTGGCCACCACTGAATCAAGTTGTGTAATGTGGTACTGCAGCGTCTTTGACTAGTTATGTGTGAAGGTACGGCCACGCTGATTTTTCGCCACAGTTCTAGGACTTAATAATAATAAAAATGTTTGTAACGCGCAAAATCTTGTCCATAGACTAATCTTCACCCACTGACATTACCTCCCAGACTGACCATAGGCCTGCTAATGTAGGGACTGCGAGTCGACGACCAACATTCTGCAGTGTTACCAATACCGCAGCTAACTCTTTTTGTTCGCTGCTCATGTTTTCAAAGATTCGCTACCGTGCGATAACCAACCCAGACGTAATCTAGGCCTACAATAACATCGAGTGACGTCTGCGAAGTTAAACCCGTTGATGACAGTTATTTCCCTTGGCAGCCGGCTTGCATATTCAGTTGGTGACAGTTATGTCCCTTCCTTCGTTTCCCCCGTGTCGAGCATTCCAGCTAAGCACATAAAACCAACATTAATTGCCTGTACCTAAAAAATATAAAAAATGAAGGAAAAAGAAGAAGAAAAAAGCCTTGGCAGCCTGCTTGCATATGAAATTTTCTGTCTACAGCCAAAGCTTCTGGGGCCATGATAATCTCTAACAGCTGTGCAGTAACAATGATGTCTGAGTTTATCTTGGTCTATCTTTGAACTGGAAGCTGAAAAAAAAAGTTACAAAAACAACGAATCTTTTGGATTAGGGTTGTCAAAGCTTTTTTTCTCTCTTTTTTTCTTGCTTTTTTCACGTGACAAATTTCAACACAACTCCAAACATGTATATATTCCTGTTCGCAAACACCAATTTTATTTAGTCATAAAACCAGTTTGTGCAGCCGATTAAGAGTTCTCTTTCTTTCCCTAATTGTAAAGTCAGCAAAAATGCATAATGCCAAACAAATCAGCAAACATTGCCTAACCGCTGAGCTAGAAAAAAAGAAGAAAAAAATTCACATCTTTTGAAAGAAGACGTCAAAGAGTGGGATTAAGCTACACCTGTGAATCATATTTTCAGATGTGTAAACGAAAATCATAGCAGTAATAAGTTTCCAAGTTTGTCACCAACTCTTGTCTGCCCCATGAGCAAATCATTAACTCTACTGCAAACTATAATGAGCAAGTGGCTGCCAGTGACAGGGAATGAAAAAAATGACGCTCCCCAATTCATGGCAACTGCCAATGAATGACTCTGTCTCTGTCTTCTATATATTGTAATTAGTCATTGTCAGCACCTGGCAAAGCCATAGGGTGTTGAAACTGTTACTTGTCACCCTTCATTGTTCAATGCTTTGGATTAATGAGCGCATTTTTCTCATTCTGGTTGGCTACACTGCCCACTGTTGAATGATAATTAATGTGAATGTTGAACGATAATGTGAGAGCTGCATGCAGATTCTCATTAGTGATACTGATACACAAAGTCTGTCAAATTCATTAAGCACAGCATCCTATCAGTTTGCCTACTTTAGTCAGCCTAATAAATTTAGTCAACCTGCTAAATTAACTCCAAAAGTGTAACCCCAAGAGGTACCTAGACACTGAGCTCCCAACTCATACAGCCAAAAATGAATAAGTACATTCACAGTCACGTGATGTAATATCCCATTCCGTAGAATGTCATTCAACCAATCACAAAACGGTTCTGGGTGTCACCTGACATGACTGGGCCAACTGGGGATTGAAGGGGTCAATATGAATTAAGACTGAGAGTTCTGGCATGGTCACACTACACGATTCGGAGTAACGTGTCCAAAGTGATCCTTTATTACAGCTTGAGCCACTTGTCTGCGACCTGAGAAGAAAAAAGTAAAAAAAAAGCACGTTGTTATATTTTCAGAAATACATGCATTATTACAGGTACTACACATACCACTGCACAGGTTTCATGGCATGCAGAGCCAAGCATGAACTACACCAACTGGATCTGACTCTCCAAATGGAGGTTGTGACTTCACCAGTGGGGTCAGTGGTATTGCAGTAGGTATTTCTTCATGCCAGTCATTCAAATCAAGATCAATTTCAGCAGTGATGTACTGCTAATTGCTGAATGGCTCCACAATTGCCACAGGTGAGGTACAAGACCTGAGCTCAAAGTCCTCCTCCCCATCTCACTTTCAAAAATCTGTCTTTGGAAATGCATGATAAAATCAATGGTATGATTGATATGCCTGTGTCCAAAAAGATATACGTTAGGTAACTAATTCTTTAGCCATATACACTCCAGCCTTGCTGCTCTCCCTCAAGACTTTGATTACAGTAGCCTTGCTGCTCTCCAAAAATCTGAAACCGAAAAAGGTCCAGAGCGCTTGTGCAGAATCAACAAACAAGGGAGTTAATTAGCGCTCAAAATATGTAACACAAGTACAGCAACAAAGACCTGAGTCACCTCTGGTAACTCTCACCTGGCATGCGTGTAAATACAAATGTACCTCTAATCAAAGTCTTGAGGGAGGATGTACCTCTGGTGGAGTGTATGTACCTTGTATTTACATGCATGCCAGGTGAGTTATCATAGGCGACTCAGGTCTTTGTACTTGTGTTACATATTTCGAGTGCTAACTCCCTTGTGTGTTGATTCTGCACAAGCGCTCTGGACCTTTTTCGGTTTCAGATTTTTGGAGAGCAGCAAGGCTACTGTAATCAAAGTCTTGAGGGAGAGCAGCAAGGCTGGAGTGTATATGGCTAAAGAACTAGTTAACTAGTTAGCTAATTAACTCCCTTGTTTGTTGATTTTTGCCGCTCTCCCTCAAGACTCTGATTACAGCAGCCCCATAAAGGCTCAGCAGGCCTGCACAGGCAGCCACATTTCAAACTACAATTGTAACTGCAGTGTTCCAGTGGGATACTGCAGCTTTGCCATTTTTCCCAAAGTACATACTACTTCCTGACTCACTCACACTTGTATTGTAAAATCCAGTGCTGGTGGTGTACTCACCTTCCATGAGGTCAAGGTAAAGTTTGAGGTAGTACATCTGTGCTGGGAGAGGAGTGCCATTGTTCCGTGAGCCCTGCAACAGTCAATCAATCACCAAATCAATCACTCCAACCATCGTCAGAGTCGATGCAGCTGTTACTCAATCTGTCCTATCATCCATCAATCAGTCTTTTCGTCTTGTTGGGTTTTTTTTTAGTGTGGATTTTTTTGGGCATGATTTCTTTGTCTCTTTTACTGACTCTGTCTATAATTCAACAGTTCTTGGCCATTTGCAAAAAGTTACACGATGCCTGAACATATCACTTCTATAATGTGTGTGTGTGTGTGTGTGTGTGTGTGTGTGTGTGTGTGTGTGCCTGCATGCATGCGTGCACATGTGTGTGTGTGTGTGTGTGTGCCTGCATGCATGCGTGTGTGTGTGTGTGTGTGTGTGTGTGGTGTGCCAGCGTGCGTGTGTGAGTTGTTAGTATTATTGTAAAGTGCCATATGCTCCCACCTTGTGTGGCAGATGGGTGCTCTAGAAATCTTAATTATTATTATAAAAGTTAATACAGCACAAGTATTCAGTCCGGGGCCACAAAGACCCAGACCATAGAACTTTCCGACTACATCCTTTCTGCCTGCCAGCTAGTTCCCAGTAATCTCCATATCCTTTCCCCAAATCTGTGGCCATGCTAGCAAAAATGCTTTGTCAAGTCAGTACACTGCTGATCTGCTAATTGGATACAATGTTCAAAATGAAATCAAACCCATGTCAGATCGGCGAATGGATGTCTTTGCCGCAGACTGCCTTGCTTGGTGGTGCTGGGCACATTTAGGGCTCAAAGCTCAAGTCAGCTGCAAAGTATCTCCCCCAGCACTAGCGAAGCGGTACTAGGTGTATTTGGACAGTGCACTAGCAAAGTGGTACAAGGTGTATTTGGACAGCGCAACGCTCAAGTAGAAAAGTCGATCTTTGGGTATAATGTTCAAAATTCAAGTCAGCTGCAAAGTATTTCCCCCAGCACTAGCGAAGCAGTGCTAGGTGTGCTTGGACAGTGCAATGCTCAAGCAGCAAAGTTGCTCTTTGGGTATAATGTTCAAAATTCACAGGAATGTAACTACGGATGAGGGAGGGTAAATAGGGTAAATGATGGGTGAGGGTGGGTAAATAGGGTAAATGGTGGATGAGGGAGGGTAAATATGGTAAATGATGGGTGAGGGTGGGTAAATGATGGGCGAGGGTGGGTAAATAGGGTAAATGATGGGTGAGGGAGGGTAAATAGGGTAAATGATGTGTGAGGGAGGGTAAATAGGGTAAATGACAGACGAGGGAGGGTAAATAGGGTAAATGATGGGGGAGGGAGGCTAAAATATGGTAAATGACAGGTGAGGGAGGGTAAATAGGGTAGACATGTGAGGGATGGTAAATAGGGTAAATGAGTGAGGGAGGTTAAATAGGGTAAAGGATGGATGAGGGAGGGTAAATGTGTGCACTGTTTGAAGTCACAGTGTTCAAACCCGTCTCTAATCTTACCTCTTTTAAATTTAAGCATACAGAGGGCAATGCTTTTCCCAACTCCCAGTCTTGTCTACAAGAGCTGCAACTCTGTTTGACATTACCGCCAACAAAGGTTATGACTGTATGTTGTGGGAGGGAACAAACTTCAACTACCTTAGTTTAGGTGCTTGTCTGTCCGAATAATGTGTCTTCATTATGATTCAGCTTAGGACACGTCTACATAGATTATATCTTTGACTTCACAAGATGAGTAAAAATGGTTCAGTAAACTGAAGGTCAGTTTCATACATAATAACGATCATTGTGAGAGCCTGAGCATTACCCTGACTAGTCCATGCACTGTGTTGGTCAGCTTGTGCTGAAATCTAAAATCACCATTTACAACAAAAAGCCGGCGGGTATAAATATCTCAAATAGCATCCCAACTTGACTGCAAAATCATGTGGTGATAACCCCACGGCTTTAGGCATAGGCTCTCCCTCCCCAGCTTCCTTGGATTCCCGTCCCCGTCAGCAACTCAGTGTAAAGCCCGTTCTTAACTGGGCGAATGCTTGTTTACTGAACATACTTCGACGAACTATGATTCGTTTCTTAATTGAACTTTTAGTTCGCCGAACATGGTTCGGCCAGTCCAAACTTTACTTCATTCTCAACTGGCTCGTAATGAGATGCAAGCTTCGGCCCGAACTTGCGGCAGACGTGCAGCAGACAGCATGATCGAAAATGTAGGCTAAAGTCAAGTCATGTCAAGTCAATATACTTTCATCATCCCTCACAGGGTAATTCAACTAACTACTATCTCATTCTGGGTCTCCGAGACAAGGCTGCGCCTCTCACAAGTCAACAAATAAACAAATTCCCTCTGAAGCAAGTGAAGAACCTACCGACACCGTCATCCATTTTTATTTTTTCTTCATCCACAGGAGAGCTCTGCTCTCAGCCAATCAGAGGCAATGATCGTCAAATAGGGCGAATGTTCCCAGAACATGTTGAGCTTCAACGAATACTTCCAACTAGGTTCACGAAGAAAAGTTGGCCCAGTTAAGAACCAACTCACTTCGCCGAATACTTCCAACTAGGTTCGCGAAGAAACATTCGCCCAATTAAGAACAGGCTTTACAGTAGTAAGCTAGCTAGGCTTACGGCCCCAGTCTCTCACCTCTGTCAAGTACTTGTTGGCCTTGTCGTACTCTGTGGAAACGACTAGTAGTAAGCTAGCTAGGCTCAAGGCCCCAGCCTCTCACCTCTGTCAAGTACTTGTTGGCCTTGTCGTACTCTGTGGAAACAGCTCAGTGTTACAGTAGTAAGCTAGCTAGGCTCAAGGCCCCAGCCTCTCACCTCTGTCAAGTACTTGTTGGCCTTGTCGTACTCTGTGGAAACAGCTCAGTGTTACAGTAGTAAGCTAGCTAGGCTTAACGCCCCAGCCTCTCACCTCTGTCAAGTACTTGTTGGCCTTGTCGTACTCTGTGCGTGTGGCATGCGCCACAGCCAGGTTGTGTTGCATGAAGGCCTTGGCTTTCTGGACGTCACGCGGGACCCATGCTACCAGCGCTCCTGCACAAACATGCACTACATGCAGACTTCAGTCACAAATTGCCTGAAATTGCAAAAATGTATGGCATGTCAGTTTGTGTGTGTGTGTGTGTGTGTGTGTGTGTGTGTGTGTGTGTGTGTGTGTGTGTGTGTGTGGGTGTGTGTATGTTTGTGTGCGTGTGTGCGTGCGTGCGTGTGTGCATGTACGTGCATGTGTGGGTGTGTGCATGTGTATGCATGTGTGTGTGTGTGGTAGTTTACATTGCATGAATGAGAATGTTTCATCGCTCAATTTATACTGAAGTTTTATGCATGACTAATTGCAACGCGACATCTAATTGGTAATGCACTGTATGAATGGAATGACATCAAGACCAATTCCTGCACACAGTCTAATGTCACTGACAAATAAATATCCTTGTATCCTCGAAAAACACTATGATGTCTTGAAAGCCTCTAAAAATCCCCTTTTAACACATGGACTGTGACAACAGAATCTGTAGACTTGTGCAGTCAGGAAACGAGCCTGCTCACTCTCAAATAGTCAGATTTTAGCAAACAGTCTGAAGAATCCTTTGCCTAAAATGTTTAAAGCGTCTCTCCTGCTCAGCTGGGTGAACAGGGCAAGTAGTAGCAGTAGTAGTAATTGGATTGTAATGTCCTGTCAACCACACAGGGTCACCTCAGGACAGTCAGTCAAATTCAGGTCATAAGCAAATAAACATTTCTAAACTCTTCTCACATATGTATCAACCCTCTGTGAAGTCAATCTACAAAACCAACCACCTCGCAAACACGAAACACACGTGTATACACAAACTGAAACACCCGACACAAACTTTCGAAGAGTTAGTCCCTTCAATATTACCCCTGTAAACAATGTATGCTTTTTCAAGAAGAAGAAAACAGGGCAAGGCCGGAAACAACGTATGCTTTTTCAAGAAGAAAACAGGGCAAGGCCAGAAACAATGTATACTTTTTCAAGAAGAAAACAGAACAAGGCCAGTAACAAAGTATGATTTTTCAAGAAGAAGAAAACGGGGCAAGGTCAGTAACAATGTATGCTTTTTCAACAAGAAGAAAAAACACAGGGAGCTCGACTCTGTTGTAACACTGCTTTGTATGCTGGGACTGTGTTGCCGACAAATGGTTAAAACTATAACTGAAGCAGCTTGGGGTAAGGAGACCAGAGTGTCATAATACCTTTATCTTCTTGACTGTCTAAAGCATCTCCCCTCTCCCCTTTGTCGTTTTTGTCGATCTTCTCTGCAACAGGCACACAAAATAAAGCAGTAAAATCAACACAACGCCACACATTCAGTGCATGTACTCTTTTATCAGTCGACCTTTCAGTTCCAACAGCCACTTTAGTACCGTCACACTTCAAAGCTAGGCTGTAAGTAGTAATAATTTTCATTGAATGCAACAGTCAAATTTTTAGTTAAACCATTTCTTACGTATGAAAATATATATTTGTTACATGCACTGTCCTGATCTATAAAACTTGTCAGAAAATACACATTTGTTACATGCACTGTCCTGATCTATAAAACTTGTCAGAAAATACACATTTGTTGCATGCACTGTCCTGATCTATAAAACTTGTCAGAAAATACACATTTGTTGCATGCACTGTCCTGATCTATAAAACTTGTCAGAAAATACACATTTGTTGCATGCACTGTCCTGATCTATAAAACTTGTCAGAAAATACACATTTGTTGCATGCACTGTCCTGATCTATAAAACCAACTGATGAATGGATCCACTGACCAAGGAAACAGAAAACCCCAGTGAGTGCATACATGCCTGTGTGCGTGTGTGTGTGTGTGTATGTGTGTGTGTGCGTGCGTGCATGCGTGAGTGCATGTACGCATGTGTGCGTGCATGTGTGTGTGCATGCATGCATACATGTGCATGTTGGTGTGTTTTGTATGCATGCCTATTTGTGTGCTCCTACACATCCATATTTAAATGTGTACACGTACAGTGTTTTTAGTGGACATTGGCAAAACAGACAAATTTGTGTTGCAGTCCGATTCTGTTTAAAGTGTTACTGCATCAATAGGTTGTCATCTGTTTCCCCAATGTGCTTCACAGCTTTGCTGTGAAAGTTAAGGTGCATTAGAGACAATCATTGCTATCATCATCATCAACCAACCTGGGTCAGCCTTTGCCTCCGGTGGTACCGTGCTGACATCCGCAAGTGTCAGAGCCTCTGGGTTGAGGTGACTGATGGCATCAGCAATCCTGTCTGTGGCCACCAGCGCTTCAGCCATGTACATGTTGCCCACGTAACTACACAGAACAGCAGAACTAATCCTCTAACATAACACCTTCAGCCATGTACATGTTGCCCACGTAACTACACAGAACAGCAGATCTCATCGAACACAACCACTTCAGACATGTACATGTTGCCCACGTAACTACACAGAACAGCAGATCTCATCGAACACAACCCCTTCAGACATATACCTGTTGCCCACGTAACTACACAGAACAGTAGAACTCATCCTCTAACATAATCCCTTCAGACACGTACCTGTTGCCCATGTAACTACACAGAAGCAGATCTCATCGAACACAACCCTTTCAGACACGTACCTGTTGCCCACGTAACTACACAGAACAGCAGAACTCGTCTAATACAACCCCTTCAGATGTGTACATGTTGCCTACCTAACTACACAGAAGAGCAGAACTCATCTAACACAACCCTTTCAGACATGTACCTGTTGCCCACCTAACTACACAGAACAGCAAAACTCATCTAACACAACCCCTTCAGATGTGTACATGTTACCCACGTAACTGCACAGAAGAGCAGAAGTCGTCTAACACAACCCCTTGAGATGAGTACATGTTGCCCATGTAACTACACAGAAGAGCATAACTCTTCTTCTAACACAACCCCTTCAGATGTGTACATGTTGCCCACCTAACTACACAAAAAAGCAGAACTCATCCTCTAACACAACCCCTTCAGATGTGTATGTGTTGCCCATGTATCTGTACAGAATAATCACAGGTGAGCTACAATAGGCTCGTCTTCTCACACAACCCCTTCGGCCCTGTACATATTGCCCAAGTAAGTGTCTAGAACAATCGTAGATGAACCACAACAAACACATCTTCTCAGGAAACAGAACGGATGCAAGTATGCCTCATGCAACTGGCAGACATACCGCTGTGCACCAGACAGGCGTGGCTGTCTCAGCAGATTCCTGGCATGCTTGAGCGCCACCAAGTGATCATTGAGGCACAGCGCAACATAGGCACTGGCCGCCAGGATTGAACACCTGCAAAATTCACAACATGGAATTAATCGTCATGGAAACTGCATCAGCAGTCCTATGATGGGTACGCTGACGTTGACACCATCTTTACCCTCATCTATCATCCCATCTTTTCCAGATGAGTCAAGAATACCCCACCCCTTCCACCTGCACTCCGCATTCCCCCTTACCCACTGCCATCAAACAAAAGATACAGTAAGCTGTTTTCTCCAGCTTTAATTTTTCAGCACCATGTGCACCTTCAGCACTTTGTACCCCACAAAATGACTGCTGGAGTAAGCCAGGCAAAATTCAGAAATTAGTGATCCCCATTGAAAGAGGCAACAGGCACATGCTGCACATGAATAACACATACATCCATGCATGCACACATGTACACACACCCCACCCCCCCACCTCTCACACACACACAAACATACAAACACACACACACACACACACACACACAAACAACGCACACTCACAACACAACACACACTCTCACCCCACCCCCCACAGCCTACAAACATAACCTCTGCTCTACAGAGAAGCACTGTACCTAAGATTGGCAACTTCTGTGGGTCTCATGGGGCTTGCAGGTGGCGCTGGTACCAGGGCCGGCTCCGGAGCTGGTTTACTGCAACAGCCAATGCGGCACAAATGTTACACTATACACTGCGCAACAAAACCCAGCTGGTGGCTCCACCTGACAGCGGCCTAGTCTGTAGCCGCAGTCATGGGGCCGTTCATACTATGACCTGTAGCCAGTCTTGTGCCCGTTCATGCCATGACCTGGGGCCAGTCCTGTGCCCGTTCACACCATGACCCGTGGCCAGTCCTGTGCCCATTCACACTATGACCCGTGGCCCTCCTGGGTTGCTGCACTTACCTCTGCAATCTAGACCAGAACTGAATCACAAGCTTGACATTGCAGTCACTCCAAATTCATCATCTTTCTGCCTAGACAACTACAAGCCAGGATAGGATAGTTCAGTGGGTAGAGTGTCTGACTGAAAAGCCAGGCATAACACTGACGTGGATTTGAGCCCATCTTTTGCCAAGATAGCTCAATTCAAGGTACAGTGTGAGACTGAAAAGCCAGGCGTAATACTGATGCAGTTCGAGTCCTTGGTGCGGCAAGGGATTTTTCTCCCAGAGTCAACTTTTAGTGCTGTCTCTTCCCGTGTCAGTACAGCCCCCGCGTGCAACTGCATGCATCAACATCTGTGTGCACATTAACAATCCCAAATGCTGGCAGCTGTACCATTGTTTGGACACATGAAAAGACTACACACATTGATAGGAATGGGTAGCACTGCTCTTGCAGCTGCTGTGACCCAAATTTTCTGCAAGGGACAAAGAAGTATACCCAAAACAAAAATGTAAATTCTTGCTTCCAGAGTCTGAGAATGTCAGATGATGTGCAACGGGAAGCAAGCCACGCTCAGTGAGCCCCAGTGCAGAGCAGGGCAGGGTGTGGCTGGTATATCATCTGTCCCGGGTCAGCCAAGTGTACACGTAGCATGCAGCACCCAGCCTGAGCGCAGCACAGAAATGTGTAGCAGCATAAACGACCCAAATAATGATGCTACTTCCCTAAAGACAGCACATCTTTGGCAGTCAGCACCCCCCCACCCTCCTTCCCAGAAGCTTTTATTAGACACATGCTGTTATTCAGTCCTGGACTTCGAGGAAAGTGCATGGTGCAGACTTATGTTATGAGATCCTGCAATCACCCAAAGAAGGAATGACAGAAAGGATGTAGTGCTCCTTTCTTCGGCTTTCAAGAACTCTGTCTTCTTTCTGGACTGAAGTGGCCAAACGTTTATTTTATGACTCAATTGTGGAAAGTGCCGACAGTCACAGATCTAGGCAAAGCTGGCTGCCCAGTTTTCAGAAACCACGATGATGCCCAGAGACATGATCAGTGGTCCTCACTACTTCCTCTTCTTCTTCCTTTTCATCTAAAGTCTTTTCACTTAACTGATATCAGCCTCACAATCTTCAAGATAACAATAATATGCCAACCAGTTACAACCAACAACAAAAATATTTATTCGCAAAAGCAAACATACACTCGTATAATTATATATATCCATACACGTAGCTAATTTTACCTGATCTATAATTATCTCATACACGCAGGACCGCATGCATACTAACACATTCATACACTCTACTAATTATTTTGCCAGTAGTGTCATTACTAGCAAAAGAAGAAGCAATGTTGTGTCCAAGGGTAGTAGTAGTAATTGGATTTTAATGTCCTGTCAACCACACAGTCACCTCAGGACAGTACCAGTAGTAGTAATTGGATTTTAATGTCCTGTCAACCACACAGGGTCACCTCAGGACAGTACCAGGAGTAGTAACTGGATTTTAATGTCCTGTCAACCACACAGGGTCGCCTCAGGACAGGTGTCCTAGGGCTTTGACAATGACAGGTATACACGTTGGAAACAAAAAACAGAGAGGAGAGGCGTGACGGACGTACCTAGTGTCACCGTCTTCGGTGGTGGTGACCTCTGTGGCATCCAGGGGGTCTGGAGGAAGCAGGAGCAGCGCGTTGCTTAGACACATGGATGCAAACTCCATGGACAAGGCCGGCACCGCTGCCGCTGGGTTGTTGCTGGGCAACACAAACAGACGTCTTTACGAGTTTTCAACAACAGACAACAACAACAACGAGAGAGAAAACAAAAACAAACAAAACAAACAAAAAAACATGAAGGGCAAAAGGGGTGTTCATTTCAGACTTAGCTTGATAACTATTTTTAGACTAAAATAATGTCTAAAAATATACTCTAACAAGCTGCTGGGTTGTTGCTGGGCAATTTTGAACCAAAGACAACAACAACAAATAAACAAAAGAGAGAGAAAACAAAAAGCAAACCTGATCTAGAGCAAAAAGCAAACATGATCTAGAGACAAAAAAAAAGAAAAGCAATGGGGTGTTCATTTAAAGACTTAGCTTGCAAACTGAGACAAACACAGTTGTCTTCATGAGTTTTCAACAACAGACATGAAAAAGAAAAAAAATATACAAATGGCAAATGGCTGTTTATTTTAGATGTAGCCTAATAACTGGGGACAAAACTATGTCTAAATACATACTCTAATATTAAAAAACTAAAAACACTCTTACCAAAATCAGTTGATCATAATCTTTGTCTTGTCAGATGCAACTGTATTACCCAGATCCTGTTTTTTAATGCATGTATTTGTTAGCTATGTACTGAGTCTGATATATGAAGCTGTACTATGCTTGGAGCTCATTTTTGTAGAACTGGGGCAGGCGCATTATAAATAAAATTTATTATTATTATTATCACATGAATGATCTAACTGGTCAGAATCCAACAGAACGGTATACTGGAAGTAACAACCATGCAAATGTGAACATGAACTCATAAAGAGCGAGAGAGTTCACTCAGACTCAAAACGGTGCTGTGCATGAAGACAGGTGCGCAAACAACAGATACCTGGATTTATCCTGTCCAGTACCGGGGCCGATAATCAGTTTCCTGTGAAATCCACTGCCCACTGAACCCTGGATCACCTGCTGTCGCTTCTCCAGTTTAGCGTCATCATCGTTGCTCTGAGGAGCAGCCAAAGGAAACCCAGCATACTCACAATGCAAAAAGGAAACAGACCAAACAAAACTTAGAAACTCACAAAGGCTTGCCCATACAATTTTCAGTCAATTCTTGCCCGTACAATTCTATGCAATTCTATGTGCATATTTGGACTCAAGGACAGTTGGAACAGGCCCGTAAGCATTCTATTGAAATTCTGACAACTTTTGGAACTACGCATTAAGCCAGGTGTTTGAATCTTACCACTGGGGAAAGCAACTTAGCCATAAACAGTCTATGAAAACTTAAATGTTAAAGTTTGTGCCAAGGGTTAACATCCAAACTTCTTCAAACATTGCTTTCCATCCACAGAGACCATACAGACTATTAGGGATGGGGAGCCCAGGACGCCCACCTCAACTCATACGCCCACACAGCTCCTTAGTTCTGAAATGAACATGCAATGTCCTGATGTCCTGATGGCCAGACAACAATCACCACATGGGCCTTCTGGTTTCCCATGAGTCAATATATGTCATGCAGACCTTTACCTGAGGCATCCAGAACTGTGAAGCAGTCTCAAAAAAACAAAAAAAGGAAAAAAGAAGAAGAAAAAAGAGCTCGTTACCGATGATCTTACCTCTCTGTGGTGCATGATGCAGCACTCAGCCAGGCGTAGCCAAAGGCGTGGGTTGATCTGATACACCTGACTGGCCACAATCAGACAGTCAAAAGCCTGGGACGGTTTGCAGCAGTGCAGTGCCTCTATCCCCATGTTGTACAGCAGCTCGTGATGCCGGCTGATCGCCACATACTGAAGGGGCTTGCCTGAAGCATCGCAACAAGCACACACAGGCTAGAAAGTTGGTACCAGGACAGTGGTGGTGTTTTTTCCCATGTATATCTGTGTGGCAAGGGTAACATTAACACTGGCAGATTTTCACCAGCTTATGCAGACAGCACCATGCAAATCACATCACAGCAGCAAATAAATGCACACAATAAAACACTGCAACCAGCATGCAGAGATGCACGTGTGCACGCAGGCACCCTGCTGTCCCCCCACCCCCTGTCCCCCACATTCACCCCTGGCACATCACACACACGCACACAAACACTCACACACACTCTCTCTCTTGCTGTGTGTGCTGCATTTATTTTATTTTTTAATCGTTTTTTGACCAGGTCAAGCAAAATAACAGCAGCCAGAACATCTAACGTCTGGTACACACTGGTCTTCTTCTTAACCAGTAAAATACCGGAAATTACTGGTTAACACGAAACCTGTGTCAACGCCCTCATGGTGACCTTAATGACTCACCTTTCGCTGTGGACTTGACCTCTTTCATGGCCTTCTCATTTTCCCGCCAGGCCAAACGCAGGTGGTGGGCCCCAGTGTTGGGCTTCCGCATCTGGAGCAGGATGCAGGCAATGTTGTTGTTGAGCATCAAGGGTACACTCTGTCCTGGGAAGGGGTTGCCCGTTGCTGGAACTGAGAGCAGGATTTTGTGCGCCTTCCTGCTGTTGCCCCTCAGGTACTCGAAGTAGGCACGCACATATTGCACCGTTGTCACATTCACGAAAGACTGAAATAGAAACAGCAGGTCTGTCAGGGGAATTTCTCTATCTAAGGGTGTTGTTGTTGTTTTCTTGTTTTTTCTTCCTACTTCACTGTGAGCATCCTGCCAGTGCCCAAACCAGTGGTTTGCTGATATGCTGAAGGACTGAGTAGAAGACGTGGCTGTGGATCATTTGAGCTCTTAATGAGTGTGTGTGTGTGTGTGTGTGTGCGTGCGCGCATGCATACCTGCATGTGTGTGTGTTTATTTCTTTGTTATTGCTTTTATGTGTTTTTTTACATATGCGAGCTGACACTGTAATCTCCCGTAATAGGATGAATAAAGTATTCTCTGTGTGCTTACAATCATTCTGTATGAATGAGACTTTGTGATTTATAGATAAAAATTAAAATCTCAAAAACAAATCTGAAACAACAATGACTGCTAGCAATCTAAAACAAGATCTGAACACAGTAAAGGACAAAACACAACATATGAATTTTCAGGATAAGCCCCTTTATCAGGCTACAAAAGGACACTTCTTTCAGGATAATCCCCTTTATCGGGCTACAAAATGACACTTCTTTCAGGATAATCCCCTTTATCAGGCTACACAATGACACTTCTTTCAGGATAATCTCCTTTACTGGGCTACAAAATGACACTTCTTTCAGGATAATCCCCTTTATCGGGCTACAAAATGACACTTCTTTCAGGATAATCCCCTTTATCGGGCTACAAAATGACACTTCTTTCAGGATAATCCCCTTTATCGGGCTACAAAATGACACTTCTTTCAGGATAATCCCCTTTATCAGGCTACACAATGACACTTCTTTCAGGATAATCTCCTTTACTGGGCTACAAAATGACACTTCTTTCAGGATAATCCCCTTTATTTGGCTACAAAATGACACTTCTTTCAGGATAATCCCCTTTATCAGGCTACACAATGACACTTCTTTCAGGATAATCCCCTTTACTGGGCCACAAAATGACACTTCTTTCAGGATAATCCCCTTTATCAGGCTACACAATGACACTTCTTTCAGGATAATCTCCTTTACTGGGCTACAAAATGACACTTCTTTCAGGATAATCCCCTTTATCGGGCTACAAAATGACACTTCTTTCAGGATAATCCCCTTTATCGGGCTACAAAATGACACTTCTTTCAGGATAATCCCCTTTATCGGGCTACAAAATGACACTTCTTTCAGGATAATCCCCTTTATCAGGCTACAAAATGACACTTCTTTCAGGATAATCCCCTTTATCGGGCTACAAAATGACACTTCTTTCAGGATAATCCCCTTTATCGGGCTACAAAATGACACTTCTTTCAGGATAATCCCCTTTATCGGGCTACAAAATGACACTTCTTTCAGGATAATCCCCTTTATCAGGCTACAAAATGACACTTCTTTCAGGATAATCCCCTTTATCAGGCTACAAAATGACACTTCGACATTCTTACAAGCACTGGACACAAAAACAACATAGCTCAACAGAGTGTGACAACAGATGTCATGTTGTTCTTTTGATTTATAAATACTTTCAATTATTATTATTGCAACAACAGATGTCATGTTGTGTTTTGTCATAATAAACAGCGTTCTTTTGATTTATAAATACTTTCAATTGTTATTATTGGACAACAGATGTCATATTGTGTTTTGTCCTAATAAACAGTGTTATTTTGATTTATAAATACTTCCAATTATTATTATTGTGACAACAGATGTCATGCTGTGTTTTGTCATAATAAACAGCGTTCTTTTGATTTATAAATACTTTCAATTATTATTATTGCGACAACAGATGTCATGCTGTGTTTTGTCCTAATAAACAGTGTTATTTTGATTTATAAATACTTCCAATTATTATTAAGGGTGTTAACAGCGTTCTTTTGTTGTGTCATATTGTGTTTTGTCCTAATAAACTGCGTTCTTTTGATTTATAAATACTTTCAATTATTATTATTGCGACAACAGACGTCATGCTGTGTTTTGTCCTAATAAACTGCGTTCTTTTGATTTATAAATACTTTGAATATATTATTATTGCGACAACAGATAATAATAATAATAATGTACATCTATCATGTGCTCATCAACACCGTGAGTGCTGACATGATACATACTAACCTAAATATGATATTCTATACACATGTAGAGCAAAGTCATACCAAAACAGTTTACATAAAGTATCAACTATTATACGGAAAAACAAGCACTACCAGGCCACACACTGCACACACACACACACAACTGTAGCAGAAACTGGGTACTGATATTAGCTGGGATGAAAATATTGTGAGAAGAGGAAGGTTTTCAGTTTGGCTTTAAAAGACGAAAGGGTTGAGCAGTGTCTATGGTCTTGTGGGAGTGAATTCCAAATATGGGGTCCAAAGCAAGGGAAGGTGCGAAAGCCATGAGTCTTGCATTCGCATTGTTGAATTTTCAGCATGCGGGAGTCAGAAGAAGAGTGTAGTGTATGCGACAGAGTGTAGACATGTAGCAGTTCAGAGAGATAAAAGTAAGTAAACATGTTGCTTAATGTCCACAGAAACCATAAGGCTTATTAGGGACAGGGAGAATGGGGGGAAGGGGGTATGGAGGTGGGGGAAGAGGGAGAGTATATACCTACTGCTACACTGTTACCACCAGAATGACCTGCATTAAGATGGGCAGCAACGAGAGCCATTTTAACATTTCATTAATTATGAGAGACAAAGTCACAAGACAGTGTCCACAAACCACAACTTTTGAAGAGAAAGGAGAGCCGAAGCGGTATCGAACCGAGGTCCTTCCGCTTACCAGCCTACCGCCTGACCGCTGGGCCACACCGGCTCTCACAGAGAGATAAGCAGGACCAGAACCATTTATAGCACTGAAACACATACACAGATGTACCACACTGTGCCTGCAGCCTGCCCAACTCACCCTGAAGGGTTTCCAACTTACCGCCAGTCCAGGACCACCGATAAGGGGCTTGATTTCCCGCTTGCACGACTTCAGCGACTTCATCATGGCCAGGCAGCGGGTCTTGAACTGCACACAGGGCACGCATGAGACATGACGCCAGCATCCTTTGACAAATCATCTCTTTCGCTATCACCTCAACAACTGCTTGATCTGCTGATGTGTTACAGTTTAACCCTTACTGTGCCAGCCATTCTATCACCTCAACAACTGCCTTGATTTGCTGATGTGTTACTGTTTAAACCTTACAGTGCCAGCCGTTCTGGCAGGCAGCAGTTCCCAACCCCAGACATTTCTGATAACACAATTTTCACAAGAAAACTTTGGAGGCTTATACTATAGTTCATACACTATTGCACCAAATCTCTTGCTTAAAAAAAAAAAAAAAAAAAAGAATACAGAGGATGGACACAGCTATCAACTAATACAGGACGGACACAGCTATCAACTAATACACATATTAATTTTTATATACATGTGCCTAGAATTTTTTGTACCAAACTAAAAATGATCTTTCTGTGAATGCTATCAACATGTATACATTCATGTACTCACATAACACAACACATAAGTAAACACACTGGCAGACAAACAGAAGATTAAAATTGTAGTCAAAAGCAGTCCTATTCACCAACTAAAGCAATCCAGTCAACAGGATCACATCTTTCTTTTTGCACAACTATTCAGTTTTACATCCGTAAGAAAAACATCACAATTTTTTTTTTTTAAACAACAACAAAAACAAACTGTACAAATTGCTCAAACACAAGCTGAAATTGGCACAGAAGCGCAGAGCAGATATTATATATATGTCTTGCCAAGTAGTGAACGCTACCTTTTATGTATCGAGTACAGAAGAGTTTTATTAAGCAATAGTTTCCTCCCCTATTCCACTCAGCAACTTTCTTCAACACTGGGGCTGAACTAAACTGTCAATAAGTCAACATTGGGGCTGAACTAAACTGTCAATAGAAGTCAACACTGGGGCTGAACTAAACTGTCAATAAGTCAATACTGGGGCTGAACTAAACTGTCAATAAGTCAACATTGGGGCTGAACTAAACTGTCAATAGAAGTCAACACTGGGGCTGAACTAAACTGTCAATAGAAGTCAACACTGGGGCTGAACTAAACTGTCAATAAGTCAACATTGGGGCTGAACTAAACTGTCAGTAGAAGTCAACACTGGGGCTGAACTGTCAATAAGTCAACATTGGGGCTGAACTAAACTGTCAATAGAAGTCAACACTGGGGCTGAACTAAACTGTCAATAAGTCAACACTGGGGCTGAACTAAACTGTCACTAAGTCAACACTGGGTCTGAACTAAACTGTCAATAGAAGTCAACACTGGGGCTGTTAGGATTATCAGACAGACAGACTGACAGACAGAAACAGAGACTGACAGGGTTATCAGACAGACCGACTGACAGACAGACATAGACAGACAGGGTTATTAGACAGACTGACTGACAGACACAGACAGAGACTGACAGGGTTATCAGACAGACCGACTGACAGACCGACACAGACAGAGACTGACAGGGTTATCAGACAGACAGACATAGACAGAGACTGACAGGGTTATCAGACAGACCAACTGACAGACAGACATTGACAGACAGGGTTATCAGACAGACCGACTGACAGACACCGACAGAGACTGACAGGGTTATCAGACAGACAGACATAGAGACTGACAGGTTATCAGACAGACCAACTGACAGACAGACATTGACAGACAGGGTTATCAGACAGACCGACTGACACAGACAGAGACTGACAGGGTTATCAGACAGACAGACATAGACTGACAGGGTTATCAGACAGACAGAGACTGACAGGGTTATCAGACAGACAGAGACTGACAGGGTTATCAGACAGACAGACATAGAGACTGACAGGTTATCAGATAGACCGACTGACAGACAGGGTTATTAGACAGACCGACTGACAGACACAGACAGAGACTGACAGGGTTATCAGACAGACCGACTGACAGACAGACATAGACAGAGACTGACAGGGTTATCAGACAGACTGACTGACAGACATAGACAGAGACTGACAGAAGATGTACTGTTCACAGTGGAGACAGAAGGAGAGTGGCAAAACTAAAAGAGAGATAGACAAAGACAGAAACACACAAGAATTTTCACAATGGAGACAGAAAGAGAGTGAGAGAGAGAGAGAGGAGAGAACACACACACACACACACACACACACACACACACACACACACACACACACACACAGAAGAGAAATGGACAGAAAATGAAGATGCACAGAGACATATATTCCAAACCATCAAACCTTGCCACGCTGAACCCAGACACACAGAGAACAAGTTCCACAAACCCAAACAACAGTAACATCATTTCACACACACTGCAAATCCCCATTACCAGGCAGATCTTGGCTCTGAGTGCATCATTGCTGTCAGAGCCCCCTGAAGCACCCTCCTTTCCCTGCTCGCTCCGCTCAGGGGTGCCCGACCCCTGACCCCCACTCTTGCCATTTGCGACCCCTTTCTCCAGATAGCCCAGAACTCGCAGTGCTTTGTCCGGCTGAAAAGACACAACAGTAGCTCTCAGTGAATCACACTTTGTCTGGCTGAAAAGACACACAGTAACTCTCAGTGAAATCACACTCTGTCTGGCTGAAAAGACACACAGTAACTCTCAGTGAATCATACTTTGTTTGGCTGAAAAGACACACAGTAACTCTCAATGAATCACACTTTGTCTGGCTGAAAAGACACACAGTAACTCTCAGTGAATCACACTTGTGGCTGAAAAGACACACAGTAACTCTCAATGAATCACAGACAGGTTTTGTGCATACAAATACATTTGTGTTTGTTTTGTCCTTTTTTCCCCCTTTTCTTGTTGTGATCATTGTTGCTGTGTTTTATCGTTAAACACATTAATCCCAATAATTGTTAGAATAACACGGGCTTACTCTCTATGACTGTTCCCTCTTGATGTAAGAAAGGGGACACAAAGAAGTGACAATTTTTTTTATCATCCAGATGCATTCTTGTGATACGTTTGGGCAATCTGTTTATAAATTCTAAATCTTCCCACGCAGGTCTTTGGTTCATGCTCAAGATTGTTACAACATAATATGAACTATTTATGACAATCGGTTTTAAATTCTCAGTATCCGAATTCCCACACAGGAGTTGTTTGGCTCATACTCATACTCAAGATTGCAATAACATCATATGAAATATCTATAAAAATCAACAATTATGCCAGCAAACACTCACTTGTCCGACACACAGGTGCAGCTCCGTCCACAGGAGTAGCACGTTTTGTGCCAGCGCCTCATCTGAAACATCAGAATCAGCTGTCACTGTAGCAAACTTCACTTGGCATTCACTTAATATGCTGTAAAAGGGCAAGACCTAGAGCACAAAACATTTTGCAGTGTATGGCCACATGCATTACTGTTAAACGGTGAGTCAGTCCCCACACAAAATCATTTCTGGCACCCTTCGTCTGGTGTCTCACGGCGTGTTTCTTCTCCCCAGTTTAAGTTGCCCTGATATACTACTAATAATAGTGGATTATTTATGGTGCCCCATCTTGTAACAGCCCAGAGTGCTTACAAAGACACAAGGAAATGCTCATTTCATCTCTCTCTCTCTCTCACACACACACACACACACACCATACGATAACCGTCCTGGCTGACTGGGCATAAAACACCTTACTTACTCCTCAGTTTAAGACATTTATGCCAACTTAAGCCAGTTAAGGCAATGCATTTGGGATTGAGAGGTTGCCAGTCAACGCTCAAGCTTTCTGCTTCTGCCAGTCATTTCCCAGCCCACCTTGTTACCCTCAGGGTGATGGGACCCCTGCCTAATGCTTCAGTTAAGCCAGCTGAAGGCAATGCATTTGGGACTGAAAGGTCTTTGGTTCAAGCTTTGCTTCTGAGAGTCACTTCCAAGCCAATCTCTTTTACTTTCTGGATGCTGGGACCCCTGCCTAATTCTTTAGTAAAAATTATATTAAAAAAAAAAAAACAATATAAAAAATCAATTAAAACAACAACAAAAAGAGGTATGTGCATGTTAAAGATGCTAGCAAAACGGAGTTACTAAGTCATGAGGTTTCTTTGTTCAAAAAAGAACATTCTGGGGGCCACACCTTGAAAAATCAGTTCATGTTCACATTGCTGAAAGGGTTTCCTTCAAGAATGAGAAAAAGACTGTGTAGAGATACTCTCATCATTGTGGAAAATGACCCACATTTCCAATTCCCATGGGAAAAATCTGACTGGCACCATGCATTATTTTTACAACTGCTTTTTGTAGGAGGATATAATATTTTTTATGAGGTAGACTTTGTATAGAGGCAATTCCGATATGATATGTGCAGCTTCAATGTCAGTTGTATTTTTCAATGTATTATCACTGACTTTTTACACCAATGTTTGCTGAACATTTTTGTAAAATATAGCTTGTTGCTTTATTATTGGCATGAATGTGTGATGAGTGGAGCTGGCATTATGAAACAGTTGTTTATGCAATAACACTGACATTTGGGCAATAAAATGAAGTATTCAAGTAAACATAAATTACAACCACCCCCCCACCCCCCCCCCCACAACAAAACAACACAACAAAACACTTTTTTTTCTGGTACAAAGCACAGTCAGAGTATCAAACACAAATGAAAACATACCAGACAGATAAATGTTCCTGCTTAAAGCAAATAACTCAACCAAAAAACAAAAAACAAAACAAAAAAAGGGAGGAAATTTGACACTAAATAAGTATACATGGATCTGGATGCAGCTCTATTTCATCCATCCCAAAAAGGTTCAGATTTTCCCCCAATAAGCAAAGCTGCTAAATTATAAATAAACACTTAACTGCTGTGAGTCACTTTTGCAGTAATTACATACAGTAAGTTTTTTTGTTTTTGTTTTTTATCAGCAAGAGTACCACAACACACACAGTTTTGCTGACTTTTACCTCCACATACTTAATATATAATTTGGCAATTTGCTGATTTATAATATTAATAACAAGATTGTTTGAAACAAAAGTACTGTAAACATGTATGTACACAATAAGGATCATCAAGTACAATGCCAGCAAATGTATAATAATTATTCAAACCAGCAAAGAGCCTGCAAAGCCACTGATAAAATGTGATGATACAATACCATCTCTTATGTTTACACAGACTGTACAAGACTGGAAACACACATCCTGGATAAAAACTGATTTTCCAATGGACTACATTTACAAAGCAGTAAATCTCCCAACTACACCTGTCCTCCATGCACCCCCCCCCCCCCCCCCCTTTCCATCCTCCAAAATGATGAGGGAGAAGAAAGTTGGTGATTAAATTTACAACAGGCTTCACAGCTGCAAAATTATCATGCACACACACACACACTCGAACATACGCACACACACACTCAATCGCACACACACTCACTCGCACACACACATGTACACATGTACACACACAATGTACACACACACAGGATACAAAAGAAGAAGAAGACCTGAAAGACCCAGATAATAATATCAATAATGAACAGAGCAGAACTGCCAGAGGCAGACTAGATAATTACATGATTAAATCACTGAAACTGTAAAGCAGTAAAAGATTATGGCGAGCAGCGAGACCAGTAAAAATAAATTTAAAAAAGGGCGGGGGGGGGGGATAATGTGCATCACACTTCACACAAGTAATAAAGAGTATAATAATTTACTGTTTCAATCAAATGTGCTCAGGATCTGTTCCTCCACTCACCACAGATGGAGCAAAAAGGTCTGGTGCGACTTTGTGAGAGCAACAATGGTGCACTGGCAAGTGGTTAAAGGTGCAGTTACCCACCATAGCGTTTTTTGCCAAAATGTCTTTAAATTTATAGCTGGAGTAGGCATAAACTATAATGTACATATTATGAATTTTTATAATACAGACACTCACAAAATACTTCCTCACAAGTGATATGCTTCAGAGTAAATGAGACACTGCAAAGATCGAGCATCTTGTCCCTTTTTTCTTGTTTTGTTAAAAACATGTCACAGGTTTTCTGGGATGAAAAGACTTCTAAATCTGCCAAGGTAGGTAACTGCAATCTTGTTAGACATTGGAAAGATGTCACACATTCACAGCATCCTTTAAGGCTCACTGTTTCAGATCTTTCTTGATCCCATCCGTTCCAGCTCACTCACCTTCAAAACTTATGGTCATAATAACAGCACACACACCAGTGACTGATATTCAAGAGGTAAATCAGTTCATAACTATCAGTGAACAATTTCTTTCTTTCGTTTTTAAAAATGGAAACAGAATTTAGAAAGCAGAACAAACTGGGGCTTTGTTTTCCTTCTTTTTCTTTACACATGCATTCATCACAACAATTATGAAGATGCGTATAATAAATAAAACCTAGTACACAATACTAATACCGTATGCAAAGTATTTGGCTTAAACAATACTTGAAAAAAGCCAACATAATGGTTTTAGAAAAGAAAAATTCATTAATTATGAACCCTGCACACACACACCACCACCACAACAACATCATTACATGTAGTATGAGATGAGACAATCATACGGAGCATAAATATGACTGCATAAGCATTACCCAGAAGAAAAGCAAACCTTCCATTTCACCTTTTTAATGCTGTTATGACTTGGAGGTAAGATCAAGGTTTCCAAAATGGTTATGGTAGAAAACGGAATGTTCAGTACATTATCATGTTAGAAAGCTCCTGCTTGAGCAATGTTTGACAAAAATTCCAAGTTAAAGGTTTTCTAAACCCTACCGTGACAGAATGTCAAATGGAACCAAGATCACCAGAAATGATGGGAACAGGCAATGTTCAATACATAGTAACAACCTGCAAAGTTTGAAATTAACTGCAAACATAGTGTCCACAAAAAAATCTTGGTTCTAAGGTTTGCACATGAGCTGGCTGGACCCACAGATGGACAAATGGTGTCAATCTGATCCTTCCACACACTCACATTTTCATTATCGGACTCAAAAACAAATCAACAGACACAATTAAATAAATCATTAAAATGCACTTGCACACAAGACCAGAAACAATGAGCGTATCATTACCAGAGAGAGTCCTTTAGGAGGTGCATGAATTCTCACTGTGATGTTATTACATTTCACTTTCAGAGAGAATTCACACAAATGTGACTGCACAATTCACCCCACAGGACCACACATTTTTACACACTTGCAGTAAGGACCGAGGCACTGACAGAAAATGCCAGGAGATGGCACTTGGTGAGTGCACAGCTTGCCTGAAGTTGATATTGCGGTACATTAGGTCTAGTTTTCCACCTGCAGCCATTGTCTTACCACTTTCTTGCTGAGAAAACCACGTCATTAGATGGGGGGCGTTGAAAACTGAGGCAAGCCGGAACAGAAACAAGCCACAGTAGTACAACCCACACACACCAGTGATACAATAAATAGCAATCACTGAATTACAAAGCACCATACTGCACAATCATTGAATTAATACACCTGCATAACTGAGGTTAATGCCACATTGACAGAATAAAAAATAAAAAGTGACAATAAACAAAATGCACTTAGCACACACAGCTTGGTGAATTAAAACTGATATTATCATAACTATGTGATGAAGTACTCTGAAATTCCCTTTTCAAGAAAATCCCTTTCTGAGACAATTTTTTTTATAATAATGAGCATTTCTAACTGCAGATTCTTAAAAATCTCTGAACGCTTTACAAAGAACATGATAGGAGGTGGGGGGAATGGGTTAATATGCATGCATAAAAATCAAACACAGCATACACATATTATATATATTCATCAAGTAGTAACTTACTGAGACAGCACACACACACACACACACACACACATACATGCACACACACACAAGTAATTTATAAAAGGGTTTTATATTTCATCACACTTTCAGCTGCACATTCAAAGTACATGCAGTTTTATGAGGCTTTCAGTTCACTCTGTGAACAACAGAAAAAGTCTGCATTTCAGGAAAATCACAACTGCCTGTGGAACAATGTTCTGTTTGTTAGACTTTTTAAAATCTGATTTGTATTCCAGGAGGTACTGGTGGGGACCGAGATCCCACGTGGGGGATGGTGGGGGGAGATCCTAGGAGGTGGGGAAGGTGGGGGGGCTACACCCAACACTACAACGTCACCTCCAGAATCATCCCGCATTAATATGGGCAGCAACTAGAGCCGCCTTAACTCTTTCAAGGTTTTCTGCATCTTAAGACGTGGGACTTATCACTATCAGTACGCTTGATGATGACCTGTGTCTTCGGACGCAGTAAGATTTAAAGATTTTTCATGGTCTGAGCGACTTTTGCATTGTTTGGAGGCAATCATATTACACTAAATACATCAATTTCGGACACTTCTGGTAATCTCCCTTAGTCAGTGGAGGGTTCCTTTGTCTGTTTTGGCATTGGTAACATGTGAGTAAAACTGACAAAAGTTGCACGTTTCAAAATGGCAGCGTGCAGAGTGAACATGCGTTACTCAATGAGGGAAACTGTGGAATTAGTACTGAATGAGGGCTCGGATCTAGAAGATTTTTCTGACAGTGGTTCTGAAGAGAACATTGTTGATTCTGGCAAGGAGTTTGTGCCAGTTGATCTCGAGGTGGACTCAAGTGACAGCGATAATGACATCTTCATTTTCATCATTGGGATCCAAGCAACCAGTAGAATAGGACTTTTTTTTTATTACTGTGTTTGGATAGTTCCTGCTTTGCTGTTGCAACAGAGAATGGTATACTATGTGATATGACTCTGGATTATTTATCTGACAAGTGCACATCCTAAGCTTTCTAAAAATGTATGTTTATTGTATTATTCCTAGTAGTTTATTTACTACAATTTTTTTTAAACGGGTGAAAACATTGTGTCTACAGGAGCCGAGAGTGTCATTTTGTGGCGTCTTGAATGAGTTAACATTTCACTAACCTGGAAGGGGTCAAGTCACAGGGCGAGTGTTCATAAAGCATGAACAACCCTGATGCCGAGAGACTAAGCTACAAATGCACATCTTTTCAGGGTGCACCTAGGGACACCAACCTGCACTGCAGTGTGTCAATCAACCTGTACCTCAGTGACTCAGACAGACCCCCATGGACTGATCAGAACCAGGTCATACCACTCTAAAACTTCCACCAGAACAAACTGCTTCAAAAACAGCTTTCCTGCCCCTAGCAAACAATCCCAGTCTGGAACATTCTATTCTACAGGTCTGCATCTGTTGCCAAAGCTCCCACCCTGGCATTTTTCAAGTGGGAGCTCAGTTCTCTTTTCTTTTTATGGTCACATGGTGCAAGTGTAACCAAAGTAGGGTTGATGACAGCTAGAGCTGTGTGGGTTGGAGGTGTATATATAGCCTCAGGGATGCTGCAGTAACTGGCTTGGTCAAGTCAGATACCCCAAAGCTACTTAATGCGTTGTTGGTGGGTCTCTCTCTCTCCCTCTCTGTGTGTGGAAATTCTCATGTATAAAATTTCACTCACTCATTCATGCCTATATGTATATATATATATATATATATATATATATATGCTTGTAATTTTATATTTACTCATCAGTGGCTTAGCAAGGTTAGACAGTTTTTTGACTGAACCTAAACTACAATCCTTGTAAAATTAAATTTTTGAGTTTGAGTTTGAGTTCTCTGTCTGCCTCTGTCTCTCTAGCCTGCAGCAATGCATACACCAAGCTGAATAACTGTCAGCTCGACATCTCTATCTAAAGACTGAAGCGTCCTCTTCCCCACCGATGGGGCAACCTACCAGGTGGCTCTATGTACTGGAAGCCCCGATCCAGGATGGCGAGGGCAGCACGGTACTGCTTCAACCTGAAGTAGAGGAGGGCCTGGTTGTAGTACAGCACTGCGTTCTCCACATCCTCGCTCCCATCCAGCGGGTCCTCGCCACTCTTCACCTGCCAGAACATCCTTCATCATTGTAGTCACAGCTCATGCTTCATCATCATTAGCAGGGCTTCTGTCTAATCTGTTGGAGTGAGTTAGTAAGCTGATGGCGGAACCACGGATAAAAAAAAAAGTTTGGTTACTCTGATGAGAGACTACCCGCAACCCCCAACCACTCCGCCTCTTTTAAGATCACTTGCATTTTTTCTTCTGAGAAAGATATACATATATATGAACGCAGAGAGAATGCGGTGGGGTGTGGGTGGGGGGGGGAGAGACAGACAGACAGACAAAGACTGAAAGAGAGATTAAGAGAAAGAGGACAGACAAACAGACAGAAACAGAAACACAGATAATTTTATAATTCCCCACAGACAAAATCATATTACGAGTAGCACACTCTATTCCAATTACCAAGGGCACGACTGTTAATCTTCTGTTATTGTTACCAAATGCACCTTTTCTCTTACGTTACAGCTTTTTAGCACATCACATTAAATTAATGTTGCCAGCTGGTCAGTGTCACCAAGGTCAGTGCCACTGCTGGCAAGCAATCAGTATTACTATTACTATGTATTAGTCTTTATTGTTACAATACAAGTGCTATCACTGTAGTGTATGCACCATTCATTAATGCTTTCCCAGCCTTTAAGACACGGCATCCTTGGCAAACCTCTTCCAGTGTGTCTAAAGAAATGTCATGCTTCAAGTCTGACTCTTGACCTCTTAATAACTCAACACACAAGGGAGTTAATTAGTGCTTGGTGTACATAAGACAATTATACAACAGCAAAGACCTGAGTCGCCTGTGGTAACTCTCACCTGGCATGTGTGTAAATACAAGGTACATAAACTCAACCAGAGGTACATCCTCTCAATAACTCATCAAGATTATTAATAAGAATAATAATAATGAATAATCAAGAACTAAAGTATTTATAAAGCACAAAATCTTGCCCAGAGAGACTATTCTAAGCTATTAGTGTTAAGAAGCTGCAGTAAGTATAAACAAATATTAGCAGGGAACAATTACAAGTTAGTTTTTCTGCAGCAAACCAACAGTAAGAAGCCACAAAAAAGTGTGTCTGCAATTGTAAATAACAAAGAAACAAAACAAGAAAACAACTTTGGGGGTAGAAAGGGGTGGATGGGTTTGGGGGGATAAGCTGCTCACTTTTGAATGTTTGTAACGCACTGTATTTTGGAAAGCAACTATTTTCAATTTTGCTGACTAACATTATAAATTATGGTCCAAAATTAATTATCGGTTTTTCATTTTCTAGACCTGAAGAACACTTCACTCTAGCACAAATTAATAAAAACAAGGTAATGCCATGGTGAGGAAAACTGCAAACACACTTTTTTGTTTGATTTTTCCTCAAGCACTTCAGAAGCGGACAGTGACAGTACCAGCTGGCACGCTGCGTTCAGTCCATTTTTCAGCTCCTCCACTGCACACTGGTTGCTCTGGTAGAAAGCAGCCACAGCATGGTTGTGAACCACTTTGGGGTCGGTCCCCCTCGCTCTGCTCAGCTTGGCCATCCATGAGACACACTGGGAAAAGTTGCCTTTGTCAAACTCCTGTGTAGCATGGGTGGTCAGCTCCTTGTGTTGCTCAGTGACTGCCGGGGTGCTGCTGCTGCTGCAGTTGGCACCATCTGCACTACTAGCAGTGTTCTCGATAGCCAGCACTTTTTGCTGCTGCTGCTGTGGTGGTGGTTGCTGCTGCTGTTGTCTGAAACAAAGAAGCAATTGCAGTTTCCCACAAGAGCTGGAACAGGTTGAAACCAAGAGGCAAAGGAAGAAAAACACTGTGTGTCTGCAGTTGGCATCAGAGGCAGAATGTTCAGTAGATCATACGCATGCGATTCTTCTTAGAAATTGCTGCCAGTTTATTTAGCATCAAGTTTGGATGTACTAAAAAAATTCAAGACATTGTACTTGCCAAGAAAAGTTCTAAAAAATGTTTGTGACCCCTGCATTCATCTCAGGGGTTGCAAATACGCAGAAAAACAACATTATGTGACGTCAAGTAAAACCACCTTCACACAACTGCTCAAAACCCATCCATTCACTATCCTGTCCAGAGCTGTATGACAGAATACTCAGTCTATCTCTCTCTCTCTCTGATGTCAGGGAGTGAAATCATTTGTTAGGACATGTCAATTTTAAAACATCATTTGATATTGCCAGGGTGGGCAACATCGAATGAGGTCAGTGGTAGTTCACTGCCCACATCAGTTTCCAGCCACAGTACTTGTTTCCCACTGTTCATTCGTCATTGTATCATATATATATGGGGGACCAACCTCATTTCACAGCTCGGCATAATGTTGTGAAAGTGAACACATAAAACTTGTTCTGTTTTTTTTCTTCTGTAGTCATAATGGTAGTTCTAAACCAGTCCCTTCTATAATTAGCTAGGACTCTGAGCCGGTTGACAATAACTTGAATAAGCTGCCTACTCAAGAAGGTAAACAAACCAGCCAGGAATCCACAAGTACCAGAGAATGACCAAGATCTAACATGAAGGCACTGGTGAAAAATGTTGACTGCCACTGAGGGTCCCAAGCACGAGGATACTGAAAGTAGTGCTGTTATCCATTGGGCTTGCACAGAATTATGCAGTAGGTGTGAGATTGGAAGTGGACTAAACAAACATAGTTTCTGGGTCTGAGCCTGTATAGTTATATAGTACATATTGCAGGAACCATCAATGGTTATAAATCTTTACAACAGAAAGAGGGGGAGCACAGGGAGTCTAAAATTTTAGGGCCATGCCTACTGCAGATGTAATTTAGTACGAGCAGGATTTATAAATAAACAACTTCTTCGCCGAGTTGGTTTGTAAACACCAAATTGTATACCTTAACACACGAACGACAGTAAGTTGAACAAATCATGCTGCAGAATCTAAAACAGACATCACCCAATAAACTGCCTTTCAAAAATCAGGGGTCATCAGACTCTCATGCACTGCAGCTGTAACTTAATCCCGAGCATGACTTATTCAAATTATTGACTGTACATCACTACATTGGTACCCTCAGTGTGCAACTACAACCGTACAACTACATGGGTCAGTTCCTTGATGGTCGTGGAAACTGGAATACATTATTGTTAGGAAAAGAGAAGAAAGAAAAAGAGGCCTGCTCATTTTCTGGCATTAGAAGCCCACTCACGAATGGGGGAAAAGTACTTGGAATTTAAATTATGAAAGTTGAATATTCGTCACGTCAATTGCTGATTTCTTCTTTCGGTACTGACCACCTTCACCTTTCGGGGGGATTCTGACAATACAGACGTATACAGTAAAGGTTATACTGCTCGTCGGCAAGTTTTACCGGTTACCTGCTCATTGTGGACCTGGAAAGCTTTGGATAACAAAAGACCTTCGCCACCGAGGGCAACTTTCTTGTAATAAGTTTACGTGAAGGATAGGAACTTAGGAAGCGACTACGAGTACGAGTTACACTGTTCTAGTCTTCGCCCTAGAGAGTTGTGCTGCACATAAGGGCAACAACTCTTTGTGACAGTTGACAGAGTTGTCCGAGTTATCTTGATCTGCTTCTTCTTGATCTTGATGGTTACGTCGACTTGTGCCATGTCCTGGCATAAATGTCGACGGAAAAGTTATTTATCAATATTATATTTTGGCCAACTCGAAGTATAGTATTAGTACTATTCGCAGCTTTTTCATGTGCTGTTTCCGTACATGAGCGCAGGCGGCGATGCGGCTTGGCCTTTGCCGACAGACTAGGGCAAAGGCGGCGTGCTGACGCGTTCTATCGCTCTTAATCAGTATTTACTAACTCGTCGGTGTTCCAGACGTCTAACTTGATAGACGGTTGTCTGCAGCGTGGCTCCTTGGGATCGATGTGTCTGTACCAAGTTCCTTGCGGCATAGCCGGGGCAGAACTTGCTGCAGAACATGCTCTGGGGTCTCAGTGTGGCGGCCTGCCACGTACCGATGGCATGTCACACTCCGAGCATCGCTTTCCGGCACCTTTCTCCAAACTCTGCCAGATTTAGTTACGCCACTGAAGGGGCACTCTTTATCTCCGTGCAGCTGTCCAGCGACGCGGTCGGCAGCGCCCTCCGAAAGGTTCGGGTACTAATATGACTGTACTGAGAAGCAACCTCAGTAGCGCCAAAGCACGCACGTAAACATGAGACGCATCCACCCCGGGTAAAAAAGAAGAAGAGTTCCGTCTCGATTTAAACGACTGTGGTTTTATTTGTGCTCGGGTAAACTTTGTTGGCGGATATAAATGATACGCCTTGTTTTATTGGAGTTGTTTCAGTGTAACTGACAAACTTACTACTGTTTGAGCACCAACAAAAAACTGCTCGTTAGCTGACAGTTTGCTGGACCTAAATACGGCAGTGGTTAAAGGAAGGATGTAAACCAGTGCTTGGAGTTTGGGCATGAGTCAACTGTCTCTACCGGGAACAGGGCGGCGGCGAACCTGCCGCTACTGAGATGCCGGGAAACGGGGACGACTTCTTCTTTCCTTAGATGCCCACAATCATGTTAATGATTATTCCGGCACTTTAGGGGGTGTTCGTAAAAAAAAAAAAAAAAAGGTCCTTAAATTGTCGCATG
>JABMCL010003845.1:372500-375000 GCA_018857735.1 Alviniconcha marisindica | reverse complement strand
CTGAAAAGTTATTAAATACATACATATTAAATAGAGAAATGCGATGTAAAATGGTATGAGGCACACGTATAATTATTACAATTTTTAACCTATCTCTGCACACCCACACACATACTGGGATAGCTCAACAGTTAGAGCGCCAGACTCATGATCGAAAGGTCGCGGGTTCGAGTCACGGCAGGAGCGGCCGGAGAATTTTCTTCTCCAGGGTCAACTTTCTGTGCTGACTCTTATATCGGTAGCTGTTCCAACCCAGTGTTACCGCAGTAGCGCGTAAAAGATCCCGGCCATTCTGCCAAAAGTGCAAGTGGCAGGTTAGAGCTAATCACGAATTCACCCTACCTATGTGGCTTTTGCATGAAATGACGTGACATGGTTGTATGATGTGCACAGAACGCGCCGAGACGGCAGCAGTTTCACGTGGCACCAGCCATGTAACAACCAAGCAGCGCTGTAAGTACACCACTTCGGTGGGTATTCAAAAAACGCGCTATAAAAAGTTTGTCACTCATGTAGAACCACATGCGAGCGCAGTGAGTCTGCTCAAGAGAGCGGAGAATAGCGCTATATAAGTGATCATCAATCAATCAATCAATCAAAACGCGCTACTTTGATAAGAAGCTGCAGTCACTCGTTTAGAATCACATGCGACAATCGCCAGCGAACCTGCCCGAAAGCGGAGACTAGCGCTATAATTATGAAAGTCATCCACAATACACTCCCTCAATACAATGCAAGATAAAACGAGACAATATTTGATTACTGCGTGCGGAATGGGGCATGGCATTGAATTCATTCATACACTAACATGCAGTCAAACTGACATTGGGTCTCAATATAAAGCAGTCTGGTCTGATGGCAAATATCCTCAAAGATCGAAAGGTCACTGGATGCGTCACTCTTTAACCTTTTAGCTGGCGACCTTTCGATTAAGGATACAAGGATATTTATTCGCCAATGACATTTAAATGTAACCAGGAATTTGTCTTGATGACGTTCTGTTTATACAGTGCATTAACAAATAAACAAAATATTACAATTATCCGAGTATAAAAGTCATAAATAAAGTTAAATTTAACAATGTAACAATCTCATTCATGTACTGTAAGCTACCACACACACACACACACACACAACACACACACACACACACACACACACACACACACACACACACACACACACACACACACACACCACTTATTGTGTACACAAACACTTATTGTAAACGTATTGGATGATGTAAACGTGATTTTTATCTTTGTCCGGATGAAACTGGATACGCTTGAACTGGTTTAAAGGTTGCGGGGTGGAGAGAGAGAGAGAGAGAGAGAGAGAGAGAGAGAGAGAGAGAGAGAGAGAGAGAGAGAGAGAGAGAGAGAGAGAGAGAGTCAAGGTTTGTCGTATTCTGAGGACTTATTGCCTTCTGCCTTGACTATAATGGGGAAAAGCGAAACTGATTCTGTTTACTGCAGTCTGGATTATTCGATATGCCTGATCATCTACTGTCTTTGATTGAAACACAGACAGACAGACAGACAGACAGACACAGACACCACACAGACACACACACACACACACAGACACACACACACACACACACACACACACACACACACACACACACACACACACACACACACACACACACACACACACACACACACACATGACTCCTCCACACTCTTTTGGTATTTACAGTGTTTCGGCAACTCTGGAGGAACCTGTGACTTGTCGTATAGAGCCGGCCAATCCACGGTAGCAAAGAACGGGTCGTCCTTCAGAGATTGCCGTTGTTCTGAGGTATTGCCGGGTCTGCTGAGCGGGGCCTTTGTCAACAACTGCAAAATAAAAACCCAACAACGACAACAAAATAAAGACAAAGAACAACTGGGAACACACACACGCACGCACACACACACACACACACACACACCACACACACACACACACACACACACACACACACACACACACACAGACCATGACAATACAGTAGTTCCCTTATGGGACTCTCTCACTCCTTCGATGCCAACAACAGTTGCACACGTAAACTCTCACCAAGCTCCGGGAGAGACTGGATGTCGGCGAGAAGAGCGACAACAACAATAAAAAAAACTCCTCGGTCTTTGTTCCTCGTGAATGAACTGTGACGTCTAGATGGAAATGACGTCATCTCTTGCACAAGGTGAGTAGCGCGTTACCCCTCTGACGAGTGAATGCCCGAATGACTATGGGGATCTTGTACGCAGGGAGGACTTTGGGAACAGCGCCAAGGCACAATAAACAATAGAAGGTAGATACAGATCTTACTTTTTGGCGAGTGAGGTGATGTCGGGATTAAGAAAGCGAGGCCTGTGGCATTACGATGACGTCTTTATTATTATTATTATTCATAGCTTTTATATAGTGCTATTTTCTGCTCTCAAGCAGACTCACTGCGCACATTGGCATGTGATTCTGAATGAGTGACTGTATCTTTTCATAGCGCGTGTTATTA
>JABMCL010003845.1:357500-360000 GCA_018857735.1 Alviniconcha marisindica | reverse complement strand
CACAAAACCGGACGATCCGTGTGTGGAAAGGACCACGCAGGGGAATAAAAGTCGTGGAATCGTTTTGTATCAAAACTGATTACCGCCAGACTGTCAAGAACATCGATTTCTTCCCCTCAGACTTTTCTTCCCCCTCTTCTGCCTAGAAGAAGGAATCTGCGCGTGCTGCATTTTACGCCATCGTGCACGTGGCAAGAAGAGTCGTGCTGGATAACAAGCGAACAATCCCTACGGTGCAAAGTTCCTCGCTGATGTAGAAAAGTACACCCAGTAAACATGCCGGATCCGATTCGCATCCGGTCCGGATCGGCTTGGAAGCATTGGCCAAAAGCGGGCCGGATGATTCTTGCACACTGGCTTGCTTCCGGACCGGATCCGTTTGGCCCAAACCTGACACAATCAGCCAGAACTAAATCGGATCCTCGCTGGTTTTGCACAGTATTATCCGGGACGTCTGTGGGAGAATAGAACCGAGTCTGAAACTGGGAAACTGGTAGCGGACCGGTTGCATTCTGCCAGAAACCAGACCCGATTATTCCTGCACACCAGCTTGCTTCCAGACTAGATGCGTTTGGCCAAACCCTGACAAGCCATCCAGATCGGATCCGGGTCGGTTTTGCACAATATGATCCATGCCTTCTTCGGAATAAACGGAACTGAAACGGATGCAGGAAGTCGGATCGGACATATACGATCCGGCCCGATTCTGGCTGCACGCTGGCCGTAATGGCCATAACTGGCCGTAACTAAAACGCTTCCGGATCGGATCCGGCATGTTTACTGGGCAGGCTATAAGACGGAAAAGAATCCCCAAGCGTCGTCTGAGCGCAGGCCTTGTGGTAATCGACACCTCCAGTGTGACAGTGGTCTCTAATCTAATCTGCTACTATCACAAAAACGTAACTGTCGAACATTCAGCATTCCGTGGAAGGCAGGCCGTCATGAATCAAACAATGAGTGGATGTTTCCTGGGTGTTAGAGCCCTGTTGACTGCGGAGATCCTATCACGGGGACTGGGTGGTCTGCCGGATGGCAGAATGGACAGAATGATGGATGAATGGATGGACGGAATGATGGATGACTGGATGGACAGAATGACTGGATGGACGGAATGATGGATGACTGGATGGACAGAATGACTGGATGGACGGAATGGTGGGTGACTGAATGGATAGAATGACTGGATGGACGGAATGATGAATGACTGGATGGACGGAATGATGAATGACTGGATGGACAGAAAGATGATTGAATAGATGGACAGAATGATGAATGACTGGACGGACAGAATGGTGACGGAATGATGAATGACTGGATGGACAGAATGATGAATGAATGGATGGACAGAATGATGAATGACTGGATAGACAGAAAGAATGAATGAATGGATGGACAGAATGATGAATGAATTGGACAGAATGATGAATGATTGGATTGACGGAATGATGAATGACTGGATAGACAGAATGATGGATGAATGGCTGGACAGAATGATGAATGATTGGATAGACAGAATGGTGAATGAATGGATGGACAGAATGATGAATGACTTGGACAGAATGATGAATGACTGGATTGACAGGGAATGATGAATGACTGGATGGACAGAATGATGAATGAATGGATGGATGGAATGATGAATGACAGGACGGACAGAATGGTGGATGAATGGATGGACAGAATGGTGAATGACTGGATGGACAGAATGACGAATGACTGGATGGACACAATGATGAATGAGTGGATAGACGGAATGATGGATGACTAGGATAGAATGATGAATTAATGGATGGACAGAATGATAAATGACTTGATGGACACAATGATGAATGACTGGATGGATAGAATGATAAAAGACTTGATGGACAGAATGATGAATGGGTGAACAAAATGATGAATGAATGGATGGCTGCCGGACGACTTGATTGACAGAATGATGAATGAATGGATGGACAGAAGACGGATGAATGGATGGACAGGATGATGAATGAGTGGATGGACAGAATGGGGAATGTCTGAATGGACAGAATGAGGAATGACTGGATGGAGAGAATGAGGGATGACTGAATTGACAGAATGAGGAATGACTGGATGGAGAGAATGAGGAATGACTGAATGGACAGAATGAGGGATGACTGGATGGAATGAGGAATGACTGAACGGACAGAATGAGGGATGACTGGATGGAGAGAATGAGGAGTGACTGAATGGAGAGAATGAGGAATGACTGAATGGACAGAATGAGGGATGAATGGACAGAATGAGTGATGACTGGATGGAGAGAATGAGGAATGACTGAATGGACAGAATGAGGGATGACTGAATGAACAGAATGAGGAATGACTGGATGGACAGAATGAGGAATGACTGGATTGATTTAATAACTACCTTCACGCAGAGGCGACATTTTGAGCAATAAATTGCACTGGAGGGATTCGTTAGATGGTTATTTGATGTCTGACGCCGAGTGACACGCCATTTCAGCAGCCAACGGTCAAAT
>JABMCL010003845.1:340000-352500 GCA_018857735.1 Alviniconcha marisindica | reverse complement strand
TTCCAGGTCAGCCAGGGAAATCCCTCCGCTTTGTCCGGCGTAAAGTACACGGCTGACGGCCGCCTGTCCCTAAAGAACACCGCCCTAACCACGTCCTCCCTCTTCTCCTCCGACTCTTTCCCCGTCGACTCTTCCCTCCTTTCCTCGGAGGTTTGACCGCTGCCCTCGCCTTCCGCTGCAGCCGGGCCGGAACCGCCGGAACTCCGAAGAGGAGACACAGCGACACCGCTCGACAGAGGCGTCCAGTATTCCCTGAGATGCGTCAAACTCTTCGGAGATATTCTGTCCATCAGTGTGGGCGTGGGGCTTGGGCAAGTGCAGAAGACGTGCTCCGAGTCCGGCCGGGAGTCGCTGACACAGGACTTGCTGCGCCGTTTGCTGTCTGTCGCTCCCGGGTTGTGGTGTGATGGCAGAGCGCGAGAGAGTTCATCCATACACAACGGGCTGATTGACCGGCTGTGGTCTTCTTCTTCTTGTCCTTCTTCCAATGCTGCTTTACGTCCACGGACACCGTGCGGACTATTATGGACGGGCAACGGGCTGTGATCTTCGATTGTCGTCGGTGGACTGTCATCTGCGGTGGCGGTGGGCTTACTGTGGTCTCCGGGAACGACTGGTTTAGTGTGGGTTGTAGTAACTGTGGGTCGCCTGTCGTCTGTGGTCGCCGCTGATGTACTTTCATCTGTGGCGGTCACGGCTGGTTTACGTCTGTCATTCGTCGTTGCTGGCTGACTGTGATCTGTGGTTACCGTTGGCTCGTTGCCGTCTTTGGCCAGTGTTGGTTGGCTATGAGTGTGAATGTGATCTCCGGCCAGCACTACTTCATCATCTGCTTTTGCTGTTCTAAGATCTTTGGCCGTGGCTTGTTCGCTGTGTTTTTCGGCCGCATCTGGCTCGGTGTGTTCCTTGGTCATTTTCGGATTACCGAGTTGTCTAGTCACCGTCGTTCCACTGCATTCTTTGGCCACGTTGAGTTCGCTCGGTTCTTTGGTCACAGTTGGTTCCTTTTGTTTTTTGGTCACTTTAGCTTCCCTTTGTTCTTTGGTTATCGTTGGCTCTGCCAGTTCTTTGTCGGATTTTCGTTCACTGCTTTCTTTACCCATTGTTGGTTCTGCGCGCCCTTTGGCCGTCGCTGGTTGTGTGGACAGTTGGGGTTCACTATAATTTGTAACGACTGTCGGTTCACTGTGTTCGCAGTGGTCTTTAGTCACAGTTGACTCCTTGAAAGAAGATGCACTGGAACAGAAGATGAGCTCACTGCCGTGACCAGAGTCTTTGCTCGTGTGAAGATCAGAGGCACCACAGCTTTTGCCCGTGTGAACGCCAGAGAGACCCGAGTCTCCGCTCGTATGAAGACCAGACAGATCAGAACCGTTGCCCTCACAAAGCGCTGAACGAGCTGGGTCTTTGCTGAGGTGAAAACTAGAAGGACACGAGTCCGTGCTCCTGTGAGCTCCTGGGAGAACCGAGGCTTTGCTCGTGTGAAAACCAGTAGGACCAGACCCTTTGATTTTGCCAAACCCAGAGGCATCAGTGTTTTTGCTCGTGCAAGGCCGACAGGTCTCGGTGATTTTGCTCGTGACAAGCCCAGAGGCATCGGTGTTTTTGCTCGTGCGAAGCCCAGAGCTAGTATCAGTGTTTTTGCTCGCGTGAAGCCCCCATAAACCCTCGCTGGTTTGCTCATTTCGTTCCAACGCAGTGACACGTTCGGGTTCTACATCAGCATTTATAGTTCCTTCCAGAACAGTACTTTCGTCAGGAGGGAACCTCCTCTCGCCGTGATTCAAGTTTCCTTTCCTGGCAGTTTTATTTGACATCCCACCGCTCGGTTTATGCTGATTCAAGCTGTCTTCTTTCGAAAGGTTTCCCTCTCGCCTTGTTGCTCTTTCCGTCATGGATGACGTCTTTGCTCCAAACACGTACACGTCATTCATGGGCCTACGGGAGATGAGCTCGGCACACGACTTCTTTCCCGAGGAGAGCGACGAGGGTTTGAACTCGGAAAAGCCTTTTACTGGGGCTGAAGCTGGGGAAGGCTTACCGGACGCCGAGGCTCCTCTCCTGGTGTTTTTCAGGTCCGCACCAAACGAGGGCGACTTTCCCAGGGACTGGCGGCCTTTCCGGCCCGGAGGGTTTACCGCGGAGGTCCGGGCTGGTTTCCGTGCACTCACAACGGAAGATGAAACCGTCCGCGACAGTTTTGCCACACCCGCCTTCCGCAAAGACCCGCCTTCCGCCGCAGAAGTCTGCAGAATGCGTGTGGCTTCTGCGGCAGTTCGTGCCGCCGAGTCGTTGGGCGGGCCAGTTTTGGGAGCAGGGACGATTTGGCCGCGACACGTCGCTGCGTTTCGCCGCGACTCGCCTCCAGTCGCAGTCGTGACGACCTTGGCTGCGCCCGACGATGACAGTGCGGGCGATGAGCTGGGTTTAGTCTGGGGCTTGGCCCGCACCCGGATGCCCGCTGCTCCGTGGTAGTAATAAGCTCCTTTGCTGGGGCTTTTGCTTCCAGCCTCTCTTCGCCCCGCCGACGAGTGGTTGGGTGTTGCCGGATTGGTGCCGGGTCTGTCGCTGCGGCTTGCCTCCATGCTAAAAGTACTGCTGTGAAACTGTCAGGCTTTCTTCCTTCCGTCCTTGGAAACCTGTTCAAACAAACCATTACGCAAGTGAATAATAACTCGAAAGGGAATAGGAGGAGGAGGAGGAGGAGGGAAAAAATCGAAAAAACAACAACCTGCTACCGTTCTAACAAATAATAATCAGAATATAAGCACGATCATTATATAAAAAGAAAAAGTCGAACACGTTGTGTTAACACTGAATGCAGTTTAAAACAAATCAAATGCATTTTCAGTATAACTACCTGCACCTTTGTCAAGCGAATGTACTTAAAGGCACCAGCTTTCTCAAAACAAGTTTGACCAAACAGCTACAAGTGATCGAAATAAAGACACGAAATAAAGGGTTTCTGTTTCAAAGGCTTCATTTGATTTTATGAGGCCTCTCTCTCTCTCTCTCTCTCTCTCTCTCTCTCTCTCTCTCTCTCTCTCGACTCCTATTGATTTTATGAAGTCTCTCTCTCTCTCTCTCTCTCTCTCTCTCTCTCTCTCTCTCTCTCTCTCTCTCTCTCTCTCTCTCGGCTCCTGTTGATTCTATGAAGCCTCTCTCTCTCTCTCTCTCTCTCTCTCTCTCTCTCTCTCTCTCTCTCCTCTCTCTCTCTCTCAGGCTCTTTATGAACTCTCTCTCTCTCTCTCTCTCTCTCCTCTCTCTCTCTCTCTCTCTCTTCTCTATTGATTTTATGATCTCTCTCTCTCTCTTCTCTCTCTCTCTCTCTCTCTCTCTCTCTCTCTCTCTCTCTCTCTCAGCTGTTAATTCCGTTCGTGACGGATAGGGGTTTGCTGCGCACAGGGACAAGTGTCCCAGCACTGCTTTTTCCGTATCGGGCATGTGATGTCCGTGATCCCATCGTCCGAGAAACGAGGCTGAAGAGGCCGTTGGAAGCCAGCTGTGACGATATGATAACATCAGCGGAGAATATCAAAAGGAAATTCTTTTTTTAAGTTTTTTTAAAAATTTTGATCCTTCTACCTGCTTTCCCCCTTAAAAACCCAATTTTGAAGGCCGGAGGGGGGAAAAAACACTAAAAAGAGGGGAAGAGAGAGAGAGAGAGGGGAGAGAAAAGAAAAAGAAAAGACAGAACAGAAAAGACGGGGCCCCCCCCCGCGCGCGCCCCACCCCCCCCGAAAACACACCCCCAAAGCCCCACACACCCCCGCACGCCCCCCCCCGCACGCACCCCCCGCCCCACACACACACAAAAACACACACACACACACACACACACAAGAGAAAAAAAAGAAATTTAGTAATTGGTTTTTAAACGTCCTGTAAACCCCAGGGGGCCCCAGCTTAGGAAAACCCAAATCCGCCCAAAGCAAACGACACTTAAAAACCTCTCATATATATAAACCCTTTCTCAAGTCTCCAAAAAATCAATCCCTACACAAACAAAAAACCATACATACGCAAACATCAAACATAAATTTTCAATATCATCCCTGTTAAAAGAGCACATGGGCTAGGACTGCTGGTATCGTCGACCATTCCGTCTAACTTATAGATACCAGATTAAAGAGGAAAAAAGTAGGAATGGACAGAAAAACACACACCAAAAAACAAACAAACAAACAAAAAACTTCATATAAATGCATAACAGCAAATACCAGTGCCATATGGCGGCAAGCTGCATACGCCAACTACCGACTATCATCCCCTAGCTTCTCAGCGAGATCCAAACACAAAAAGGTTTAAACGAAGCTTATTTATGTTACCTTTTTTTTTTTTTTAGTTTTTTTTTTTTTTTAAAATTCTCAACCAGAGCCAAAAAAAAAAAGAAAAGTTGGTTTTAAAAATCCAGTCAACCGGGATGGTTGTATCAGGGGGGGATCCCCCAAAAAAAGGGGGAAAAAAGAAGAAAAAAGAAGAAAGAAGGAAAAGGGAAAAAGAAGAAGAAGAAAGAAAGAAAAAAAGAAAGAAAAAAGGAAAAAAAGAAAACAACGAAAAATGTTTAAAAAAATTTTTTGGGAAAAAAATCGGGGAAAAAGGACCATTGGGAGAAAAAAGACAAAACCCGAAAGGGGGTAAAGAGGGGCTAGGCAGAAAAAGGGGAGGGAGGTAAGAAAGGGGGGGAATCAAAATGAAAAAGAGAGAAACAAAAACACACAAAAAAAATAATTAATTGCAAGGGAAACTGACAGAAAACAAAAATTCATTCGGCAGCAAATGCCCGAAACATTTTGTAGATGTCGTGACCTGATGCTGTTCCATTGGGGAATTGGACCCAGCAAATTAACACTGTCGAAACTAGAAGATGTATTCTTTAAAGATGTATATAATCGAAAAAGAATTTTCTGTTATACGACACAGATTACCTAATTTGCTTTCACCCTTCATTTTACATGCTGCTGATGATTAAATTGGTTTTAGCGTTCAACACATGGGGTCGATTTTGTAACGAAAGTGGTGAAGACGAGAAACTCTACACAGGAAACCAAGTAAGCATACATATACTCGCGATCAGGAACAAGATAAACTATAATTATACGCAGTCAGGAGAACGGATATTACACCCAACACCAGACAAAAACGCACGATTCATAGAGATCAATTTTCATGTAAGGCAACGAACGCCATTATGCGCATAAAAAACAAGAAGTGAACACCAAGCCATGTCCCACGTTCCCCACCCAAACCCACTGACGATAAAAAAAAGTGTAAGTAAACATGGTGCTTAAGTCCACAAAAACCCATAAGGTTTATTGGGGACGGGAGGGGGGGGGGGGGTATGGAGGTGGGGGAGAGGGAATTATATACCTTGCTACACTGTCCCACCAGAATGACTCCGCATTAAGATGGGCAGCGATGAGAGCCATTTTAATGTTTCATAAGTGAGGAAAAGTCCATAGACCACAACCTTTGAAGAAAAAGGAGGGAAGGGAGAACGAGGTCCCTCGTTCCAGTAAGAGAGGAAAGGTTAAGAGAGAGAAAGATGATTATATATATATAGCCAGTCGACTTCGATGCCAGAGCCGAGGTGCGGACAATTCGATCGCCACCCGGCGCTACAGCAAAGTCGCTCATTCATCTTGGTCTACATGCAAGGATCGATTTAATGCCTGCCTTAACCCCTGCACTGCCATGCTTGCCGCGCCGTAACTTTGGGAAAAAGACCAAGCGAAGTGCCAAATTTGAGATCATGAAGGCTTTGTTTCCCTCTTCGCATGAAAGGATTTCTATCGCATGAAAGGATTTCTATCGCATGAAAGGATTGTATCAAACTGCGTAGTATCGAAAGCAGATTTGTTATAAGGCCGTCACACGTGCCGTCTGCAGGCGTGTATGCGTGCACATTTCAGCCCGGAAATTATACAAGCTGTGGCAGTGAAGGGGTTAATTCTCTCCGGCCTTTGGACTTCCTTCCTGCATGCATATACCCAACCGCCTTCCTCCATCGTCATTGATTTCCAGCTTAGGTCCTTTAAAATAAGTATCCCTTTTAATTCTTCTTCTTTGAATGGCGGATGAAAACAGTTGGAAGTAAGGCGCCGCTGTGGCTGGGCGTTAGACATGCAGGACTCGGGATCGACGGGGTGCAGGTTCGAATTCCGCGTCAAACAGTACCCCCCCCCCCCCCCCCCCCCCCCCCCCCCCCCCCCCAAAAAAAAAAAACACTCTTCCTTCTCTGAAAATTCGTGGCAGTAAGTTTAGTGTTAAGTCGTTGCTTGCAGCTGATAGACAGCTGGTAAACACACAGTATCGTGGACTGGCGGTGGAAAAAATAAATTCTGGCATAATTCGAAGTCAGTTAGTTCTCGGATTAATTTTTAGCCTGCCGTCAACCGCACAATATGGTCACCTGAGGACAAAACATAATTCTGTGCAAACGTCATCCAAGATGTGGATGACTTACTTAGGCTGGGTAACGCCACCCCGTCATTGCCGGCTTTCTTGTTGGACAGAGACCTCAGCTGAGCTGAGGGATGTTCCGAAATCGACACTTCTCTCTCTCCCTCCCTCTCTCTCTCTCATCTCATTTGATCTCCATCTGTCTCTCTTTTCCCCTCTTTTGTGTGTGTGTGTGTGTGTGTGTGTGTGTGGTGTGTGTGTTTGGGGTTTGGGATGTCTCTCTCCTCTCTCTCTCTCTCTCTCCTCCCCCTTCTCTCTCTCTCTCTCTCTTGCTCCTTTTTTTAGAAATCTCTCTCTCTCTCTCTCTCTCTCTCTCTCTCTCTCTCTCCTCTTTCCCTTTTCTCTCTCTCTCTGGTCCTTTGTTCCCCGGCCTCTTTCTCTCTCCCCTCTCTCTCCTCTTCCCTCTCTCTTCCTCCCCTTTTTTTTTGGTCCTTCCCCTTTTTTCCCCCCCCTCTTCAAATTGGGCTCTCTCTCTCCCTCTCTTCTCTCTCTCCCCTCTCTCTTTTCTCTCTCTCTCTCTCTCTCGCTGTTAAGCGGGGAAGGGGTTTGTGCGCACAGGGACAAGTGTCCCAGCACTGCTTTTTCCGTATCGGGCATGTGATGTCCGTGATCCCATCGTCCGAGAAACGAGGCTGAAGAGGCCGTTGGAAGCCAGCTGTGACGATATGATAACATCAGCGGAGAATATCAAAAGGAAATTCTCGATTTAAGTTTTTTTAAGTAATTTTGATCTCTTCTACCTGCAGTTCGGCCTCCGTGGATAAAGCAACTTTTGAGACGGCCAGTACCTTGAAAAAAACACGAAAACACTAGAGAGAGAGAGAGAGGGGAAAAGAGAGAGAGAGAGAGAAAAGACAGACAGACAAAGACAGACGGGGGCGCCCCCCCCCCCCACACCCCCCACACGCGCACGCACACACACACACACACCCACACGCACACACAAAACGCACACCGCACGCACACACACACACACGCACGCACAAAATACACACACACCCCCGCACGCACCACGAAACCACCACGGCCCCCCCCAAAAAAAACACAAAAACCACCACACACACACACACACAGGACCCCGGGTAGTAATTGGATTTTAACGTCCTGTCAACCCACAGGGCCAGCTTAGGACAACCAATCTCGACCATAAGCAAACGCACACTTCAAAACCTCTCATATATATAAACCCTTTCTCAAGTCAGTCCACAAAATCAATCCCTACACAAACATAAAACATACATACGCAAACATCAAACATAAATTTTCAATATCATCCCTGTTAAAAGAGCACATGAGGCTAGGACATCTGGTATCGTCGACCATTCCGTCTAACTTATAGATACCAGATTAAAGAGGAAAAAAGTAGGAATGGACAGAAAAACACACACCAAAAAACAAACAAACAAACAAAAAACTTCTATAAATGCATCAGCAAATACCAGTGCCTATGGGGAACCATACGCCAACTACCGACTATCATCCCCTAGCTTCTCAGCGAGATCCCAAAAACAAAAAAGGGTTTTAAAAAAGGGTTTTTATGTTACCTTTTTTTTTTTTTTAGTTTTTTTTTTTTTTAAAATTTTCAACGGCCATAAAAAAAAAGTAAGGAATTGGTGTTTTTCATCCAGGCAACCGTAGGTTTAAAACCACCAAAGAAGAAGAAGAAAAAGAAGAGAAAAGAAGAAGAAGAAGAAGAAGAAGAAAGAAGAAGAAAGAAAGAAAGAAAGAAAGAAAGAAAGAAAGAAAGAAAGCTTAACGAAAAATGTTTAAGAATTTTCAGGAAAAAAGTCAGGAAAATGGACCATTAGCAGAAAAATGACAAAACAGAAAGTGTAAGAGGACTAGGCAGAAAAACGAGAGAGGAGGTAAGAAAGAGGAATCAAATGACAGAGAGAAACAAAAACACACAAAAAAACACGTAATTAATTGCAAGGGAAACTGACAGAAAACAAAAATTCATTCGGCAGCAAATGCCCGAAACATTTTGTAGATGTCGTGACCTGATGCTGTTCCATTGGGGAATTGGACCCAGCAAATTAACACTGTCGAAACTAGAAGATGTATTCTTTAAAGATGTATATAATCGAAAAGGAATTTTCTGTTATCCGACACAGATTACCTAATTTGCTTTCACCCTTCATTTTACATGCTGCTGATGATTAAATTGGTTTTAGCGTTCAACACATGGGGTCGATTTTGTAACGAAAGTGGTGAAGACGAGAAACTCTACACAGGAAACCAAGTAAGCATACATATACTCGCGATCAGGAACAAGATAAACTATAATTATACGCAGTCAGGAGAACGGATATTACACCCAACACCAGACAAAAACGCACGATTCATAGAGATCAATTTTCATGTAAGGCAACGAACGCCATTATGCGCATAGAAAACAAGAAGTGAACACCAGAGCCATGTCGCCACGTTGCCCACCCAAACACACTCAGACTGATGAGAAAGAAAGTAAGTAAGTAAACATGGTGCTTAACGTCCACAGAAACCATAAGGTTTATTAGGGACGGGGAGAAGGGGGCGGGAAGGGGGTATGGAGGTGGGGGGAGAGGGAGATTATATACCTATCGCTACACTGTCACCACCAGAATGACTCCTGCATTAAGATGGGCAGCGATGAGAGCCATTTTAATGTTTCATAATTGTGAGAGACAAAGTCCATAGACCACAACCTTTGAAGAGAAAGGAGTGCCGAAGCGGACTCGAACAGAGGTCCCTCTGCTTACCAGCCTAACGCCTTACCGCCAGGCCAAACCGGCTTACACCGATGAGATCCTGAAATGATGATTATATATATATAGCCAGTCGACTTCGATGCCAGAGCCGAGGTGCGGACAAGTTCGATCGCCACCCGGCGCTACAGCAAATGTCGCTCATTCATCTTGGTCTACATGCAAGGATCGATTTAATGCCTGCCTTAACCCCTGCACTGCCATGCTTGCCGCGCCGTAACTTGGAAAACGACCAAGCGAAGTGCCAAATTTGAGATCATGAAGGCTTTGTTTCCCTCTTCGCATGAAAGGATTTCTATCGCATGAAAGGATTTCTATCGCATGAAAGGATTGTATCAAACTGCGTAGTATCGAAAGCAGATTTGTTATAAGGCCGTCACACGTGCCGTCTGCAGGCGTGTATGCGTGCACATTTCAGCCCGGAAATTATACAAGCTGTGGCAGTGAAGGGGTTAATTCTCTCCGGCCTTTGGACTTCCTTCCTGCATGCATATACCCAACCGCCTTCCTCCATCGTCATTGATTTCCAGCTTAGGTCCTTTAAAATAAGTATCCCTTTTAATTCTTCTTCTTTGAATGGCGGATGAAAACAGTTGGAAGTAAGGCGCCGCTGTGGCTGGGCGTTAGACATGCAGGACTCGGGATCGACGGGGTGCAGGTTCGAATTCCGCGTCAAACAGTCCCCCCCCCCCCCCCTTCCAAAAAACAAACAAACACTCTTCCTTCTCTGAAAATTCGTGGCAGTAAGTTTAGTGTTAAGTCGTTGCTTGCAGCTGATAGACAGCTGGTAAACACACAGTATCGTGGACTGGCGGTGGAAAGGGGGGGGGGGGGGGGAATACAATGTTCTGGCATAATTCTGAAGTCAGTTAGTTCTCGGATTAATTTTTAGCCTGCCGTCAACCGCACAATCATGGTCACCTGAGGACAAAACATAATTCTGTGCAAACGTCATCCAAGATGTGGATGACTTACTTAGGCTGGGTAACGCCACCCCGTCATTGCCGGCTTTCTTGTTGGACAGAGACCTCAGCTGAGCTGAGGGATGTTCGCGAAATCGACACAGTTCTCTCTCTCCCTCCCTCTCTCTCTCTCATCTCATTTGATCTCCATCTGTCTCTCTTTGTCTCCCTCTGTGTGTGTGTGTGTGTGTGTGTGTGTGTGTGTGTGTGTGTGTGTGTGTGTGTGTGTGTGTGTGTGTGTGTCTGTCTCTCTCTCTCTCTCTCTCTCCTTCTCTCTCTCTCTCTCTCTCTCTCTCTCTGTCTCTCTCTCATCTCATTTCATCTCTCTCTGTCTCTGTGTCTCTGTGTCTCTCTGTGTCTCTCTGTGTGTGTGCTCTCTCTCTCTCTCTTTAAGTCTCTCTGTGTCTCTGTCTCTCTCTGTCCCTGTCTCTGTCTCTCTCTGTCCCTGTCTCTGTCTGTCTGGCTGGCTCTCTCTCTCTCTCTCTCTCTCTCTCTCTCTCTCTCTCTCTCTCTCTCTCTCTCTCTCTCTCTCTCATCTCATCTCATTTCATCTCGCTCTGTCTCTCTTTGTCTCTGTGTGTCTCTGTCTCTGTCTGTCTCTCTCTGTCTCTGTCTCTCTGTCTGTCCGTCTGTCTCTGTCTCTGTCTCTCTCTCTCTCTCTCTCTCTCTCTCTCTCTCTCTCTAGCTATGCCACAGGGCCAGCATCAGGAACTAGAAATATAAATTAGTTGGTTCTAAGATTTGATTCTTTTTGAACATCCTGTCAATTTCACACGGTCATCCCAAGACAAATGCAAAAAGTAACAAACAACAAAACAAATTAGTTTTTAAATCAGTAAAATGTTTGTGCAACCAAAATAATATAATAAATAAATCAAATAAATAAAACATTTATTTTTAATTTTTATAAAGCGCAAAATCCTGTCACTCACATACACACACACACACACACACACACACACACACACACACACACACACACACACACACACACACACAACCAAACAAACAAAGCAAACAAACAAAACAAACAAACAAACAAACAAAACAAACAAAAAACGTCGACATAACTATGGCATCATTCACACATTATACGTCTTACAGTCCTCTGACCGCCTACGAATCGCCTACCGCCACGCATCTGTCTAGCCTATAATAAGTATCGTGTAAGCACCTACTTGTCAACGTGTCCAGCAGATGAAAGCGAAGTAACAGTCAGCTCTGATCACTGCTGACCAATTTTGGCCTTTCTCGTCTCTTCGATTCCGTCCTAGACGCTCTCTGGATATCTGTCACAAGCTACCATCGACAGAAAAAAAGGGGAATCCAGTACCTCATCCGTACCGCTGCTCTTCGATCGGACCGGGACAGAAACAGAGACAGCGCAGACAGCAGCGAGAGATGAAGATGCTCGCGGTGCTTTTGACCATCCTTGTAATGACATACGCATGCACGTGTTCCTGGTCTCGCACGCCCCTCGTAGGTATACACACCGGCAGACGTAGCGGGAGGAATTCTTCTTCTCGATCTCTCCTCTGACAACGCTGAGCGTGCCTCGATCCCACCGAAAGGTTCTTGCTTATATAGCCTACACCGATTCGTTTGCTTTGTGGCGATGGGGGCTGTCGCCGCCGCCGCCGCCGTTGTAGCCTGCGGTCGGCAGTGTCGGCATCAGCGCCGGCGGGAGTCATCTTTCACGTATCAGGTTCCTGCCATTTTATTTCACTTTGACGCTGAGTACTCTCATCCTTCACAGACTGGATAATTGCGTGGACTTGTTGTGGGTTGATGGTGGTGGGGTTGGGGGTGGTGGGGATGGAGGTGGGGGGGTTTGAGGAGAGTGAGAGGCATGGGGGGGGGGGGAGGCGGGGGGGGGGGGAAAGTGGGGGCCAGAAGGAGGGAGTCACAAGTACCTGACAGAGATCGAGCTTATGTGAGAGAGAGAGAGAGAGAGAGGGGGGGGAGGGGGGGAACTCGAACGAGAACTCGAAAACTTTAATACTCAAGGATAGTAGCGTCAGGTCGATTTGGACCTATCTAACAGCCAGTCCTTGCTATACTACAAACACAAATAAACACGACAATATCACAAACAAATATTATAAGCACGATTAAGCAATTGATTAATGCAGTTTCACAGTTCCTACAAATGTGCAGAAACATCAGAATTAAATTTCTTTCATGGGCATACATGTACATACAACACTCAATTTTTTAGGCAAACGTGTGATTCAAGAGACAGACAGACAGACAGACAGACAGACAGACAGACAGGGACAGAGACAGACAGAGACACAGACAGACAGACAGACAGACAGACAGACAGACA
>JABMCL010003845.1:332500-337500 GCA_018857735.1 Alviniconcha marisindica | reverse complement strand
GTAGGCTAATATTGTTCAACGCGGCTTTTGGGCCACAAGAGACATGCTCTTTACAAATGTCCTGTATAATGACTGCCGCTCTCCTTCTAACCATTTCAGTTATGTAGTGGGATATCATAGCCACATCATACCTGGCTCTGCAACTATTTCGATTCGTACTGATTTGCTGGCAAAAACAAAAGAAGAGGGAGGGGGGGGTGGGGGTGGGGGGCGAAACACACACACATACATACACACACACACACACACACAACACACACACACACACACACACACACACACACACACACACACACACACACACACACACACACACACACACACACACACACACACACACACACACACACACACACACACACACAAACAGACACGACAACTAAACATGCAGAAAGACATCTGAAATACACCTGAGAATCAGACGGAGCCAGCTCGTGTGTTGGCTGGCTTTCGTTATTAGGTAAAGGGGCTACTTAGGGCTACTTATCAGGGAAGACTACCAATGTCTGTCAAGAGAAGATTCCAGCAGTTTTGCTGCTGTCGTCTTGTGGGGTCTGGGAGCGCCCACCCTGGGGGCCAACGAAAAGGGGGGGGGGGGGGGGGGGGGGGGGGGGGGGGGGGGGGAGGAATCTGGCTCTAATGAGGTACGTGGTCTCTTAACTCCTGGCTCCGTGTCCCTTGCGGACCTGTTGCCATGTCTCTGTCTCTGTCTCCCCCCCCCCCTCTCTCCCTCCCTCCCTCTCTCTCCCTCCCTCCCTCCCTCCTCTCTCCCTCCCTCTCTCTCTCTCCCTCCCTCTCTCTCTCTCTCTCCCTCTCTCTCTCTCCCTCCCTCCCTCTCCCTCCCTCTCTCTCCCTCCCTCTCTCTCTCTCTCTATCTCCCTCCACCCCTCTCTCTCTCCCCCTCCCTCTCTCTCTCCCTCCCTCCTCCTCCCTCTCTCTCCTCCCCCTCCCTCCCTCTCTCTCTCTCCCCCCTCTCTCTCACTCTCCCTCCCTCTCTCTCTGTCTCCCTCCCTCTCTCTCTCTCTCCCTCCCTCTCCCTCTCTCTCTTTTTCTGTCTCCCCCCCCCCCCTCTCTCCTTCCCTCCCTCTCAAGGACTAGTTGTTAGACAGGTTTTTGACTGAACATAAACTACAATCCTTGTAAAATAAAGTTTTCGAGTTCGAGTTCTCTATCGGTATAGCCAGGACTGGCCGTTAGCTACATCGAAATGGACCGAACGCTACTTACTGTCCTTGAGCATTAAAGCGTTCGAATTCTCTCTCTCTCTCTCTCTCTCTCTCTCTCTCTCTCTCTCTCTCTCTCTCTCTCTCTCTCTCTGTCCCTCCCCCCCTCTCTCTCTCTCTGTGGATCTAGCCTTTCTTTCTATCTCTGTCTCTCTCCTCTGCATCTCTCTCTGTCTTTCTGTGGGTGGGTGAACTGTGTTCAGAGACGCAGCAAGTCGACTTTTCCAGAGCTCGTCAGATTTTGACTAATTTGTGCTAATTACTCTCCACCAAGGACTTTAATTGTGTAAATGTGTGTACCTGTGTGAAGGAGATAGCCATGCCTGTGGGCCCGTTGACTTTCAAGGTGGTATGTGGAGGCTTTGTCACTGTTTTTGTGAACTTTATGTACAAACGTGTGCTGGTGTACAGACTGAGCCATGTTAACACGGTAAAACTGTGCAGCCTACGTCTCTCCTTCGCTCTCGTGTTTCTGATCGCCACACCGCTACACAGATCAGGCGACGTGGAGCTCAACCCAGGACCACCACCGATGAATGGAAACACCCGACAGACACGACTACAGACCAACAATCGCAGCCTTTCTGTAGACAACATCGACAGAACTTCAGCCCGGAACGAGGGGTCTGTACAAGAACCATCACTATCAGACGTGATGCAAATGTTGTCGGGCATGAAGCAAGACATGAGCCAAAGGTTTGACACCCTCAGTGGACATCTCGATACCTTGAATGATTCCGTGTCTGGTCTGCGGAACGAAGTGACTCAGTTGGCGCGGGAGGTCGACGAAAGGAGGAGTGCAAACGAACAACTGAAGACGGAGAACCGTGAACTTACAGACAGACTGGGAGAGGTGGAAAAGAAGCTAGACGATTTGGAAGGCCGTTCGAAGAGAAATAACCTGATCTTCACAGGACTGCAGAAACAGACCCAGGCCGACTACGAGTCGTGGGAGGACTGTGAGAAGCTGGTACAGGATCTGATCCACAACCAGCTGAAGATACCGGATGATATCCAGTTCGACAGGGTGCACAGAATGCGAAAAGACCCAAAGTCTCCTATCATAGCCCGCTTCACAAACTTCAAAGACAAACAACGTGTCCTGAAGCAGAAAAGGAAACTGAAGTGAAACTGCGGAAGGAAGCACCATCTTCTTCGGGGAGGACTTTTCAAAAGGAGTTCGAGAGGTGAGGAAGAAACTCGTTCCCTTTTTGAAAAACGCTAAAGCAGACCCAAAGAACAACGCAAGATCACTTGGTGATCAACGGGAAAAGGTTCTACTATGACCCAGTGAGTAACGACATCAAAGAAAAAAGTTGATGTGTCGGCCGGCCAAAGAAAAAAAACATCAATACAAAAACTGTTAAAGAAACTGTAACATCGGTAAGCCTATGTACAACGGACAGTGAAGGAGTACAGAAAAGTGAATTGAACACTAAAGATAAACACAACAGTGTCAGCGAAACACGTGCAAAATGCCACAACAGTGCTTTTTGTGCACGGGACGATGAAACTGTGACTGACAGTGACAACGCAGAAGTTGGAACATGTGAACACGACCATTCTAAGGATGTGTGTGCTGAAAGTGTGCTCGATAATACTTTCTTTTCGTAGGCCGTGGGAAATAATACGCTTAGTAACACTTATACAATTAGCGATGATACACAAAATGAGCAGGTATGTTTCGATGACGACTCTCATGTTTCTCGTTTTTCTCTTGCTACATGGAATGTAGGTGGACTGTTGTCAAAACATGACACTCCAGAATTTGTAAGCTACGTCGCTTCTTTTGATTTTATTAGCTTATGTGAAACATTTGTAGAGACATTTCAATCTTCTTTATTTCCAGAACATACACTATTTTGTTGCCCTGCTCTCAAACTTTCCATGCAGGGGAGAAGATCGGGTGGTGTTGTGGTACTGATTAGAACTAAGCTTTTGCCACTGGTACGTCAACTGGATTGTAAACATGACAATATGCTGTTGTTTGTTATTGACAAAGAGTGCTTTGGACTGCTGAAGGATGTTTTACTCATGTGTGTGTATGTACCACCGACTGGGAGTCCATACTATAATGTAACAGGCACTGACAACGGCATAGGTATTCTAGAAGAGTGCTTAGCGGAAGTACAACTCTCTAGTGATGTTCATGTCCTACTATGTGGCGATCTTAATGCCAGAACAGCTAACGAAGTACAGTACGAAGTTAATAGCTCTTTTCAGTTGCTTGATGTTCATTGCCATAAAGATACCAATTTCTTGACACGAAATTCTGAAGATAGCGAGGAAAATGGTTACGGTAAAATGTTGTTAAATATGTGCTCTACATTCGGGCTCTGTATTCTAAATGGTACATGTAAAGGCGATCTACATGGTCGCTACACATATGTAACTGGTTTGGGATGCAGTGTCACTGATTATTTCATAGCATCAGAATTGTATTATGAGTTGCTACCCGTGAGTGAAGTAACTGTGGCAGAAAGGATTGAGTCAAGTCACCTTCCTGTAGAGCTTGTAATTAATACTAGAAAAAATGATGCCTTGGGTGCAACAAACAACAACAACGGAAGAATTATAAATACAGTTGTATGGAAAAGTGAGAAAACCCAGTCCTTTCTACAAGCTGTTAAATCAGCCCAGATACAAGAACAAATTAATAATGCAACTAGTCTTATTGGCACAGATATAAATATGGCTCTGAAAATCTTTAACAAATGTATGCTAGAAGCTGTACATTGTATGGTAACAAAAACGCCTTTAGGTAAAAAGAAAACTGTAAGCAATTGGTTTGATTATGAATGTGTGACTACAAGACGTAATGTTCGAAAACTGCTCCGCAAATTTCGGAAATCGCTTAATACTGAGGATCGTGAGTCATATTGTAAATCAAGAAGAGAATACAAAAATTTACTGAAGCATAAAAAGAAGCAGTATAAAGGCAGGCAACTGTCCGAGTTGCTGGATACCTTGGGAAATCAGTCAGAATTTTGGAAGAAAGTAAATCAACTAGTACCAAAACACACAAGAACCGAAAACAATATTTCAGTTGATATGTGGTACCAGCATTTCCGAACAGTGTTGGAAACAGATGATCCAGTTAACCATGAAGCTGAAGACAACATTTTAGGTGATATAGTGGGTGATGTTGAAGGGGACATAGATTTAATTAATGAACCAATTACAAAAGATGAAGTCACAAGAGCATTAATAAGTCTCAAAAATGGTAAAGCACCAGGGCCAGATGGTATTATTGGAGAAATGTTTAAAAATGCTTCAGATGTTGTACTAGACTTTTTTGTTAAGTTATTCAATGAAATATTTAATGAAGGAGTATATCCTGAAAACTGGACAGACTCAATCATTCACCCTTTACACAAAAAGGTAACCCAAATGATCCAAATAATTACAGGGGTATTTCTCTCTCAGATGTTAGTGGGAAGCTGTTTAGTACTATTATTAACCGCCGCTACAAATGTGGGTTGACATGAATGATACTATTGGTGAACAGCAGGCGGGGTTCAGGAAAGACTATTCAACAGTTGATCATATATTTACCTTGCTTGCTTTTGTACAAAAACAACTGTCTTTAAATCGTAAACTGTATGTTGCCTTTATTGATTTCGAAAAGGCATTTGATTCTATTTCAAGAAAACTATTATGGCCAATTCTGCAAAAGCAAGGTATTCGTGGTAAATTGTTTCGATGTGTAAAAAGTATGTATGCTGTTGTAAAGGCACGTGTGCGAGATGGGGCGTCACTCACGGAGAGCATTCATTG
>JABMCL010003845.1:315000-322500 GCA_018857735.1 Alviniconcha marisindica | reverse complement strand
GGAGAACAATGGTGTAGGGACGAGCTATTCATAGGACTCCCCCCCCCCCTCCTCTTCCAATCAAGCTCCGACCAAATAAGCTGTATGTGGCTTTTGTGGACATTAAGCAACATGAAAGAAAGTCCTAAGCTACACTGCTAAAAAATGAATAACATTCAATCAGTTGAGTCTGTACACTCTGTTTGGACTGGATCCAGTCCGGGCCCTACCCTGTCTCCATCCTGGAATTAGCATCCGTAAATCACCACAGTCCATAAAGTTCCCTTTGCTCCACAAAGAACAGATTTGATTTGAGCGCATGTACTTCATTGGAAGCGTAACTACTTACCCATTCTTTTCAGTCCACATAACCTGTTCTCCATGTCCTGTTGTTTTAAGTGCATAAACCCTGTTCAGGTTTACAACCCCCCCCCCCCCTCCAACCCCCCCCCTCCCCCCCACCCCCCCAAAAAAAAACAACAACAACAACAACAACATACCACAAAAAACACCAAAAAAAACACCACCAATAACAAAACCCCTGATCTTCCCTCTTGCTCCATCCTTCCCTCTCCCACCACCCCTCCCACCCTCCTCTCTCACCATGCTTCCTCTCTCCCATCCTCACCTCCCCCCCCCCCCCACCTACCTCTCTCACCCTCCCCTCCTCTTGCCCATCCCCCCCCCCCCCCCCCCCATCATGTCCTCTCACCCCTCACCCCAATCCTGTCCCAGGGGGCGGGGATAGCTCAGTGGTTAGAGCACCGGACTTGTGATTGAAAGGTCGCAGGTTCGAATCCCTGCAGGAGCAGCGGGAGAATTTTCTTCTCCAGGGTCGACTTTCTGTGCTGACTCTTATTTCGGTCTCCGTTCCACCCCGTGTTACCGCAGTAGCACGTAAAAGATCCCGGTCATTCTGCCAAAAGTGCAGGTGGCAGGTTACAGCTAAACACGCATACACCTTACGTACGTGGCTTTGCATGAAGTGACATGGAGCATGGTTGTATGGTGTACACAGACCTTGCGCCGAGACAGCAGCAGTTTCATGTGGCACCAGCCATGCCAGCACTGTAAGTAAACCACTTCCGTGGATATTCAAAAAAACGTGCTATAAAAAGCTAGTCACTCATGTAGAATTACATGCAAGCGCAGTGAGTCTGCTTAAGAGAGCGGAGAATAGTGCTATATAAGCGATCATCAATCAATCAATCAATCCCATCACCCACACCACCCTTCCCCTATCCTCTCATCCATTCCACTCTCCTCTCACCCCCCCCCACCCCCCACCCCAATCTCTCCACCCTACCCTGTCTTCCTCTCTCACCATGCCTTTCCCTCTCATTTCATCCTACCCCCCCCCCCCCACCCCCCCTGCCCCCCCCCCCCCCCCGACTCTCTTAATCATCATCCCTCAGCCTGTCCTCTTGCCAGTTCCACCCACCCCACATTCTACTCTTGCCCATTCCCTCTCATCATGACCTCTCACCCCTCACCCTCACCATGACCTCTCACCCCTCACCCTCACCATGACCTCCCACCTCACCACAACCTCTCACCCTCACCATGACCTCTCACCCCTCATCATGACCTCTCACTCCTCACCATCATCATGACCTCTCACCCCTCACCCTCACCATGACCTCTCACCCCTCACCCTCACCATGACCTCTCACTTCACCACGACCTCTCACCCTCACCATGACCTCTCACCCCTCATCATGACCTCTCACTCCTCACCATCATCATGACCTCTCACCCCTCACCCTCATCATGACCTCTCACCCCTCACCCTCATCATGACCTCACCCCTATCATGACCTCTCACTCCTCACCCTCATCATGACCTCTCACCCCTCACCTTCCTTCCCCTCACCTCTAATCCATCCCACCTCCACCTTCATCCTGTCCTCCCACCCACACCCCCTCCTTGCTCCCCCTACCCTCTCACCTGCCCCCTCTCCCTACCCCTTCATCCCACCCCCTTCACCCACCCCACCCCACCCCCCACCCCAATCCCTCCCCCTCTCTTCCCCACCGTCGCCTCTCTCAACACCGCCACCCACCCTCACCGTGCACCACTACACAGCTCCACAGCTGCAAACGGCCCCTGTACTCCATCGACGGCGCACCTCACCCACGCCCTGTAGTCCGTGCCTGCCCTCAACCCTTCCCTCACATTGTAGTTCACCGCACGACCTGCGCTGATGACGGGTGAAACCTTCCCTGAAGCCACCTCCTGCAGCAGAATGCTGTAGCTGAGGCTGCCCCCTTGGAAAAGCTCGGCGTTCCACGGGGGCAGCCAGTCTAAGCCCAGGCCGCTCCGCCCTCCTGGAGAATGTTCCGGAACACAGCGCAAGTCCCGCACAGGCCCAGGAAGCGTGGACTTTGGTAAACTGCGGTCACTGCCAACCTGGAACTGGCTGGATTCTTCCAAGGCGCTGGAGATGAGGGCCAGCACCTGGGCGACATGGACGTGAGTGTCCTGGAAGATGTGGTAGAGCCAGGAAGGATCCTCGCAACACAGGTGGCTGGGAACTTCCGTCTAGGGGGAAAGGCAAACAGATTAAGGTCTGTTTAAGATTAACTTGACAGGAAAACAACATAACTCAACCCAAAACAGATAAGTGCATGGTTTTAGATTTTCACTTCATTTTTCATCGTTTTTGACTGTTTAGCTGTTGTTTAAGTGTCTTTTTGTAGCTTGACAAAGGGGATTATCCCAAAAAATTGCTGGTTTTGTCTTGTCCTAATAAATAGTGTTCTTTTGAACCTTTCGTGTGTTTTGATTAAGGTCTGATTTCTCTTTCATATTTTCTGAGTGCAAGTTAAATGCCTAATTCTCACTGTTGTTTGCATGTGAAAAATGAAAAAGCAAAGCAAACCTGTGTTACACATTAAACTTATATATATATATATATATATATATATAATATATATATATATATATATATATATGCATACATAAAACAGAGATTCTCCAGATAATTTAAACTGACACTCAGTGATACTGTCAAGTATGTTCAACTCTGAAGAAAATACAATCCACTTTCTCTTTCTTTGACCAGCATAACCTTAAATGTCTTGCCCCAGTCCCAGTCCCACATAGACGTGTTTACCATCCCTGTGTCTTACCTACTAACTGACTCTGATCAACAGCAGAAATGAGGACCCCCTCCCTTCCTCCCCCACACACTTCCCCCATACAGGTAGGTGAACACTAGTGACATTGTACATCCACATGCATTCTAGTATTTCTACACATAAACAAATAAAAACACATCATGATACATATTTACACACATGCAGTACATGTTAAACACACACACACACACACACACACACACACACACACACACACACACACACCACACACACACACACACAGTCTCTCTCTGTCTGTCTGTCTGTCTGTCTGTCCGTCTCTCTCTCTCTCACACACACACACATTCAGTATCACACACACACACACACACACAATCAGTATCACACACACACACACACACACACACACACACACACACACACACACACACACACACACACAATCGGTATCACACACACACGCACACTATTACACACACACACACACTCTAACCCCCCCCCTCCCCCCTCCCCCCCCACGACACACACACACACACAAAAGGTCCAAATGAATCCACCTGAGATACAATTTCCTGCTGCTGCTGATGAGGGAGGTGATGGAGACCGCCAAACTCTGCTGGCCAGTCTGGGTGAGGCACGGAACTCTCTGGGTCCTGGTAGGCCCATGCACGGTAGGCGATGAGCATCCCTGGAATCTGGCACAGGGTTCCGTACGGAGTGTAGCTGGCTGGGTTCACAGCATAGGGAAAGAGCTCTATCATGACGCTGCCCTGCCTCAGAAACATCGCCAGAGAGAGCAGCGACCCATGCATGCCGATGATGCCACGTGAAGCGTGGACGATGGGGATGATGTCCGCAAGGTCCTGCATCTCCAGACTCACGGTCATGACCTTGACCTTGAACTCCTTGCTGATAGCCAGCACCAGGTCCATCTCGTTGAGGATTCGCCGCGTCTCCTTGCGTGAAACGAGAACAAGGTGACCGCCACTGCCGCAGAAAGGGCAGTCCTTGCCGAAGCTGTTCAGCAGGTATGAGCTGACGCTATGAAGGTGGTGCGATTTGGCGTCAGAGTTTGGTAGAGGGCTCTGCGGCTCAAAGAAGCCATACTGGTACCATGTCGTGGTCTTGGACAAACCAACATGGGCTTCAGAGAAGCATATGAGAGCGTTGGGCGCGCTCGTCTTGGCGACACTGGCGATCAGGCTGTTTAACGTAAAAGCACTTTTAGCAGTGAACACATCGTACAGGTCGTAAAATTGCCCCTCACTGTTCTCATCAGCCAAAAACAGCGACACGGGGAATTTCCCTCCATCAGTTCCTGACCTGGGCTTGATTTTCAGGGAGCTCAGGGTGTAGAACAGAGGAATGATGTCATCGTGGAGCACGTGCATGATGTTGTCAGGTTTGAACCTTTTGAAGACAATGGTCATGCCCGATACAGACCCGACCTGAAAGCCCTGAACATCTGAGGATGGAAGCGAGAGGTAGGAAAAGTACTGGGCGTTGTGTCCTGCCACGGTACTGAGCTCCAACAGGGCTTGCTGCGGTTTTTGGGGCGGGACGTTGTCTTGGACGCTTCTGGGACTGAGCAGAAACACAAACTCCCTGGTCTGTGGCTTGAAACACAGGTCAGTAAACCGACACTGTCTGTCCACCACAGTGGTTCCCGTACACTGAACGGAAGAACCTTGGGTGGACAGTCTCTCCACATCGCTCTCCGACAGCCACTGGAGACTGACATTACCAAACGCCGGATGTGGGTCCTCCTCTTTCTCTGCATCAGGCTCAACCACTTCTTCCCACTCTTCATAATACCTGTCATCCTCATCGTTTTCTTGTGATAAACCGACCCCGTGTGGGAAAATGACAGTGCTCAGGATGCCTGCTGCGCTGGTCACAATGACGTCCATTTCTTCTCTGCCGTCATCCTCCGTGGACTGAGAGCCCAGGTAAAAATTGTCATTTGCAGCCGCGTTTCCCTCTGCAGCATCGGCGTGGTTGTCAGCGACGCTAGACTTGACACTGATGCGAGCAGAAATGGATGAGGGGGACAGCTTGACGCTCTCTAGAGACTCGCTGGTTGTGTGGAAACTCACAGGAGTTCTCTGGCCGGACCCTGTCCACTCATCACCTGGTTGCTGAGCAACAGCAGGCTCTGAAGCATCCATCCGCATTGAAACACCTTTACTAGAAGTGAACTCAGCCTGCACTGGCTTCGTCTGCTGGTGCAAGGGAAGCAACTTTGGCTCTGGCAAGAAAACCCCTGCAGAGGTTGCACTCCCTTGGACCTCCGCTCCGGCATCCCTGTAGTCAGCCGCATCACCCAAACTTCGACCGAAATCGTCCACCGGAACATCAGAAGGGTCCAGAGTGTCGGCAAACATCTCCCCATCTGACACAGATCTGTCCTGCCAGCCGCTTTCAGAGTGTGCGTGAAACGGATCCTTCATGTCTGTCTGAGACGGCACAAACGTGTGAACCAGCTGACTGGGGCAGGGACACAACCCAGCCTGCGTCTCCACCCTGCCACCAGGGGGCGTGGATCCACAAGTCAGCTTCAGGAGGTTGTGCTCAGACCTCAAGTTGCTGTGCATGGACAGAAGCTCTGTGTATTTCTTGAGGAGGAAGGCGATGATGACGAGGCAGACGGCATGGGTGATGTGATGGAGAGAGATCATGGTGGCAGGTGACGAGGGGGCTGGTTCCAATGCCAGCATCAGTCACATCTGCATCAACACAAGAGACATTTAGAACTGTGCATTTCATACAACACTTAACAAAAACAATAACTGTCATCATCAACAAGTGGAGTTAATTAGTGCTGGAAAGACGTCACACACACAACAAAGACCTGAGTTGCCTACAGTAACCCTCATCTGGCATGTGAGTGAATACAAGGTACATAAACTCTACCAGAGGTGCATCCTCTAATCATTCTAATGATCCAAGAAAACAGATGATGACTTCTATGTTGCTACATCTCTGATTCAGCAGTCTCAAGGCACTTCTAAGTAAGGTGGTAAAAATAATTTTAAAAAATAATAATCTGAAACAGAATGACTGCTAGTGTTCTAAAACAAAATCCAAACACAAAAAGGCTCAAACAATTGTTTATTTATTTTAACATGGACACACAGTATGCAAATTTTCGGGGAAATCCCCTTTATCCTTGCACACTGTGTGTCCATGTTAAAATAAATAAGCGTTCATTTGAACCTTTTTGTGTTTGGATCAGTGAGGTGGTGTTTTGTGGCAGATGATAAATACAGGTTGCAAAATATATATATATATTATATATTATATATATAATATATAATATATATATATATATATGTAATTGTAGATATATATGCAGCACGTGTATCTTTGAACGCTTGTTAAAGTTGCCAGGAGCGTGGGGGTGGGGAGGCGGAATAAGCCTGCATATACATAGTACACTTTAGTGTACACGTTTGATGAGTGGATGTGCACACACAAGACAGAGACACTTCGCAGCGAGTCAGGAGAGTCAGATCAATACTGCGATGGAAGTGTAGCAGAACCCTCTCTTAAGAACACCCTTAACTTCACTGATTAAGCAGAACACTGCTGATTTTAATTTATTTCGAGAATACTATAGTTAGTTAGTTCAAAAAGCTAACATGAAACATGGTACAATTTTTCATTTTCAAAATAGCCATAAACACCTGCGTGAACTTAGTTACTTAACAAAGTTGTTTATTTAATCAATCAAGAAAACATTTTTCTAATTTTACTTTATAATACATTTTTTTAATGCACATTTTTGTCTTTGGTACCTGAGGCAAATTGAGATTACATGTGACAGACACAAAAACAGGCTGCCATGCAGAAAGACAGACAGAGGGCTGGACAGACAGATGGAGGGTTGGACAGATGGGTGGATTATTATATCAGCAAGCAAGCAGGCAGGCAGGCAGGCAGGCAGGCAGGCGGGCAGGCAATTACTGGTTAGTTAGCAAATGGATTTTAAGGTCCTGTCAACTGCACAGTTACAGTACACACACACACACACACACACACACACACACACACACACACACACACACACACACACACCACACACACACTCATACTGTAAAGACTATGCAATACTATTAGACTGTTATGTTAGTACATGTAATATATTTAGTATACAGTGATATAATGATAGCGTCATCAGTCTGCTGTCAGTCTACCTACACAGCCAGAGGTCAGTAAAGTCTCGGCCTGCCTTGCAGCTCCACTCTGTCCTCCACGGCCCCCTTCCTTCACATGCCTTCCTGTCCTCAGTGGGCTGCTTTGTTCAGGGCACTGGTTGCTCATTCTGGCAATCTGAAATTAGATGAAATGAAACCAGTAGAAATGCTGAAGCGTTCAAGCATGACTGGCTCAGTGAGGGTTCTAGTTTACAAATGCTGC
>JABMCL010003845.1:287500-312500 GCA_018857735.1 Alviniconcha marisindica | reverse complement strand
GAGGTGGGGGGAGAGGGATACTATATACCTATTGCTACACTGTCACCACCAGAATGACTTCTGCATTAAGATGGGCAGCAAAGAGAGCCATTTTAATGTTTGAGTAGGAAGTGATGGACAAAGTCACAGGACAGTGTCCACAAACCACAACCTTTTTGAAGAGAAAGGATAGCCGAAGCGGTATCAAACTGAGGTCTTTCCGCTTACCAGCCTAACGCCTTACTATATATATATATATATATATATATACTGCATATTATAGCTAATGTTGCCACGTTATCAGTTATGAAGGAACACAAAACAGTATAATAAAAGCTGAATACTTTAGCAGCAGAATTAATAATTTAATACCCAAATGGTGATTTGTGAATTCATACATGATCAGTCAATGCAGTGAAGGCAGGGGAGTGAGCATGGTGTTTGGTAGTGCAACTCAAGTACTGTAGCAAACTCCAAGCACTGGTTTACGACATCCTTCCCTCAACCACTGCCATATTTACTAAATTTAGTTATGCCATAGGGTCCAGAAAACTGTCAGCTAATGAGCAGTTTTTCGTTGGTGCTCAATCAGGAGTATGTTTGTTAAAACAACTCAAATTATATCAGACATTTGTTTTATAACAGACCATGTTGCTTATGCCAGCTCAAATAAAACCAAAATCGTTTGAATCGAGATGGCACTCTTTTGTTTTTTTACCAGGGGTGGATGCGCCTCATGTTTACGTGCGTGCTTGGGCACTAGGTTGCTTAGAACTAGCCATATTAGATAATTAGTACCCGAACCTTTCAGAGGGCACTGACCGCGTCAGTGGACAGCTGCATGGAGATAAAGAGTGCCCCTTCAGCAGCATAACCAAATCTGGCAGAGTTTGGAGGAAGGTGCCAGAAAGCATTGCTTGGAGTGTGATAGTCTGATACTGTAGTAGCATGGATGGCTGTGTGTATGAGTCTATGACTGTTTTTTGTAAACTATTGTCACCACCTGACAGATCATCTATCATAGATGATCTGTTTCTATGTCACACTGGTTTGAAAACTGTCAAGTGCAATCACTGAGTAATGTATTAATTACACAGCTCACTTCATCCCTCACTCTCCCCCACATGCATACATCACAGACACACACACACACACACACACACACACACACACACACAAACTTGCTACTCTCACTTCCCCTCTCTCACTCCCAGTCCCCCCCCCCCCCCCCCCCCCCCCCCTCCATCCCACCACTCTGAAATAATCACCAGTCAAGATGTCAGACTTAGCAAAACAAAACAGAAAGTACAGATAGAGTTTCCAGCGGCAGTGCCTGTGAATCTCAGAGGGTTAGAGTAGCTCAGTTGGAGTATGCAGAAGTAAAGAGAAAGGTTTTAACTAATTTAAGAGACATTTTGAACTGTGTCAGAGAACTACAGTGTCAGAAAGACTCAGATGTGAGCTGGAGGTTGTTCCAGACAAGGGGAGCCTAAACAGAGAATGACTGGTAACCAAAGCTTGTAAGTTTCCATCTTGCACTAAGAAAAGATTGTAAGATACTAAGAAAGAGTTTCTCCAACTGAACTTGAATGGAGAGTACAAATGGTGAAATGGAGTGTACACAGAAAGACAGTAACTATGAGTCTATGACAGGCATGATGTCAGGATATCGCCAAAATGTCAGCCGGGATATCACCAAAGAAATGGAATGCAAACTTTAGGCAACTGCCTCACCCTGATATAACTGTAATGGTTGACTGGGCATAAAACACCAAGTTACTTACTTACTAGGCAACTGTCATGAAAATGATCCTATCTCTAACACAATGACTGGCAGAGGAATTGTGGGGTGGGTCCAAAGCCCAGCACCTAGTGGTTACTTGGTTACCCACCTAGTGTATGTGGTGACCATGCTCGATCATGCTTACCTTGGCTTTTGTGAGATGTACTCTCGCTTTGCGCCACCGACTCTCCTGTACAGTGGCACTAATACAGTAATAGTAATTACTAATTAATACTAATAAATATAGTAACACATAATGTATAGCTATAATACTTAATAGGTTATGTTTTTGTTTCGACGTACTTACCCTGAGAAGAACCAGACTGTCAATGCAAAACTCTGGAACCCTGACGGCAGATATATACCGCCTGTGAATTATGTTCTGGTTCAGTGAGCATACCACTGTCTATAAATCGAATTATTGAATTATTCTTCAATTTTCTTGGCAATTCAACACTGACGTGCTTATCAACGAGTCGGACTGTATGATGCAGCAGATCTCATGAAGAACAGAGATGGCGTAGAGTCAGCTGATTCTCCGGATAAGTAGGCCGCAATTAAACACAAAGTTGTGCCCGTTTAAAGACTTCAAATGCAATTAAACGAACTCCGGCTTTGAAAGTGAAAGAAGCAAACGAGTAAAAAGTGCCATCATGGCGAAGGTGAAGGTCGTTCAAAACGGAAACAGAATCGACCAATGAAATTCCCGAACTTTTTTTTACTGTTTACGTTCTGACACCGGCACGTGAACTCGCGCAGCTTCTTTGATCGATCGTCTCATCAGAACGTACTGGCATTGTTTGTCATCTGTCACATGGTATTTATAGAGTGCTACCCAAAGCCATCGCATCGAGATGGTTCCGCGATACAGAAATGCCACGTAGGAATGAAAGAAAGCTCTGCAAATAATCACGTCGCGGTGTTTTCGTCTTTGTTGTTAGTACCGAATGTCAGTAGCGATCCGGCCTCTGACAACACTCCCGCAGCGGACCCGCCTACTGAAAACGAACGACTGTAGTCATTATTTTTCGTCTGGAATGGTAAATTAAGGTTGAAGTGGCGAAATTTTATCACACCTGTGACCGGCTGAAACTCATGTCGTCTTAACGCCTCTTCATTTCCTCTGTTAAAGCCTAAACTAGCCCACCCCTAAGATGATTGACATTTGTTAGTAATAAAGATTACCCAGAGCAGAAACAAGCAGCGGCGCCGTAGGCCGGATGGCCGAGGGCCGGGGGGCCGCGACACCAACCACATTGCTGGTTGTATATATACATACCCAGTGACCACGGTTCCAGAGCTGGACTAAAGTTAACTAAGCCAAACTGAGAAGGAACCACACACTTTAGAGTTGTTCGCTTAACTTTGGTCTCATGCGTGTGTTTCGGCTTTACCGGTCAGTGTGTGTGTGTGTGTGTGTGTGTGTGTGTGTTGTGTTGTGTGTGTGTGTGTGTGTGTGTGTGTGTGTGTGTGTGTGTGTGTGTGTGTGTGTGTGTTCATTCATGATCAATACGTGATCAAATATGAAGACCTATAAATTTCACTTTTCGGATGTTAACGTTTGCCATTTCTACGCCTTTGGTATTTGGTGAATCCCCCCCTCTCGGCTATATTCGCGCAGATATAATAATCATGGTTGACCGGGCATAACTTCAAGAAAAGAAAAACACAAAAACAACAACAACCGATTCTCAATCTCTCCAGAGAGACAACGCACAAGGGAGACAATTTACGTTTCAGTCCCTTCGACTGCAGGAGCGCTCTGCTCCTCGATTTGGTTTCAATTGTTTTCTCTCTCTACAGCCGAGACACTACATTCAGCGTGTGTGTGTGTGTGTGTGTGTGTGAGTGTGTGTGTGTGTGTGTGTGTGGGTGTGGGTGGGTGTGTGTGTGTGTGTGTGTGTGTGTGTGTGTGTGTGTGTGTGTGTGTGTGTGTGTGTGTGTGTGTGTGTGTGAGTGTGTGTCAGTTGTGTGTGTGTGTGTGTGTATGTGTGTGTCAGTGTGTGTCAGTGTGTATGTGTGCATATTGTACTTTTGTAGTGTCTCTGCCACTAAGTGCCTCTATCGTCTAAACTGAAGATACAAAGGCAAAGTTAGTTTGAATTCGCCGCGTTGGCGGCTTCAAAGTCCGGCAACTAGTGCTTTTTTGTTTGTTTGTTTGTTTGACTGTGTGTGTGTGTGTGTGTGTGTGTGTGCGTGCGTGCGTGCGTGCGTGCGTGCGTGCGTACGTGCGTGCGTGCGTGCGTACGCGCGCGCGCACGCTCGTCTCCATACAACAGGCACTGACATGCAACTATATTATGTGTTGACATGATTCCACATTGACGCAGGTTTCTCATCTTGGGGAATTTAGCTGGGTGCCGGGAACAACACCAAAGTTATGTTCTCTGGTGTAACATATAAGCAACTCTCGCACCTATCATGTGTGTGTGTGTGTGTGTGTGTGTGAAAAATAATTTAATTTTTCTTTAACACAACAACAACAACAAAACAACAACAACAAAAAACTGCACTTAATATGAATACCGTATGACGTTTTCTCTGTCTCACTCTTGTTTACAGCTATAGATATATGTATCAGAATTTATTTCCTTTTTGACACATCTAATTTTCTAAAGAAAAAAAGAAAAGAAAAAATATGTACTTAATTGAATACATAACAATGTCTCACCCCCCCCCCCCCCCCCCCCCCCCCCCCGCCCCCCACATACACAGCTAACAAACATACATGAAAGTGCACACAGCCACACTGGCACATACACAAGTACACAGTGCAATAAAGGTGAATCAGCTCATAAGTAGTAACTTGACACTATCATCAAGTCAACCATGCTGAACATACCAGAATCAAATACAAATAAATAATTAATGAAAAAGGACAGAAGTAGAAATCTGATTCACAGTTCAAAATATACTCATAAACAAACAGTTAACAAAGTTGTAGCTCGTAGATTGTGATCAGAAATTCAAGAACTTGTAGAAGTGAGATTTAAAAAAATTCTGGTCTGTTTGGAGGGATGATGAAAATTTCTTTAAAAATGGCACAAAAATGACCGTCATGGACTAACATAATATTTTTGGGCATATTAGTTTCAGTTAAAACATTTACTTGAAACAGCAAGATTGCTTTTATTTTAAATCGAGGTAGAAGTCGGAAATTCGACCTTCCGTTTCACTAGCAACTGGGAAACTGAAACGATGTCTTCTTCATTACGATGTTAAAGACGAATGTACCAAAATAAAATCTAAGAATTTACTGCTGCCTCAGTATTATTGTAACATCTCTAGTGCGCGAAGGGATCAAATGTCGTCGAGCGAGTCTGTGGCTACTGCAACTGAGAACGCTAGCACTGAGGTTAGGTTATAAACATGTCTGCGTTAATTACTTGCACGTGGCATCTCATGACTATCATATCACACACACCACACCACACACACACACACACACACACACACACACACATACACACACACACACACACACACCACACACACACACACACCCACACACACACACACACACACACACAAAACACACACACACACACACACACACACACACACACACACACACACACACACACAACACACACAACACACACACACACACACCCCACACTCACTAAATCGTTCTATTTTTTCTCGCTCAATTCCCACCTTTCTTTCAACTCGAATGTACCAATAGAATATTTAAGAATTTACTGCTGACCCGCCAGTATTATTGTAACATCTCTAGTCAGTGCGTGAAGGGATCAGATGTCGTCAAGCGATTTTATGGCCACTGCAACTGAGAACGCTAGCAGGTTAGGTTATAAACATATCTGCGTTAATTACTTGCACGTTTCAGTTAAAACATTTACTTGAATCAGCAAGAATGCTTTTATTTTAAATCGAGGTAGAAGTCGGAAATTCGACCTTCCGTTTCACTAGCAACTGGGAAACTGAAACGATGTCTTCTTCATTACGATGTTAAAGACGAATGTACCAAAATAAAATCTAAGAATTTACTGCTGCCTCAGTACTATTGTAACATCTCTAGTGCGCGAAGGGATCAAATGTCGTCGAACGAGTCTGTGGCTACTGCAACTGAGAACGCTAGCACTGAGGTTAGGTTATAAACATGTCTGCGTTAATTACTTGCACGTGGCATCTCATGATTATCAGTATCACACCCCACACACACACACACACACACACACACACACACACACACACAACACACACACACACCACACACTCACTCACAAAATCGTTCTATTTTTTCTCGCTCAATTCCCACCTTTCTTTCAACTCGAATGTACCAATAGAATATTTAAGAATTTACTGCTGACCCGCCAGTATTATTGTAACATCTCTAGTCAGTGCGTGAAGGGATCAGATGTCGTCAAGCGATTTTATGGCCACTGCAACTGAGAACGCTAGCAGGTTAGGTTATAAACATATCTGCGTTAATTACTTGCACGTTTCAGTTAAAACATTTACTTGAAACAGCAAGAATGCTTTTATTTTAAATCGAGGTAGAAGTCGGAAATTCGACCTTCCGTTTCACTAGCAACTGGGAAACTGAAACGATGTCTTCTTCATTACGATGTTAAAGACGAATGTACCAAAATAAAATCTAAGAATTTACTGCTGCCTCAGTACTATTGTAACATCTCTAGTGCGCGAAGGGATCAAATGTCGTCGAACGAGTCTGTGGCTACTGCAACTGAGAACGCTAGCACTGAGGTTAGGTTATAAACATGTCTGCGTTAATTACTTGCACGTGGCATCTCATGATTATCAGTATCACACACACACACACACACACACACACAACACACACACACACACACACACACACACACACACACACACACACATCCACACACTCACTCACAAAATCGTTCTATTTTTTCTCGCTCAATTCCCACCTTTCTTTCAACTCGAATGTACCAATAGAATATTTAAGAATTTACTGCTGACCCGCCAGTATTATTGTAACATCTCTAGTCAGTGCGTGAAGGGATCAGATGTCGTCAAGCGATTTTATGGCCACTGCAACTGAGAACGCTAGCAGGTTAGGTTATAAACATATCTGCGTTAATTACTTGCACGTTTCAGTTAAAACATTTACTTGAATCAGCAAGAATGCTTTTATTTTAAATCGAGGTAGAAGTCGGAAATTCGACCTTCCGTTTCACTAGCAACTGGGAAACTGAAACGATGTCTTCTTCATTACGATGTTAAAGACGAATGTACCAAAATAAAATCTAAGAATTTACTGCTGCCTCAGTACTATTGTAACATCTCTAGTGCGCGAAGGGATCAAATGTCGTCGAACGAGTCTGTGGCTACTGCAACTGAGAACGCTAGCACTGAGGTTAGGTTATAAACATGTCTGCGTTAATTACTTGCACGTGGCATCTCAGTTATCAGTATCACACACACACACACACACACACACACCCCACACACACAAAACACACACACACACACACACACACACACACACACACACACACACCACACACTCACTCACAAAATCGTTCTATTTTTTCTCACTCAATTCCCACCTCTCTTTCAACTCGAATGTACCAATAGAATATTTAAGAATTTACTGCTGACCCGCCAGTATTATTGTAACATCTCTAGTCAGTGCGTGAAGGGATCAAATGTCGTCAAGCGATTTTATGGCCACTGCAACTGAGAACGCTAGCAGGTTAGGTTATAAACATATCTGCGTTAATTACTTGCACGTTTCAGTTAAAACATTTACTTGAAACAGCAAGACTGCTTTTATTTTAAATCGAGGTAGAAGTCGGAAATTCGACCTTCCGTTTCACTCGCAACTGGGAAACTGAAACGGTGTCTTCTTCATTACGATGTCGGTTAATTACTTGCACGTGGCATCTCATGACTATCAGCATCAGGAAGTGACCCAGCACACACACACACACCACACACAACCACCACACACACACACACACACACACACACACACACACACACACACACACACACTCTCTCTCTCTCTCTCTCTCTCTCTCTCTCTCTCTCTCTCTCTCTCTCTCTCTCTCTCTCTCTCTCTCTCTCTCTCTTCTCTTTCAACTCGAATTCAAGTGGAGAATGAAAGTTCCAAATATTATTTAATCAAAAACGTAAGTCACAAGCATGTCATAAGCAGACAAAAGAAGGGATTAGAAGGCACAAAGGTTCGAAAAGCCAATATAGCTAGGTTAAACTTTATCTGGTTGTCTCATTCCCTGAGAATTTAACATAAACAACAATTAAGTCAATACAAAATCGTTCGTGCGGGTTACGAAAGTCTGAGCTACAAACCTGTGAAAAGACAGTTCACAACCGGTGTATCATCAAAAACATCGCCTCACTTTATAATTTCTCAGTAGGGTCTTACACTGAATTTATAGAAGAAAACTTTAAGGTATCTTCCAAGTCTGTGGATAGTGGAAGATGGAATACACAACAGAATTATTTATGGAAAAGTCAAAAAGCTAATCAGTCGCGGAGCTGGCCTTTTCACATAATATTAAATAGAAAAGTCGAACCTGTTAATCGCGGATACGTGGAACAGGCTTTATCTAATCAGTAAAATAAAGGGACTCCATTACTGAAATACGGGTTTCCCGCTACTATTGTTATTATTATTTTCAGTTTAAGCGCTTACGGCCAAAGGATTACAGTCACCGAGTATTGATTTCGACTCAATGGCAGCCGGTTCAACCTCACGGCCGTTAAAAATGGTATCGGCGTGTTCGACTAGAAAGCCCGCTATACTATGCCTGCGGCTAATACTGACGGCGTGACCTCAGTCTCGCCTGCTGCTCTACTGACGTGGCCTCTAGCCTGCTGCTAATACGTGGCCTCTAGCCTGTTGCTAACACTTGGCCTCTAGCCTGCTGCTAATACGTGGCCTCGGCTATTGAGCCCAGTGCTGCTAATACGTGGCCTCTAGCCCTAGGCGTTGCTAATGACGTGGCCTCTAGCCTGCTGCTGCTAATATGTGGCCTCTAGCCTGTTGCCGGCTAATACGTGGCTTCTAGCCTGCTGCTGCTCAGTAATATGTGGCCTCTAGCCTGCTGCTAATGCGTGGCCTCTATTGAGCCTGCTGCTAATACGTGGCCTCTAGCCTGCTGCTACTCAGTAATATGTGGCCTCTAGCCTGCTGCTACTCAGTAATATGTGGCCTCTAGCCTGCTGCTACTCAGTAATATGTGGCCTCTAGCCTGCTGCTAATACGTGGCCTCTAGCCTGCTGCTGCTCAGTAATATGTGGCCTCTAGCCTGCTGCTAATACGTGGCCTCTATTGAGCCTGCTGCTAATACGTGGCCTCTAGCCTGCTGCTACTAATACGTGGCCTCTAGCCTGTTGACGGCTAATACGTGGCCTCTAGCCTGCTCATTGCTGCTAATATGTGGCCTCTAGCCTGCTGCGACTAATACTACGTGGCATCTATTGAACCTGCTGCTAATACGTGGCCTCTAGCCTGCTGCTACTAATACGTGGCCTCTACTGAACCTACTGCTAATACGTGGCCTCTAGCCTGCTACTACTAATACGTTGCCTCTACTGAACCTACTGCTAATACGTGGCCTCTAGCCTGCTACTACTAATACGTTGCCTCTATTGAGCCTGCTGCTAATACGTGGCCTCTAGACTGCTGCTACTAATACATGGCCTCTATTGAGCCTGCTGCTAATACGTGGCCTCTAGACTGCTGCTACTAATACATGGCCTCTATTGAGCCTGCTGCTAATACGTGGCCTCTAGACTGCTGCTACTAATACATGGCCTCTATTGAGCCTGCTGCTAGTACGTGGCCTCTAGCCTACTGCTAATACGTGGCCTCTCGCATGCTGCTACTAATACGTGGCCTCAGTCTAGCCTGCTGCTAATACGTGGCCTCTAGCCTGCTGCTACTAATACGTGGCCTCTACAGAGCCTGCTGCTAATACGTGGCCTCTAGCCTGCTGCTAATACGTGGCCTCTAGCCTGCTGCTAATACGTGGCCTCTCAGTAGCGGCCTGGCTGAAACGGCCACGGTCTGACAGTGGTGATGAGCCTGCGGCGATGACGTGACAGACAGTGCAAAGCAAACATTTCCTGCCGGCGTGGATCATCGAACGGCCGCCAAAGCAGACCAGAGGTAGGCCGGCAAACACTGACTGAGAGGGAGACACTGAGACGCGTCGCCCCGGCTGCAGCAATCAGGAGAGCTTTCCGAACGACGTGCTGCATAATCGAGTCAATTTCAGTCGCGGCGCGGCTGCGGCTCTAGCCGTGAGTGCCCACTCTTCACTGAGTGCGCGGCGGCTGTTGGCTTTCCACCATCAGTGCAGCTGAACTCACTGACAGTACCGAGTCTCAGTGTAGTACGACTCTTGGCAGTGCCGCGCGGCGGCAGTTGGCTTTTCCCCGTGCACTGAGCTGAACTTCGTCTCAGTGAAGGCTGGGACGCCGGCTCGCTTTCAAAGCCGACAATACACACACTACAGTACTCAATGAACTTCAGTGTCCATCAATTTTATACTGGATGGGGTGGCTGGGTGGGGGGGCGGGGAGGCGGAGCGGAGGGGGGGGGTCTTTACCATATGGATCACAAAGACTACACGTACCCAGACAGGGGGGGGGGGGGTAAGGGCCCTAGCGGGTGGGAGTAAGTATAAACATGGTGGCTTAACGTCTACACGGAAACCATAAGGCTTATTTGGGAAGGGGAGAAGGGGGGGGGGGGGGGGGGGCGGGGAAAATGGGAGATTATATATCTCTCACTACACTGTGTGTGACCACCAGAATGACTTCTGCACTGAGATGGGCAGCGGTAAGAGCCATTTTAATGTTTCATTAATTGTGAGGGGCGGCAGTCACAAGACCGTGTCCACAAACCACAACATTTGAAGAGAAAGAGAGCCGAAGCGGATTCGAACCGAGGTCCCTCTGCTTACCAGCCTAACGCCTTACCCATGGACCTATATATACTGGATATAGGTCCATGCCTTGCCGCTAGAGAGGGAGAAGAGGACAATTTAACTCCAAACACTCGTTTACAACATCCGGTGAGCCGGTTTGGCCTAGCGGTAAGGCGTTAGGCTGGTAAGCGGAAGGACCTCGGTTCGATACCGCTTCGGCTCTCCTTTCTCTTCAAAAAAGGTTGTGGTTTGTGGACACTGTCTTGTGACTTTGTCCATCACTTCCCACTGAAACATTAAGCACTGAACTGTGTCACAAGACAGTGTCGACAAACCACAACCTTTCTGAAGAGAAAGGAGAGCCGAAGCGGTATCGAACCGAGGTCCTTTCGCTTACCAGCCAAACGACATCCTTCCTCCAACCACTGCCACAGTTGATTACGCCGTAGCTCTCGACTGAAAACTGTCAGCTAACGAACAGTTTTTGCATGACGCTCATATGGCAGTAACTGAGTTTGTAACAGACAACTCAAATTATATCAGACGTTTCTTTTATAACTGAGCACGTTCCTTACGGCGCCAGCACAAATAAAACCAAAATCGTTTAAATCGAGACGGAACTTTTTTTTCTTCCTTTTTTTTTTAACCCGGGGCGGATGCGTCTCATATTTACGTGGGTGCTTGGGCGCTAGGTTGCTACCACTCAGTCATAATTATTAGTCAGTACCGGCTCAAAACTTTCGGTAGGCGCTAACCGCGTCGGTGGACAGCTGCGCGGAGATAAAGAGTGCCCCTTAAGTGGCGCAGAGATACCTACAGCAATGTAATGTAGACGTGTCTCTGAGCGGCGTAACCAGTTCCGGTAGAGGCTGGATTGAGGAAGGTCAGTGCCGGAACTGAAGCGATGCTCGGAGTATGGGTGCGAGCAGACAAGCGGGCCAGACACAAACTCCAAGCACTGGTTTACGACACCTTCGTTCAACCACTGCCGTATTTAGTCAGTTACGCCATAGGGTCCAGAAAACCGTGCTGTCAGCTCAGAAACGAGCAGTTTTTTGTTGTTGTTTGTTGGTGCTCAAGCAGTAGTAAGTTTGTTACAAACAACTCAAATAAAACAAGGCGTGTCGTTTCATAGCCGCCAACAAAGTTGACACCAGCACAAATAAAACCGCCACAATGGTTTGAATCGAGACCGAACTCCGACTTTCTTCTTTTTTACCCGGGGTGGATGCGTCTCATGTTTACGTGCGTGCTTTGGCGCTAGGTTGTTTCTGCAGTCTTATTAGTACCCGAACCTTTCCGGGACGGCGCGGACCGCGTCGCTGCCGGACAGCTGCGCGGAGATAAAGAGTGCCCCTTCAGTGGCGTAGAGATACTACAGCAATGTCAGTAGTGCAGGGTCTCTGAGCGGTTAACCAGTTCTGGCAGAGTCTGGACTGGTGGAAGGTGCCGGAACTGACGCGATGCTCGGAGTGTGGGAGCGAGTATACAGGGCCAGACGATGCAAGCTGTGTGGTACATGTTGCGTGTGAGCAGAAGGTTGCATTGTATCCACGACTACGGCAAAGACTCCCCTAGTCAGTACAGGAGTCCCACATGCTCGCACGTACATAATTATAATGAAGTCGACTCTAGTCGTCTGGAAGTGATCGTACGGCCGTACGGCGGCGGCAGCGGCGACAGCAACGTGACATGGTACAACCTGACAACTGATGGACCTTATCGGCGGAACCGGCCGCCGCCGCTGCGGCCTGGCATCACCAGCAGCAGCAGTCTCCACCGGCCGCCCACGCACACCAGAACCGACTGCAGGCTCGTGGGGTTGGGTTGGCGGGTCAAATCAGCATAATCACGTCTGCACAGAGAGAGAGAGAGAGAGAGAGAGAGAGAGAGAGAGAGAGAGAGAGAGAGAGAGATGCACGCAAAGAGAGGGAGAGAGAGAGACTGAGATGCACGCAGAGAGAGAGAGAGAGAGAGAGAGAGAGAGAGAGAGATGCACGAGAGAGAGAGAGAGAGAGAGAGAGAGAGAGAGAGAGAGAGAGAGAGAGAGATGCACGCAGAGAGAGACAGAGAGAGAGAGCCTGCGTTTCAGGTTGTCTTGTTGCTTGCTGCTGGTCGCCGCAAGACACAGAGCGAGCGCCGCGCGTACAGGCCCCAGAAAAAAAGAGCTTTTTTATATTGTTAAAAAATATATAACAAAAACAAATGAAAAAAGTACTGACAACTAAATCAAACCAAAAGTTGTCCAACAAACGTTGATATATTTAGAATTTTTTTTTAATGCAAATACAAAATAGAGGAATATAATGCTACTGAAAATGAGCTGCTCATGTTCAAGTTTCTCTTATAAACCTTTTTTTGCAGGTTAATGTTCTCAACAACAAAAAATGTCCAAGAATCCATACATGTGTATAACCTCAAGCCTATAATTAGTCTTCGGATGCGTAAAAAAAGAAAAGAAAAAAAAAGTGTCCCACTCAAATCATGTAGCTGTCATGGAGAAAAAAGAAGAAAAGAAGGGGAAAATAGGGGTGGGGGAGGGGGGGGGGGGGGGGGGGGGTACTGATTGACTCGCCGATACGCCGGTGTTTCTGTAAAGAAAGACTCGCTCTGTGGAAGATTTGAACGGGGGGACGGGGGGGAGGTGGGTGGTGGGGGGGGGGGGAGGGTACTGATTGACTCGCCGATACGCCGGTGTTTCTGTAAAGAAAGACTCGCTCTGTGGAAGATTTGAACGGGGGGACTGGGAGGGGAGGTTGGGGTGGGGGGGGGGGGGGGGGGGGGTGCGGTAACCTCCGGCCGCAGAAACTCTCACTGAGGTTCTCTGCTGAGTTCTCTGTTCTGTGGGGAACCGAACCGAACACAGAAATTGTTCAAAAGACTCGCAGAAAATGTGCAAACATTTTAATCTGTTTGCTTTATTTGGTTGTTATTATCTGTTTTGTGTGTGTGTGTGTGTGTGTGTGTGTGTGTGTGTGTGTGTGTGTGTGTGTGTGTGTGTGTGTGTGTGTGTGTGTGTGTGTGTGTGTGTGTGTGTGTGTGTGTGTGTGTGTGTGTGTGTTTGTGTGTGTGTGAAGTGTTGTGTGTGTGTGTGTGTGTGTGTGTGTGTGTGTGTGTGTGTGTGTGTGTGTGTGTGTGTGTGTGTGTGTGTGTGTAGTTTTTTGTTTGTTTTTTTTTCGTTTTTGAACCGATGTGTGGAAAATTTTGTTTTCATTTCTGTGCATATATCTATACTTATACATTGTGAACAATAAAGACTTCTTTTTCTTTTTCTTTTTCTTCGAATTTCAGAGCTCCACGGGGCTCAGCCATGTCTGTTCGTTCAGGTGGTGAAGTAGAGCTTCATGTCGTCGGATGTCGGTTGACATATTAGGGACAAACTGTGACCAATGCCGAAGCATGGTTCAATGTTGCTTTACGTCCAGAGAAACCGTAAGGCTCATTAGGACGGACAGCCCAGGAAGGCCACCTCGACTTTCACACAGCTCCTGAACTCTGGGTTCGTTGAGAATCAACGAGGAGCAGGAAAAGGTTGGCTCGTGACGTTTGATGCCATGTTGCTGACGTCACACGCTGGCCTTGTTTAATACGTCACCGATACAAACTGCCTGACAGTCGTCTTTTCCGCGGGGTGGGGTGGGTGGTTACGTACGTAATGGTCGTCCCAAACGCTCTGACCCGCTAAAGCAAGCAGGACCGCCATCACCAGAACAACGGATGTCAAGGCGGTGGGGAGCCAACCAGTGGAAAGCAACTAACGTGCTCTTCATCTTGCTCTTTCGACGGTTGTGGGGAACCGAGTCTCAAAGACAGTGGCAAGAGAACCAGGTGCTGAGAACAGCTGAAGCAAAAGACTGTCCAAATCACCATACGAGAGCCCAGCTGCACCTTCCTGTTCACACTGCTCCTGGGCTCGCTTTAAAAATAAAAATAAAATAAAAGTGAAGGGAAAGAGAGAGAGAGAGGTAGGCAGGCAGGCAGGCAGAGACAGAGATTGACAGGGATAGAGAGAGAGAAGGAGAGAGAGAGGGGGGGAAACAGACAGACAGACAGACAGACAGGCAGGCAGAGACAAAGACTGAGAGAGAGAGAGAGAGAGAGAGAGAGAGAGAGAGAGAGAGAGAGAGAGGGAGAGAGAGAGAGAGACGGACAGACAGACAGACAGACAGGCAGGCAGGCAGAGACAGAGACTGACAGAGAGAGAGAGAGGGAGACAGACAACAGACAGAGAGAAAGAGAGAACAAAGGATCCCCCCCCCGCCGCCCACCCGGCGCCCAGCATATAATTGTACCCTCCAGGTAAGGCACATTTGGCGACACCGGTGTGTACAAACATAAGACAGAACTGTTTGTTTGTTTGTTTTTGTTTTTGTTTTTCACTACCGGGCATTATAGTCCTTTGACCTCGAAACTGGCTCAACATAACACACACACACACACACACACACACACACACACACAACACAAACACACACACTGAACAAACAGACAAAACAAACACACACACACACACACACAACACACACACACACACACACACACACACACACACACACACACACACACACACACTCAGACACACACACACACACACACACACACACACACTCTCTCTCTCTCTCTCTCTCTCTCTCTCTCTCTCTCTCTCCACCCACACACCTCTCTCTCTCTCTCTACACACACACACACACACACACACACACACACACACACACACACACACACACACACACACACACACATACGCACGCACGCACGCACGCACGCACGCACGCACAGACACAGATTTACACGTTGCCACAGCCTCAGCCTCAATCCTGTGTTTGCCGGTGAACACGCTGTACACTTTGCAGCGACAAAAGGTCAGTTTACACCTGCAAAGCAAGTTTTGAATTGTGGCCACAGCAGTGACCGCTAACGGCAGCAGTGTCCACGTCAAGTTCTCCTTCATTGCCCCATGCTTCGTCCGCTCCTCTGGCACCTAACAAGTAGTACCCGGCACTGCCTGAAAATCAAACATCGAAGCGAGACACTTTTCGGCACTTTGGTTATTGCTTCACTGAGACATAAAGGGGCGAGGTCAGTGTCCAAAGGATGCACCTAACAAAATTATCTAACACACGCACACACACCTCCACACACACACACACACACACACACACACACACACACACACACACACACACACCACACGCACGCACGCACACGCACGCACGCACTAGCGCGTCGCACGAGGGGATATGCATGCACACACGCACGCACTCAGGGGATATGCACGGCTGTAAAAAACAGCTTAGAAATAATTATTAACCCCTTCACTGCCATGATGTTAATTGAAAACGACCAATAAAAGTACGAAATTTGAAACTCTTAAGCCTTTTCGTGCTTTTTCGCACTGACCTGTGGCAGGATTTTCATAAAAACGCGTAGCTTTGAAAGTAGAGGTGTTGTTATAGGACCAGAAGATATACTGTTTCCAGGCGCGTAAGTCCGGAAATTTGACAGGCTGTGGCAGTGAAGGGGTTAAACAGGTGCGTTTTGAGGGCGGCTTTAAAAGGAGGCAGAATCAGAGTGTCGGAGTGTTTGAGGCAAATTGTTCCGAACAAATGGGCCAGCGTAAGAGAACGATCTTTCGCCAGATGTTTTACTGGTGCAATCAGGCCGAAGAGAAGGAAAGAAAAGGAGACAACGACCACAATAAACTGACGACGACGTGGGCGCCTGACAGCGGTGAGACCGAAAGCGTACTTTGCACAATCTCTCATTTTTAGCAGCAAACGCGAGCATGCTTGAAATTCCGCGGGTTGTAATAAATCAAGCATATTAGGCGACGAGACGCTAGCAGAATCACAGCGGAGCGTCTGTACCCTGGACTCTTGTTCTCAGTTAACCCTTTCGCTGCCATGATGCTACTTGAGAACGACCAATAAAAGTGCGAAATTTGAATACTTAAGCCTTTTTGTTTTCTTTTTCGCATTAGTATGTGAAAGAATTTTTATCAAAACGCGCACTATTGAAATTGGATTTGTTATAGAACCCCCAAAATATACTTTTAGCACGCGTATTTGTACACTTTCAGCCCGGAAATTTTACATGCTGTGGCACTGAAGGGGTTAATAGGCTACAATGTAAACTGATCAAGTCTTCAGCATTCTTCATCATACCCCATCTGCTATAATAATGATGATGATGATGATGATGATGATGGTGATGCTAATAATAATAATAATAAAAGAGGGGACTTAGAGCGCCCTTTCTCCAATGAGCCCTAGGCGCGTACATTTGATACTCAAGTAAAAAATAAAATATAGAAAAGCAGAACAAAACAAAAACACGGACATCAAAACACACCACACCCAAATTTGTCATCAAACATAGGCCCCCTCCCAATAATAACGCACACATACATGCGCGTACGCACGCACACACGCACGCACGTACGCGCACAAGCGCGCGCGCACACACACACACACACACACACACACGCGCACACACACACACACACGCACGCACGCACGCACGCCACAACACACACACACACACACACCACACACACACACGTACACACACACACACACACGTAACACACACACACACCGTACACACACACACCACACACACACACACACACACACACACACCCGCGCGCCCACACACACACACACACACACAACACACACACACACACACACACACACACACCGCGCGCGCACACACACACACACACACACACACACACAGCCGCACACACACACACACACACACACACACACACACACCGCACACGCACACACACACACACACACACGTTTGCTTGAGGCAGGCTGGAGAGGAGACGGTTGCGAGTGTTAGGGGTAAGTGTTACTACGTCGCAATTTAATTTTCAAATTTTTCACTCACGTCTGAACTGAACTGGGTGCTGAGCAGCGCTTACCACCCGCTAGACCACAATGGCAACGTTCTGGCGCCTGTGGCCGCGCGAGTCGTCAACAACACGCCAGTCCGCCTGTGACCGAAGTGAAACTCGCAGCGTTCAGCACTTCACTCTGGCCTTCTATCCTACGGCTGGTGGAGCACTGTCACAGTGCAAGCTCTTGCCTCACGTACGTAAACATCGGCAGGCTGGTCGCGTGTGGTATTAGCAATCGGCAGTTGGACATATGGTTACTTTTTTAGGCCCCTGCCTCGTCACAGATACTGCGCATTGGGGCACCATACGGTGAACACGGACGGGTGGAGGAAGTTCAGCCTTGCGGGCATCTTCTGCAGCAGTCCTCGGCTGTCGTCTTGCTGCTGGTGCTGTTGTTGTTGTTGTTGTTGTAGTTGTTCTTGTTCTGTCTGTGCACGGGACTCGTGGCGGTGGTGTTGAGGCTCTTCGCTCACAACACCCTCTCTGGGTTTTTTCCGTATCTTGTGACCTGCTTCAGTTGTGCGTCTCGTGACTTCCGTGCAGGTGGCGCCTTCAGAGTGTCGTGATTTTCACCGTAGTCGTCATTTCGACGTCAGCGAGCGCTCTCATTTTCCACACCCGCAAATTGTCTTATATAGTCACACCACTGCTGCTGCTGTTGTTGCACTCTCGTCAAGCGTGCAAATAATCTACCTCTGGAACAAACACCGTGGACCTGACTTATTGCTCTTGACGGTCTTGTGAAACGACTTGACAGCATTCTTCATTAGTCACTGAAACAGCGGAATTCGTTTATCGAAGCAAAGGAAAAGTAGACACAGATATAAACTCCAGGCATACAGTTTCTAGCGGACCAACTAAAAAAAAGCAAAAAAAAAAAGCACATATATATCGATTTTCGGACAGATCTGTACTTCGTCGCAGACCGCGAGGGTATAAAGCTTGTACCAGACTGCCTGCGTCTTATTCTCGGTGCACGTGCAACATTGTCGGCTTCTGTCAGACACCATTCCCGCTGCCGACTTGATCGTTATTGATTGCCTTGTGGAATATTGAACTCCGTCAACCGGCCGAAGGGAAGCAAGCCAGCAAGATGCCTGAGAAGGATGCTGCTCCAACGGAGGCTGCCCCACCGGCAGCCGAAGGGGGTACGGCGGAGGGGGCCGCCGTCAAGGGCGAAGAGGCGGCCGCCGCCCCACCTCCCAAGCAGATGAAGAGCCTGGTGCTGACGGGGTTCGGGAGCATGAAGATGATTAAGGTGTTGCAGAAGCCGGAGCCCAAGGCGGCTGACGGAGAGGTGCTCATCCGCGTCAAGATCTGGTGAGTCAGTCAGTCAAGCGTCAGTCAGTTGTATGTCGCTGTCGGTCATTCCTGCCCCAGCCCCTACGATCCTGTCTTTTTCGGAGAGAAACTGTTCTCTCTCTCTCTCCCCCCCCTTCTATGTCTGTCTCTTCCCCTTCTCTCTCTCTCGTCTCTGTCTATCTCTGTCTGTCTGTCTGTCTGTCTCTGTCTCTCTCTCTCTGTCTCTGTCTCTCTCTCTCTCTGTCTCTCTCTCTCTCTGTCTCTCTGTGTGTGTCTCTCTGTGTGTGTCTCTCTCTGTCTCTCTCTGTCTCTCTCTCTGTCTCTCTCTTGTCTTTTTTCCGCATTGTGTCCAGCTTCAACATTCTGAAGACACTTGATACTTTCAGTGCGTGCCGGGTTATGTCGGTGTTTCCATAATCCACCTAACTCTGACACGAAAAACATATTAACGTGCGTATGTGATCTGTCTTGGCGTGTTTTTTAATAATACACACGGAGGACCTCAGTTTATAATCTCACCTGAAGGACTCTCTCACTCCTTCCCCCCCCCCAACCCCCAACTGTCACACTTATAGTTTGCATTATTTTGTTGCAAATGTTTATGTATTGGTGTGTTGTTTGATTTTTTTAATAATTATCGTTTATATATATATATGTGTGTGTGTGTGTGTGTGTGTGTGTGTGTGTGTGTGTGTGTGTGTGTGTGTGTGTGTGCAATACAGTACGAATACACAGTACACGAGGTAGAATACTTATTAGCAGTGTGTTCGTATCTGCCACCGACTGTCTGTGGAAAGTTGAACATAGGGTGGTGAACGTGCGCCTGTAGCGAGCATCGAGCTGCATGTGCACGTGAAAGCGAGACGAACGCTGGCGAGTCGATCTGCACAAGCTTTGACCCGGAAGAGCTTTACTGTACAAGTTCTCAGCCAGAGATCGAACCCAGGCGGCTTTAGTCACTGTGCATTCAACTCAAGCGATGGCCTCTCTCTCACTGTCTGTCTGTCTGTCTCTGTCTGTGTCTGCCTGCCTGTGTGTCTCTCTGTCTCTGTCTGTCTCTGTCTCTCAGTGTGTCTGTGTGTGTGTGTGTGTGTGTGTGTGTGTGTGTGTGTGTGTGTCTGTCTCGTGTGTGTGTGTGTGTGTGTGTGTGTGTGTGTGTGTGTGTGTGTGTGTGTTGCTGTCTGTCTGTCTCGTGTGTGTGTGTGTGTGTGGTGTTGTGAACTGTGAACCAGCTGTTCATTTGGTTTTGTTGGCTAGCGTTTCGACCTGGTATGGAGAAATTGAACGTGTGATTCATCCTGAGGTGACCATATGTGGCTAAAAGCCAAGAACATTCTCTCTCTCTCTCTCTCTCTCTCTCTCTCTCTCTCTCACACACACACACACACGCACGCACGCACGCACACGCACGCACGCACGCACGCATGCACGCGCTCGCGCGCAGCAGCAGCAGCTGCAGGAAGATAATAACATACGGAACATGCTCGGATGCTATTCAGTATAACGGACGGTGAAAAGGTAGGATTTTAGCTTGGATCTGAAGGCGCCTGGGGGTGTTTGCATACATGCATTTTTGACGTCTAAAGGAAGCGAATTCCAAGGTTTAACGACCGACAAAGCAAGAGACAATTGTGTATTTATTAAGGAAGGATTATACTGACCGATCTGTGCTGTCCACCCGGACCCCTCCCCGTCACCCTGTTTATCCCTATCAGCTCCGGACACTATCTAATTTTGACCATATTGTTCCGTGTGGTCACCGCGTGCACGGACCGTCTCGCGAAGCCAGGACACTGACCCCAACAGCGAACACGTCCGGTTGAGGTCACGACTCTTCGCACACTGACCTCTGCTCGTGGCGTGTACAATAAGCGTGCAACTCGCTCATTCGTCAGACTTCCAGCAAAAAACTCACGACGAAGGGGTGAAAGTTACACGGCTACTGAACAGGTCACAGCCAAATGCCATGTCCGGTGACCTTCGTCTGTGGCTTGTACAGTAAGAGTGCAACTTGCTCCTTCGTTAGACTTTCGGCAGCGAAAACTGAAGATGAAGGAGTAGGTTGCATGCCAATTACAAGGCTGCTGAGTGTTCAAGCCACAGATGAAAGCTAGGTTTTATCTGTGGCTTGTACAGTAAACGTGCCACTTACTCCTCCGTCAGACTTCCAATGAAAACTCACGATGAAGGAGTAGGCGGTTTGCTCGCTTGCTGTACAAGCCACAGATAAATGCCATGCCCCGTGCAGTCCTTTGTCTGCGGCTTGGAAAGTAAACGTGCAGCTTACTCTTTCGTCAGACTTGTAGCGAAAATTGACGACGAAGGAGTAGGTTGCTATAGTAAGTAAGTAAACGTGGTGCTTAACGTCCACAGAAACCGTATGGCTTATTAGGGACGGAGTGGGTTGCTCGCTTACAAGGCTACTTATTGTGCAAGCCACAGATAAAACTCCACACAGATCCACTGGCCTTTGTGGCTTGTACAGTAAAGGTGCAGCTTAATCCTTCGCGTAACTTCCAGCGAAAACTCACGACGAAGGAGTAGGTTGCTCACCTTCTGTACAAGGCACACGCACTGATAAAACTACTACTATGACTACTACCACACACACACATAGGTACATAGATAAAACTCGATCCACACAGATCCGCTTGCCAGCCTAACCCGGCTCACATTAATTCTATACTGACTTCTGTATAAACAAAGCAACACCAACGGATGGGGCCACTCAGTCGACCCAGGCGAGCGAATCACTCACAAGCTCTGCTGTGTGAAACAGCCAACAACTGCAGACGACCCAGAAAGACGCAGCAGGGGATATACGCGACCATCCTCACCGCAGCCCCTCGTCAGTTTATCGTAAGCAGTCAACCGCGAAGATCAAGACAGGCTGACACAAATTTCATCAACTCCCAAGTGAAAGTTTCGATTCACTGCAGTTCACACTGAGTCTGACGCGCGGCTCTTATAGTTCGAAGAGGACTGGACATCCGGAGCTCGATGGCAGGCAGAGTGGAACAGCTGCTGTTACTAGCAGTTGAAGCCTGCAGAAGATATTATATATATATATATAATATATTATATATTATATTAATAAAAATAATATATATATATGTGTGTGTGTGTGAGCAAGTGCTCTTTGTACTTTTTACAATAATCCTGCCCCGGTTATCAGATCCATCAATTTCATTACTGTACTGTTAGAAACCCCGGGAACCGGAGCAGACGACGCTTTTGTTTGAAGCGCTGCGTTTGCGTAACGCCCCCTGGCCTTCACACAGCCGACCGGCGATAGCCGCTGTGCGCGCCATTTTCAAATCTGTTTACTCCTTAAATTTTGACCGCTTGTTTGTTTACCTACTCCTTTTTTCCAAGTCCTTTTTATGCACCAAGCCATGTGTAATATAATCTGGCATCTTAGAATGTTTATTTAGATCTTATTAGACCAGGATCGAGTTTAATCAGTAGCCGATGCCTCTCTGGGTCCATTCTTTTATAGCCGTCGTCTGCATGGCGCGTTTTCTTTTAGTACTAGTGAATAGTAGTGAATCGTTGTTTTGACTCGATGAAAGAATTCTGTGTCGATCAATGCTTTGTCGTATAGTATTTTTGCTTAGCTGACTTCATGTTTAGTGTTTATTTTGGGTTGAAATTAACTTATTGAGTATTGTGTACTGTAGAAGCTAAGTTATATTCATAGACTACTTGATATCACTATCAGCGCTGTTGCGACTAAGATAACGCGCCCCAGGCGAAAGATCGCACCGATTGTTTTAGTACTATTTTTTGGGTTTGTCTTGCTTCTCTTATAGACGTTGATTGAAATGTTTGTACCATTTTAACCGTGGGAGCGTGCTCTTTATTCTGATATAAGTTTTAGCGACAGTTATGTTTTGTACATTGTGTTAGTTGTGGTTTATTGTACGAATCTGCTTTAGACAGGTGCAAGCCACCTTCCCACTCTTGTTGTAATTAAATAAGTCATGTGTGTACATTTTTGTTTATACGGTTTTAAAAGGTTGTAACTGTAGCTTTTATTTGATGTATTTCATGTTTTAATTAGTTTAGTTATTTTGAGGAAACTGTTTTGTGCGGGCCAGGGAACACAATAGTCAGCCATTTTGTGGTCCAGAGGGCTGATTTCATTGTGCGATAGCGTGTGTTCTTTGCGGCCCGCGCAGTTCTCTTATCTATGCGTGCGCGTGAGGTTTGGAGTGCTGAGAAAATTGTCTGCTGCTGTAGAATAAAGCCTGTTTGCCGTCGCCGCCTGCTGTGGTCTCCATTTTGACTGACTCCGCTGCCTGTGTCCTGTCCTTCTACCACTCCACACCATTACATATATATAGTCTGAGCTACTCTAAACTCTACGCTTCAAAGTGTAAATACCGATATGTGCTTGTTTGTTGACTTTGTAGCGTTTACTATTGACCGTGCTGTGATTATATTAATAGATTATTTATGGCGCCCCATCTCGTAAGAGGCAGGAGAGCATACAGGGATAGGCCTATAAGGATACGTTCATTTTATCACACACACACACATGCACACACACACATGCACACACACACACACACACACACACACACACACACACACACACACACACACACACACACACACACACACACACACACTACACACACACACACCCCACACACACACACACACACACACACACACACACACACACACACACACACATGCACTGACACACCCCACACACACACAACACACACACACATTACGATTTGCCGCAGGACACAAGCGCGGCATCGAGCAGGCGCGCAGGAGGCAGGCCAGGCAGCACCAGCACGCACCACGACTTTTCACACACACACACACACACACACACACACACACAAAACACACACACACACGCAGGCACGCACAAAACCCGGACACAACAACCACGCACGCACCACACACACACCACGCACACCCAAACCAACCACACACACACACACACACACACACACACACACACACACACACACACTACAAATACATGCGTTACCGGTGATGGGTTGCTGGTATAGTGAGAAGAAATAAAACGACAGGTCAGTGGGAGGGAAGTGTGATTGTGGGGAGGGGGAGGGGGGGGGACCTTTGTTTCTTCTTTTTTTCTTCTTCTATTTATGATGCAAGCCGCAGGCGATGAAGTACTACAGATTCGGTTTGGGACTGTCTTTATCACATGTTCTCGACACAAGCACATAGCAATAATAATGAACAATTGTCGAGCACCTCATCTCGAAATGACCCCAAAGCGCTTCACAGTGACAATTGACCAATGACTGCTACCAGACACACATAGGCACATTGTGAGCTTTACAGCAGTTTATTCCTACATTTCTGATTTGAGGGTTAATGCTGCTAATAAATGACTCTGCGTTGATTTAATGTACCTATAATTAGAAATGTTACAGCAATCGCTACTTTCAAGTCCGCTCTAGAAACGCTTTTCCCCCCAGCCTGTATCACTCTAACTTAGCCCTGTTCGATTTGATTGTGTGTGTGTGTGTGTGTGTGTGTGTGTGTGTGTGTGTGTGTGTGGTGTGTGTGTGTGTGTGTGTGTGAGACGTAGAGGCTGAGATGACTGCCTAAACAGACCGGAGTTTGACATCTTGACGTGTCTCAGCTACCAGTATCCGGTTCCGGTGAGCCTTTAACCGCCTGGGATTTCAATTCTTTTGCCTCGTCCACACGAGATTTCAGTTCTTTTGCGTGAGCCACACGAGATTTCAGTTTTCTTCGTCTCATCCACACGGGATTTGAGTTCTTTTGCCTCGTCCACACGAGATTTCAATTCTTTTGTCTCGTCCACACGAGATTTCAATTCTTTTACCTCGTCCACACGAGATTTCAATTCTTTTGCCTCGTCCACACGAGATTTCAGTTCTTTTGCCTCTTCCACACGAGATTTCAATTCTTTTGCCTCGTCCACACGAGATTTCAATTCTTTTGTCTCGTCCACACGAGATTTCAGTTCTTTTGCCTCGTCCACACGAGATTTCAATTCTTTTGCCTCGTCCACACGAGATTTCAGTTCTTTTGTCTCGTCCACACGAGATTTCAGTTCTTTTGCCTCAGCCACACGAGACTTCAGTTTTCTTCGTC
>JABMCL010003845.1:272500-282500 GCA_018857735.1 Alviniconcha marisindica | reverse complement strand
GCTGTCAACGCCCTCGGAAAGGTTTTGGTACTAATAAGACTGTGGAAGCAACACAGCGACATAGTTCAGGAGCTGTGTGAGAGTCGAGGTGGCCGTCCTGGGCTGTCCGTCCTAACAAGCCTTCTGGTTTCCGTGGACGTAAAGCTATAATGAACCATGCTTCGGCATTGGTCTCAGCTTGTCCCTAATATGTCAACTGACATCTGAGGACATTAAGCAACACTACCTACCTAACACAGCGTCCAGGCACGCGCGTAAATACGAAGAGCGTCCGCCCCGGGTTAAAACAAAAACAAAAAGTGTTCCATCTCGATTCAAATGATTAAGGTTTTATTTGTGCTGGTGTAACAGCGTGGGCAGGTTATACAAGAAACGCCTGATATAATTTGAGTTGTCTGTTACAATCTTGCCGCCATTTGAGCGCCAACGAAAAACTGTCCGTTAGCTGACAGTTCAGTTTCGAGATCTATGGCGTTGAGTTAGGGAGAGGTTGGAGGAAGGATGTCGTAAACCAGTGTTTATATAGAGTTTGCACCTATAGTTCATTTGGTATGAAAGCTTTTGTCACTGTGTGCTGGTTTCTTCGTCACACCTTTAGTAGTAGTAGTAGTAGTAGTAGTAGTAGTAGTAGTAGTAGTAGTAGTAGTAGTAGTAGTAGTAGTAGTAGTAGTAGTAGTCGTCGTCGTCGTCGTCGTCGTCGTCGTCGTCGTCACTGCTGCTGCTGCTGCTGCTGTTGGTGTTGCTATTGTTTTAACTCGCACAAAAGTACAGTACGTCTGTATCTTCTGAAGCGGCGCAGCGAGAGAGACGTGAAATGAAGGAAGGTCTCCGCAACTCCTCTGAGGATCCAGACCTTGTCCGTTTGTCAGACTTGTTTAACGCCGACTTGTCTCCGGAGAGGTACTGGCGGGTCAACGAGGTTTCCTCTTTTAGGGGCATTTTCCTTATCAGTGTCATGGCGTGAAGTCCCCCTGCGGAGAGACTTCGGCAACTTTGCCAAACCAAGGCGTTTTCGTCGCCTAAGAGACTTCGCAAGTCCTGTTTTTGCAAAGTTGTTTTCCGAAGTTGCATGGCCACACGATGTATCTTCCGCCTTAAAGTGGCTCTCATCGCTGCCCATCGTAATGCACTGTAGTTTTGATATAGTCTCACCGACGTGCTGGGAATGGAAGTCACTGGGGACACGATTGAAGTCTGGGCTAGTCTAGCGGTGAGAGTATTAGCGGATGGTGTGGGGCTCATCTTACCCCAGCTACAGGAACGTAAATAAGAGAAAGGATGCGGTTCGGGCAAATCGCCAGTTCAGAACCGGAGTACGTAGAGGTAACGACTTGTTGTTTTTGTTGGGTTTGTTGTTGTTGTTGTTCTTTGACCGCAGCCGACAACTTCCGGGCTGATTGCTGAGCATGAACTGATGCATGAAATCGCGTATATACGTGACCCCCCCCCCCCCCCCACCCCCTCCCCCCCCAACCCCCCCCCCCCCCCCCCAACCCACCTCAAAAATAATGTTCTCAGTACCATGCCGCAGTGGCTCGCAAACCTGGTCTTTCCAGAACGGGTTTCAGTAGTGGAAACAGATGAAAGCTGCGCTCCCCCTGGATAGCTCCAGTGTAACAGTCCAACCTGCCCGACTGATGTGTCCAACCTGCCCGACTGATGTGTCCAACCTGCCCGACTGATGTGTCCAACCTGCCCAACTGATGCCCGACTGATGTGTCCAACCTGCCCAACTGATGTGTCCAATCTGCCCAACTGATGTGTTCAACCTGACCAACTGATGTGTCCAACCTGCCCAACTGATGTGTCCAACCTGCCCGACTGATGTGTCCAACCTGCCCGACTGATGTGTCCAACCTGCCCGACTGATGTGTCCAACCTGCCCGACTGATGTGTCCAACCTGCCCACTGATGTGTCCAATCTGCCCAACTGATGTGTCCAACCTGCCCAACTGATGTGTCCAACCTGCCCAGCTGATGCCAGCACTTGTCAGGTAGCCTACTCCTTCACAGTCAGGCGAACTGAGCCATCAGAGCTGCAGAATAGGTCTACACACGCTATACGTCCACAACTCCGAGGATCAGCACTCTTCGACGGGACGCTGGTCATTCCGTTGATTGGTCTTTGGACGCCCAGACTTGTAACTGTGAAAATCAGCAACAGGAATTGACACGCACGTACACATAGAACGCACGTACGTACACATAGAACGCACGTACACATAGAACGCACGTACGTACACATAGAACACACGTACACAGTCTGGCTCTCAGCAGAGCTCTGACTCGACTACAGTAGCTGTTACCTACTGGCATGCGAGCTGTTACCTACTGGCATGCGAGCTGTTACCCACTGGCATGCGAGTAAATATTATTGAAGGTAGATGGGACAAAGACGTGAATCGCCCGTGCGATAACTACATGCGATTTGCTGTCATGTTAGTAAAACACAAGGTAGTTAGTAACAAGGGACAGCATGCAGTACACACATAGTTCAGGAGCTGTGTGAGAGTCGAGGTGGCCGTCCTGAGCTGTCCGTCCTAACGAACCTTCTGGTTTCCGTGGACGTAAAGAATTATTGCGCCGTGCTTCGCATTGGTCACAACTTGTCCCTAATATGTCAACTGACATCTGAGGACATTAAGCAGTAGCACGTAAAAGATCCCGGTCATTCTGCCAAAAGTGCAGGTGGCAAGTTACAGCTAAACACGCATACACCTTACGTATGTGGCTTTGCATGAAGTGACATGGAGCATGGTTGTATGGTGTACACAGACCTTGCGCCGAGACGGCAGCAGTTTCATGTGGCACCAGCCATGACAGCGCTGTAAGTACACCACTTCGGTGGATATTTAAAAAAAACGCGCTATGAAAAGCTAGTCACTCATGTAGAATTACATGCGAGCGCAGTGAGTCTGCTCAAGAGAGCGGAGAATAGCGCTATATAAGCGATCATCAATCATCAGTCAATCATCAATCAATCATCATCATGCAGTACAGAGACTTGGTCCACCTGCGGTAATCAGTCATTATTTTTTATTTTTTTATTTTTTAAATTTATTTATTGAACCTCAGTTGCATGCAGACCTGTTACGTCACTTCTTTCTTTTTTAAAAACTATTTTTGAAATATTTATCGTTGTGGTCTTTTTCATCGGTTCTTTCTTTCTTCTGTGTGTGTTGTTGTTGTTTTTTTGGCCAAACTTACAAATGCACAGTTCCAAACAAACGTATAATTATAAGTATGTAAAAGATATAGCTCAAAGTTGCTGTGAATCATTAATGGACATTGGTATTGAAGTTTTGCGGTTTTGTTGTTGTTGTTTTTAAGAGGCTGCATATCGACACAATTTATATTGATTAATTATTATACATTTCTCAAACTTAGTTCGCTTTCCAATAAATGCAATAAATCAGTCAGTATCTCTTTATTGCTTCGTGTCAAATAAAAAAACATACACGTGGAATGAGGTATGGTGTTGAGATCCTTCACTGAACACGTATGATACACATTCACAATAACGTTAACGGGTTAACGGTGCACATTCTTGAATAATAAGCTCGAGAAAACACAAAGTGCTTATAGATTAAACGCACAGTCACAGTAACCACTTCGTGTTTGATAAATAAGAGAGTAAAATAACGTTACTTAAAAGGCGAAAAAGAACAATATCAACAAGAGAGAGAAAAGAGTGTATGAGTATAAAAATTATATAAATATAATAATAGATATATAATCGTATATCGCTATTATATATATATATATATATATATATTATATATATATTATATATATATAATATATATATTATATATATGTGTGTGTGTGTGTGTGTGTGTGTGTGTGTGTGTGTGTGGAAATCGGTGTCCCCACCAGCCCCGGCCCCACCCGCAACTTTTGCAGCCCACTGAAAACACTTGTAAAAGTCCACGTGTGGACTTTGAGTGTCTGAATGAAGGCTCCGGTCCATTCTGGATCACTGTCATATGACTACATGGTAGGTTTATGCGATCAGTTGCTATGTGATGTCACCGTCGACCGACTGATTGTGTAATGTACGTAAAATGTAGGTTTCAAAGCTGCTCTATTCATTCTCATCCAGTTCTCATCCGATTCTGTATTCAGGTGAGAAATGAGCAACTGTGAAACCTTAATTACACGATCAGTCGCTCGGCGGCGACATCACGCAGTCTGTGGTTTCCCATAGCAACGGATTGTACATCACGCAGTCATATCTCTCTCTCTCTCTCTCTCTCTCTCTCTCTCTCTCTCTCTCTCTCTCTCTCTCTCTCTCTCTCTCTCTCTCTCTCTCTCTCTCTCTCTCCTCTCTCTATATATATATATATATATATATATATCACTTTTGATCACGGTCAAATATATACATATGACCGTGATCGAAAGTGGGTCATAGCCTTTGATGGAAGAAAATAAACAAACAAGGCAAAGACCCCACCAATCAAAACGCGCGTTTCCTGAAATGAATTTAAACCAATGGCGAACGAGCTTGGAGTGCGGCCTGAATTGTCAATGAGCGGAGTGCGGCTTGCTTTGTCAATGAGAAATGTGCGGCCTGCTTTGTCAATGAGCGATGCACGGCCTGCTCTGTCAATGACGAAGTGCGGCCTGCTTTGTCAATGAGCGATGTGCGGCCTGCTTTGTCAATGAGCGGAGTGCGGCCTGCTTTGTCAATGAGCGATGTGCGGCCTGCTTTGTCAATGAGCGGAGTGCGGCCTGCTTTGTCAAGAGCGGAGTGCGGCCTGCTTTGTCAATGAGCAGTGCGGCCTGCTTTGTCAATGAGCGGAGTGCGGCTTGCTTTGTCAAGGAGCGATGTGCGTGCTGCTTTGTCAGTGAGCAAAGTGCGGCCTGCTTTGTCAGTGAGCGGAGTGCGGCTTGCTTTGTCAATGAGAGATGTGCGGCCTGCATTGTCAATGATCGGAGTGCGGCTTGCTTTGTCAGTGAGAGATGTTCGGCCTGCTCTGTCAACGTATGGGCGATGTGCGGCCTGCTTTGTCAATGAGCGGAGTGCGGCCTGCTTTGTCAATGAACGAAGTGCGGCCTGCTTTGTCAATGAGCGGAGTGCGGCTTGCTGTGTCAATGAGAGATGTGCGGCCTGCATTGTCAATGAGCGGAGTGCGGCTTGCTTTGTCAATGAGAGATATGCGGCCTGCTCTGTCAACGTATGAGCGATGTGCGGCCTGCTTTGTCGATGAGCGATGTGCGGCCTGCTTTGTCGATGAGAAATGTGCGGCCTGCTTTGTCGATGAGCGATGTGCGGCCTGCTTTGTCAGTGAGCAAAGTCCGGCCTGCTTTGTCAGTGAGCGATGTGCGGCCTGCTTTGTCGATGAGCAATGTGCGGCCTGCTTTGTCGATAAGCGAAGTGCGGCCTGCTTTGTCAATGAGCGATGTGCGGCCTGCTTTGTCGATGAGCGATGTGCGGCCTGCTTTGTCGATGAGCGATGTGCGGCCTGCTTTGTCGATGAGCGAAGTGCGGCCTGTTTTGTCGATGGGCGATGTGCGGCCTGCTTTGTCAATGAGCGAAGTGCGTGCATGCATGTCCTAGCTAGAGACCTACGCCGCAGTGCCAGCGAAATGAAGCAGAGGGTTTGCCCAACCTCGATCTCTGGAGCCTAATGGGTCTGACCTGAGAGTGGGAAGTGGATTTCGGGAGAGGAGAAAATAATGGACATAGCCGGCAATGTGGCGCACATAATTATTGCGTGTCTGACGCGCACACTGCGGCGTTTGTTGCACCGGACTGTGTGTGTGTGTTGTTGCACCGAACTCTGTGTGTGGGTGTGTGGGTGTGTTGTTGCACCGAACTCTGTGTGTGTGTGTGTGTGTGTGTGTGTGTGTGTGTGTGTGTGTGTGTGCGCGCGTGCGTGCGTGCGTGCATGCGTGTGTGTGTGTGTGTGTGTGTGTGTGTGTGTGTGTGTGTGTGTGTGTGTGTGTGTGTGTGTTGTTGCACCGAACTCTGTGTTGTGTGTGTGGTTGTTGCACCGAACTGTGTGTGTGTGTGTGTGTGTGTGTGTGTGTGTGTGTGTGTGTATGTGTGTGTGGCGTGCGTGAGTGCATGTGTCTGTGCGTGCGTGCGTGCGTGCGTGCGTGCGTGTGTGTGTGTACGTGTGTGTGTATTCTAAAAGTATCGAAGAGCTGTCGGACTTTCCATGTTCGTACAGACCAAGAATATGCAGCTGGTGTACTTTCTCACAGAATGTTTATCGGCATAGCATCGCCGATCCCGCACAGATTAGAGTTAACATTTAGGTTTGGTAAGCTAGATAAATGATAAATGATTTATAACCCCCAGTCAGCCATGACGGTCATATCAGGGCGATTAAATTATCATGGGTTTAAGGATAGGCCAGATTACGGTGAGGGCAAGGCGAAGGTTAAGATGGAGGCACACAAGAGTCGTACAAGAAAGCCTGTCTCTTAAAGAAAAGGTATTGGAGATTGTTTTTTTGTTTGTTGTTGTTTTGTTGTTGTTGTTGTTGTTGTTGTTGTTTGGGGCGGGGGGGAGGGGGGGGGGGGCAGGATGGAGAATGTCCCATCAGCCGAAAAAGGACAAGTTGGTTGTTGGATTTTGACGTCCCTTGAACACAGGGTCACCTCAGGACAGAAAGGGGGCAAGGCAGAAAGAACGACCGGAGTGAGCAGAAGAAGAAGAATAAATAATAATAATAGATAACTTTTGTATAGCGCTATTCTCTGGTGTACCCAAACTCACTGCGCTTTACAACATTCTCCAACATTTTCTAAGTTTCACAAACATAATAGATATAATTATGACAACTAACAAGTACACGTGCCATATGAGAAACAGCAATATATAAAGAAAATGAATCATTATATTACTACCTACCCTTAATTCCATCTCTCCCAGTTCCCCCCCGCCCCCAACTCACACACACACCACACACACACACCACACACACACACACACACACACACACACACACACACACACGAATATGAAACAGGTAGCGGTTGGCATGTACAAATCAATCAACAGGAGAGTAGGAGAGGGGAACCAAATGACAGCCCGGAGAGTCCAGACGGGAGGAAGGACAACATCAGACATCCCCGGCCTCCCTTCGGGGGGTTTCTGGGGGGAAACTCCCCCGCCCCCCTCCCCTCATAAATAAAGAAAGAAAGAAAGAAAGAAAATAATAGCAACAACAAAATTATAGATATATCTATCAATCTATCTATCTATCTATCTCTATATATATATACAAGAATTAACATCAAGCGTAACAAAAGCAGAAGACATCTTTGGTAATAATTATCAGAATCAGAGTATTTATTGTCCCAGTGCAAGTTTACAAGGAAATATATGGGCTAAAATCACCCAAAACATTGTAGCAGAATTGAGATCATGCGTAACAAAGGCCGAATTAAGACATCTTCGGTAATATGGGCTAAAATCACCACCCTTCGCGAATGCTTCCATCAGTAACGTGGAAACTGAACTCAAAACAACAGCACAGCCGCAAGATGCTTTTGTAAAACTTTGTGTGCGGCTCCATAGACCAGTGGGAGGAGAGATGAGATGGTGGTGGGGGTGGTGGGGGGTAGGGGGTGGGGGGGGGGGTGGATTGAGAGAGCTTTGAACACCAGTCTAGGCTTACTCCATTCGGGTACCGTGCAGTCTGGGTTTATTCCGCCCGAGATCGACTGAGCGGAGGAGAGATTCGGCACGGAACTTTTCACCCAGTCTGTGCAAGATAGGGGCTGTGATTGCTGACTGTTAGTTTATCCCCCCGATAGGAGACCTCCGTGTTCCATCCAATCAGCCGTCCGTATTTATGGACGCCGTCGTGGTCGTGGGATTTCCGGTGCCGCAGTGGGTGAGGGTGCTGCGTTTGAAGTGTATGTTCCCACTGGGACACGGCTCGCAGACTGCAGTAGTGCCGACGACTTCGCTGGCACTGCTGTCTTTAATCAACGCTCCTGGATTATCGTAGCCGGCGCGAAGGGAAATGGAACTGCTCATGCAGCTGCCAGTTCTGAGCCGATGGAAATCCTCGAGGATTCTCATAGTCCTTATTTCATTGTACAAGCGTTTTGTATTGTTCAGCGCTTGGAGTCACCCAGTAGGTATTTTGTGTATTTCCCGTATTATTATTATTATTATTATTATGTTCGCCACTGATTTCCGGTGCCAGCTTCCTCACCCTCAAAACGGGCTGGTGGGGTGTGGGTGTGGGTGTGGGGTGGGTGTTCTATTGCTGGTCCAGTTCAACAAGCTGGTGAACACCTTGGCTGCAGTGCGGTTAATATTGTTCAGCTCCTACCACCAGCCTTCTGTGCTTCAGTAAAGGCCCTTCTTAATACAACTTCGTGACAGAAAACTGCTGGGCGGGGGAGGGGGCAGGGGGACGAGGGGCGGGGGGGGGGGGGGGGCGAGGAGGTGTTCGTGTGATTAGTATTGCCATTTCAGTGATTGGTTATGTGAGACTTAGTTTCTACTCCCATTCAGTTCCGCCCAGTCCTCCTGACTTTCCGACTGGTACAAGCAGTCCAATGGACATAAAAACCTCCACACAAACACTTACGTGCTCACAGTGCATACATGTAAGCATGTATGCAAGTGCATACATGTATGCATGCATGCAAGTGCATACATGTATGCATGCATGCAAGGGCATACATGTATGCACTGTATGCTTATGAAGCATACAAACTACCACACCTGAGTGCTCACATTGCCAGAAGCCGCATGGAGCATACAAACTGTCACGTTCATGTATGCATGGTGTGCATCTGGCACTGTGAACACGCAAGTATTCATGTAGAAGTTTTTATGCTGTACGCATCTGGCGCTGTGAACCCGCAAGTATTCACGTAGAAGTTTTTATGCTCCACGCATCTGGCGCTGTGAACGCGCAGGGCTTTGTATGGTAGTTTGTAACCTTCATTTGTCTGGTCGGATGCCATCGTATTTCGCTCCCCGAATGCAGTCTGTCAGTCTGTAGTCCCTGGGGAAAACAGATTCTGCCGTCCTGGCTGTCTGGCTGATTAGCTCACGACACACGTTCGTGTTAGTTGCACATTCTTTCACCACTCACCACACGCATCCTGAGATTTCCCATCAGGGCTATTGTGTGTGTACTGATGTCTGTGTAAGTTTCACGCCGTGTTTTGGCACCCTAAGGTTTTTCATGAGGGTAGTATGCGTTGATGACTGGGTCAGTTTCACATTAATAACGATAAAAAAATAAAAAATAAAAATGTTTTAAATAATAATATATAAATCTTACCAAGTGCCATTCTCTCACACGAGTTAAACTCACTGCGCAGTACAGACAATTTGACGAAAATCTCATTTACATACATTTCAACAAACGGAACCTTAACCATGAACATAATCACCAAGCAAACAATAAGTATTTATACATACACAAGCACACACCTACACCTACACCCACACACACTCAAGGAAACACACACATTGTATACTGCGTAACTTGCTCTTTCGAGAGTTATGCAGAACAAAGTCACAAAGACAGTGTCTGAAAAGCAACTGTAGAGGAACAAACTCTGCACCAAGACAACCCATCCAGCTTTGAGAGCCCAGCTCCACCTCCCTACAAAGACAGTGTCTGAAAAGCAACTGTTGAGGAACAAACTCTGCACCAAGACAACCCGTCTAGCTATGAAAGCCCAGCTCCACCTCCCTACAAAGACAGTGTCTGAAAAGCAACTGTTGAGGAACAAACTCTGCACCAAGACAACCCATCCAGCTTTGAGAGCCCAGCTCCACCTCCCTACAAAGACAGTGTCTGAAAAGCAACTGTTGAGGAACAAACTCTGCACCAAGACAACCCGTCTAGCTATGAAAGCCCAGCTCCACCTCCCTACAAAGACAGTGTCTGAAAAGCAACTGTTGAGGAACAAACTCTGCACCAAGACAACCCATCCAGCTTTGAGAGCCCAGCTCCACCTCCCTACAAAGACAGTGTCTGAAAAGCAACTGTAGAGGAACAAACCAGCA
>JABMCL010003845.1:255000-257500 GCA_018857735.1 Alviniconcha marisindica | reverse complement strand
AGGAGGAGAGAGAGAGAGGAGGAGGGGGGGGGCACTTTCATGTGTACAAGATACGAGGGACGATTTATCACGAATGTCTAGACAATGCTGAGAAATGCTTAGTGACAAGGTGTCTGTAGCTAAGAGTGGTAGCGCTAATTAAGTTACACGACGATTAAAAAAGAAAAAAGAAAAGAAAAAAAGAAAGAAAAAAAGAAAAGAAAAAAAGAAAAAAGAAAAGAAAAAAAAGTCCGAGATTCTGGAAAGGTCTGTGTAAAGTAATTACAATTCTCTCTCGGTCTGCGGAGGTCTATTTATTATGCAATGTGCCAGACGTCAGCCTCGTTCTCGTTTTAACACGACGCACACTCGCACATCTGCACAGAGTTAAAGCCCCTCGCCCTCGATCCAGTTTGACGAGAGGTCGTCGCTAAACCCCAATGTTGACGGCCGTTCTTCGCGCTGATGGGCTGTATGTATATACGTACACCCAGTCCGTTTCCTTCTTGTTTAAAGGGGAACAGGAGCGAAGAACTAGGCAAGTTGGCCTCAAAACAGAGTGTAAGCCACCCAAACAACTAGACGATAAGCTTATACGTTACGTGTTCCGCTGAGTCAAAAAACAAGCTAGCAAGCAAGCAAACAAACAAACATTAAAAAAATTACGTCATAAAAGTTACATAAAAGCTTTTACAAAAAATACATTTTAAACTGAAGTTCAGCATTCCTTTTCAAGGGCAATGGTGCACAAGCATAAACGACAAACCGATCGTCTACTGAATACTTATTGTAAGCATGGGCAATGCTGCACATGCATAAACAATCAAACGGATTAACTACTGGATACTGTAAGCAGACATGCTTACAATAGAAGTAGATGGAGCGGGGATAGCTCAGTGGTTAGAGCGTCGGTCTCGTGATCCAAAAGGTCCCGGGTTCGAGTCCCGGCAGGAGCGGCGGGAGAATTTTCTTCTCCAGGGTCAGCCGTGCGACTCTTATTCGGATCCGTTCCACCCCGTGACCGCAGTAGCAGGTAAAAAATCCCGGTCATTCTGCCGTGCAGGTGGCGGTTTCAGCTAAACACATAACCCCCCCTATGTGGCTTTGAAATGAAGTGACACTGTAACCTGGTATGGTTGAAGGCGTACACAGAACTTGCGCCGAAATGGGAGCATTTCACGGGCACCAACCATGCAACATCCAAAGAGCGCTATCAGACACCACCCCTGGATATTAAAATACGCACTATAAAAGGACACAGTCACTCATTCAGAATCACATGCGACATGTGCGCAGTGATTCTGCTCGAGAGCAGAGAATAGCGCTATATAAAAGCTATGAATAATAATAATAATAAGTATATAAATGTACAAATATTGCAGGCTTAATTTAGCGGTTCTCTCTATTTTTTCTTGCTCCTTTTTATTTAAAGTCTTTTGACTTAAGTGATATTAGACTGAAAGGTTCTGTCCATAGATAGATAAATAGATAGATAGATAAATAGATAGATAGATAGATAGATAAAACACGCGCTGTAAAAGGTTGCAGTCACTCCTTCAGAATTACATGTAGCCTGCTGCTAAATAAAAGCGGTCAGCAACAACTGGACATCAGTGTAAGAATTCCGCCAGCGAGAAAGCTGTTTTGCCTACTGCCAAGTTCAAGTCAGCATTTTCTTTGGACATTTTGTGGTTGATGTAAATCCGACTTGACACGTGGCATTTGCGGCTTGGACGCTCTAGGCAGCTGTGTACTTGGACTCTTCCAGAAGCAGAGTTCAGCGGGTGCAATTGTCTGTTTTTTTTGTTTTGTGTGTGTGTGTGTGTGTGTGTGTGTGTGTGTGTGTGTGGGTTTTTTGGGGTGTGTGTGTGTGTGTGTGTGTGTGTGTGTGTGTGTGTGTTTTGTGTGTGTGGTGTGTTGTGTGGTGTGGTGTGGTGTGTGTGTGTGTGTGTGTGTGTGTGTGTGTGTGGGGTGGTGTGGGGTGGTGTGTGTGTGTGTGTGTGTGTGTGTGTGTGTGGGGGTTTTGTGTATGTAGTGTGTGTGTGTGTGTGTGTGTTGTGTGTGTGTGTGTGTGTGTGTGTGTTGTGTGTGGTGTGTTGTGTGTGTGGTTGGTTGTTGTGTGTTGTGTGTGTGTGTGTGTGTGTGGGGGTGTGTGTGTGTGTTGTGTGTGTGTGTGTGTGTGTGGTGGTGTGGTGTGGTGTGGTGTGTGTGTGTGTTTTGGGGGTGTGTGTGTGTGTGTGTGTGTGGTGTGGTGTGGTGTGTGTGTGTGTGTTTGGTGTGTGTGTGTGTGTGTGGTGTGGGTGTGGGGTGTGTGTGTGTGTGGTGTGGTGTGGGGTGTGGGGTTTTTTGGTTTTGTGTGTGTGTGTGTGTGTGTGTGGGGTGGGGTGTGTGTGGTGTGGGGTGTGTGTGTTTGTGGGGGGGTGGGGTTTTTTTTGGGGGAGGGGGGGTCCCGGGGAAAAACCGGGCAATACTAACTTTCGATTCGCAGGGGCGGCATTTTTTTATTATTATTATTATTATT
>JABMCL010003845.1:245000-250000 GCA_018857735.1 Alviniconcha marisindica | reverse complement strand
CTTAACCTAAAAAGCTGATCAACAGCCCCGCTTCCTGCAGACTTAACCTACAAACGTTGATCAACAGCCCCGCTTCCTGCAGACTTAACCTACAAACGTTGATCAACAGCCCCGCTTCCTGCAGACTTAACCTACAAACGCTGATCAACAGCCTTACAAACGCTGATCAACAGCCTTACAAACGCTGATCAACAGCCTCGCTTCCTGCAGACTTAACCTACAAACGCTGATCAACAGCCCCGCTTCCTGCAGACTTAACCTACAAACGCTGATCAACAGCCCCGCTTCCTGCAGACTTAACCTACAGACGCTGATCAACAGCCATACAAACGCTGATCAACAGCCTCACTTCCTGCAGACTTAACCTACAGACGCTGATCAACAGCCCTACAAACGCTGATCAACAGTCCCACTTCCTGCAGACTTAACCTACAAACGCTGATCAACAGCCCTACAAACGCTGATCAACAGCCCTACAAACGCTGATCAACGGTCCCGCTTCTGCAGACTTAACCTACAAACGCTGATCAACAGCCCTACAAACGCTGATCAACAGCCCCACTTCCTGCAGATCAACAGCCAGAGAGGCCGTTTCCTGCAGACTTAACCTACAAACGCTGAACAACCGCCAGAGGGAAAGGGGAAAGAAATGATCCCCTTCATCGCTCGAGACAGTAAAGTTTCAAGGCTGAAAGATGCACGGACGCGCCTGCAAACAGTATATTTGCCGGTCCTGTAACACATCTACTTTCAAAGCTATGCGTTTTGATGAAAATCCTTTGACATGCCCGCTGTGCAAAAAGGAAGACGAAAAGGCTTAAGGGTTTCCAGTTTTGCACTTTTATTGTCTTTGTTTTTTAAAGCGGCATCGTGGCAGTGAGGGGTTTAAGACTCCACGGAGTTCACGAATTCGTTGGACAGTACAGTACGTTCGGCTTGTTCAGCGTCGAGGAGTAAGTTGTCTCCGGAGAGGTACTGGTACTGGCGAGGACCAAGATGTCAGGGGTAGAGGGTACGGTTGGGAGATGGTGAGGTGGGGCGGGGGGGGCGGGGGGGGAGATGGGGGAGGGAGGAGAGAAGGGAGGGGGGAGCAGGAGGGGGGAGCAGGAGGGGGGAGACTGTCTGGGGGAACGATACCGACACCGTCACCACCAGAATGATTCTGCATTAAGATGGGCAGCGATGAGAGCCGGTTTAACTGAGGACCAAAGTCACGAGGCGGTGTCCACAAATCACTTTTTCTTTCTTTCCTTTTTTTTTGGGGGGGGGGGGGGGGGGGGGGGGGGGAGGGTCTGAAGTCGCCCTGACATAACTGCAATGGTTGACTGGGCGTAAAACACCAAGTTACCTACTTGTTTTTTGAAGACAGAGAAAACCAAAGCAGGGAATCGAACCAATGTCGCACGTTCGCTCCCAAGCCTAACGCCTTACCGCTGGGCCAAGCCGGCACACCCTCCCACGGCGGGCATAGTTCTGTGCTCAAGTCATGCTGGGAGGACTTCACGGCAGGAAACGGGCTTTTTTGTGTGTGCACATTTCCGTGTACACACACACACACACACGCATACACACACATGCACACGCACGCACACACACACACCACACACACACACACACACACACACACACACACACACACACACACACACACACACACTCGCACCACGCACGCACCACACCACACACACACACACACACACTCGCACGCACGCACGCACGCACGCACACACACACACACACACACACACACACACACACACACACCACACTCGCTCGCCGCACCACGCACGCACGCACCACGCACGCACGCACGCACAGCACGCACACACACATGCACACGCACTCACACCCGTCACTACACTCCAGCTCGCACGCACGCACACACACACCACACACACACACACACCACACACACACACACACACACACACACACACCACACACACATGCACACGCACGCACACACACACACTCGCACGCTCGCACGCACGCACACACACACACACACACACACACACACACACACACACACACACACACACACAGCCACAGCGTGTTCGCTGTCCCACTCGGCCAGCACAGCTCCCGAAACAAGCAAGAAGGTTTAGACTAATCGAACTAGTCTGTTTAAAGAAACTAGCCCTTTGAAAACAAGTTTCGTCCGAGAGGTTAGAGTGAGTTAGTTGGTAATTGGATTGTAATGTCCTGTCGACCACACAGGGTCGGTCACCTCAGGACAAACACAGCTTTATCATAAGCAAATGCAATTTCTCAATACTCTTCTCATATATAAACCTTTTGTCAAGTCAATCCACAAAAGCAGACAGTTCGCAAACATAAAACAAAACATACATACGGCAAACATAAAACACACTGAACTTCCGAAGTGTTAATCGCTTCAGTAGTAACATTGTTAAAAGAGCACATAGGGCTGGGGCATTCTGGTATAGTCGACCATTCCGTCTAATTTATCGACACGAGATTAAAGAAAATATTTAAAAAAGAATGGACAGAAACAATAAAAACTTAGAAACGTTATATAAACGCATAATGGCAAATACCAGCGCGCTATGGCAGCAAGCTGCACTTACCACCTCCCGACTATAACCTTCTAACTGCTCAACAAGAGCCATACAAAAAAGCCTAACTCTTAACGAAAAATGTTTGAGTTTTCTGGAAAATCAAGTCAGGAGAATGGACCCCCAAAAATGACAAGACAGAAAGAGCAAGGGAATTAGGCAGAAAAACAAGGGAGGATATAGCAAAGGGGAATCAAATGACAGCCCTGAGATTCCAGACGAGGGGGTCATCAGACATCCCCGGCCTCCCTTCGGGTTCCAAGAGATTAGAGGAGATTAAAAAATATATATATTAAAAAATTCAAAGGTGTTTTGTTTTAAGACGTACACTGCCTTGATTTAAGATTGATTCTGTAGACTTTTTCTGTAAATTCTGTGAAGCAGTTTCACGTAACACCAGCCATGAGTAAACAGCGCTGTAAGTACACCTCTTCGGGTGAATAATAATTTACTCAAAACGTGGTGTAAAAGCTAGTCACTCATTGAGAATCGCGTAAGCCGACAGCGCAAGGAGTCTGCTCGAAAGCGGAGAATAGCGTTATAAAAGCGATAAGTGTGTGTATGTATGTGTGTAGCTCATAGTTATGCTTGAACCCTTGTTGATGTGTACGTTATGTGTTATCTGTTGGTAAATTGTGGATAACATTCTGCATCGATGTTTCAGTAAGTTATAGAAATTTACAACACACACACGCACACACACACACAACACACACACACACACACACACACACACACACACACACACACACACACATATATATAAACTTACACAAATGACTATGAACGATCAGTTTAACAATAGAAGTTATAAGATCAATATTATATTCTCCATCTCGATGTACAGTATGTGTGTTATATTTGTTCAGAGCTTTGAGCCACGATATAACCGTACTGGTTGACTGGGCGTAAAACACCAAGTTACTTACTTACTTGAGCCGCGAGATCGGGACTTTACACATTTCCATTATTATTATTATTATTAACAACAACAACAACTTAATTTCGGTCGCGACCGATCACTGGACAGCCTGTACTAATACAACAAAGACCCGTACCCCATCTGTCCCGTGTTGCACGCACCGCCCCTTTGATGTCCGGCACGAGAGGTCCGTGCTCGCGGACACAGGGATAAAAATACATTTTATCTCCGTGGTAGAAGGGGAAAAATCAATTGTGGCCGCGTGCTCCAGTTGCGACACTTGACGATGTTTCTCTACACTCGCGATTCTCTCGAAAAATAATCTTGTCGCTCTCATCACTAACGCATCTCTTCTCGGCCTTCTGGCTAAGATCAAAGTGTAGTAAAGTGCAAGAGGATTGTAAACAGAAAATAAAATCAACCGAGCGTATTAAATAAAACAAGCTAATCTTAAATTTTATTTTTATTTTTTTATTTTTTTTGATGCCGTATCGTTGGGCCCAAATCGTATTAGGCTTACGTCTTACACTCTGGCCGGTCCTAGGCTGGAGGTGACGGTAAAACAATTCCCTCCAAGTGAAGTTTTTATTTGGGCTTCCTCTTCTTGTTGGAGAAGGCCGTTCTTTTTGGACAAAGCCAGCTTTGGGAAGGCTACTTCCATCCACAGAAAACGATAAAGAAGTGTTTCGGAAAAAAATCTTTTTTTCAAAGCTGTGTTTTTAAAAATTCTTTTATGTTTGCTATTTTATCGTTGTTTTCGTGATTTTCGCTGCTTTGAAATGGAGGGTTTCCCCCCCCCCTCTCGAAAAATCCTACATAGAGTATTACCGTGTGCCGCTTAAAAAGGTGTTCGTTCTTTACTTCTTCGGGGAGTTCATCCTGCTGCTGAATGCCGGCAGTCGTACGGACGGCCACCCCGACTTCCACACAGCTCCTGAGCTGTGGCACGCGTTGTGTGTTCGAGTTCAGTGTCGCTTTACGTCCACAGGGACCGTAAGGACTATTCGGGACGGAGAGCCCAGGACGGCCGCCTCGACTTTCACACAGCTCCTGAGCTGTGGCACGTGTTGTGTGTTCGAGTTCAGTGTCGCTTTACGTCCACAGGGACCGTAAAGACTATTCGGGACGGAGAGCCCAGGACGGCCGCCTCGACTTTCACACGACTCCTGAGCTCTGCAGTACGCTGTTTCTTAGGAATTAGGCATAGCCTACCAACGATCTGACGTCATCTGCTGCTTAGCAGCTGTGGCTGTGGGCGTATCGCAGGGATAAATGCTGGGATGGGCAGCGTGGGAGCGATAGCTCTGAACCCGCCACGGATAATGGGACCGAAAAAAGCCCCGGCGTAATATAGATCGTTTCCCCCAATTGCCTGGTGCAGACTGCCGGCTGGGGTGCTTTGCATTTTGGCCTGAGGTCTGTTGGGGCCGCAAAAAGTTCCCGTTAACATTTCCTCGTAAACTTCTTCCCTTGTCTTAATTTCTACCTTCCGGGTCCAT
>JABMCL010003845.1:230000-235000 GCA_018857735.1 Alviniconcha marisindica | reverse complement strand
TTTTCCCCCCTCCATATTCACTATGTGCAACTTTAAGGTATTCCAGACCTAAATATAATGCCCCAACAATATATTTATATATATATAGTCCATGACTAATATTAATAAGACTGTGGGAGCATCATAGCGTCCAAGCACATGTAAACACGAAGAGCGTCCGCCACGAGTCACTTTAAAATAAAATAAAATAAATTAAAGGGGGGGGGGGGGGGGGGGGGGAGATTTAAAAAAGAAAAAGAAAAAAGGAAGAGTTCTGTCTCGATTCAAACGATTTTGATTTTATTTGAGCTGGCATAAGCAACGTGGGCAGTTATAAAAGAAACGTCTGATATAATTTGGGGGGGTTCAGAGTTCAAGGGGGTCAGAGTTCAGGAGCTGTGTGAAAGTCGAGGTGGCCGTCCTGGGCTTTCCGTCCTAATGAGCCTTACGGTTTCTGTGGACGTAAAGCAACATTGAACCGTGCTTCGGCATTGGTCACAGTTTGTCCCTAATATGTCAACCGACATCCGAGGACATGAAGCTCTACATCATCATCATAATTTGGGCTGTCTGTTACAGACTTACTGCAATCTGAGCACCAACGGAAATCTGTCGGTTAGCTGACAGTTTTTCTAGACTGACGGCGTAACCAGTTATGGCAGTGGTTAAAGCCGGAGGGACTTCGCAAACCACTGCTTGGAGTTTCCGTTGTGCGTCATCATGAGCCATGATGATGATGATGATGATGATGATGAAGTGTTGCTTAATGTCCTCAGATGTCAGTTGACATATTAGGGACAAGTTGTGACCAATGCCGAAGCATGGTTCAATAATTCTTAACGTCCACGGAAACCAGAAGGCTCGTTAGGACGGACAGCTCAGGACGGCCACCTCGACTCTCACACAGCTCCTGAACTATGCTCATCATGAGCCATATTGCACTCTGACTTAGATAACCGAGTGCATTGTGTGTGTCCAGGGCCATGACCCTTTAACCGTTTCTTTCCTGTCGTCCTTTCTCTTTTCTTTTCTTTTTGATTGGGTGGGAGTTTTATGGCCCTGATTATCTGAAGTGTTAAAACTTGCGCACTGGGCCCGCCGCGTCATAGTTCAGGAGCTGTGTGAGAGTCGAGGTGGCCGTCCTGGGCTGTCCGTCCTAACGAGCCTTCTGGTTTCCGTGGACGTAAAGCTATATTGAACCGTGCTTCGGCATTGGTCACAGCTTGTCCCTAATATGTCAACTGACATCTGAGGACATTAAGCAACACTACCTACCTACCTACCGCCGCGTCCTCTTTCCCCCAGTGTCCCTGCAGAAGCAGGTCGTCGTTTACTGTGAGCTGTTGCCTGGGCCCTAATAAGCAACCCCGCTTCTGTGGACGTTGTGCAAAATGTTAACGGGCACCAATGCGTCTGATTCAGGGGAAAGCCGACACTGTTTCCTGGTTGGTGGAAGTAAAAGTTATGTTATAGCAACCGCCGAATGTGAGCCGGTTTGGCCTAGCGGTAAGGCGTTAGGCTGGTAAGCAGAGGGACCTCGGTTCGATTTGCTTCGGTCTCTCCTTTCTCTTCAAGAGCTGTGGTCTGTGGACACTGTCTTGTGACTTTGTCCCTCACAATAATTATGAAACATTAAAATGGCTCTCATCGCTGCCCACCTGAATGCAGAAGTCATTCTGGCGGTGACAGTATATAGATATATAGATCTCCCTCTCCCCCACCTCCATACCCCCCCCCCCCCCCAACCCCCCCGTCCCTAATAAGCCTTATGGTTTCTGTGGACGTTAAGCACAATTATTTACTTACTTACGGTAACGCTGACTTGTGATTCTTCATTCATGCTTCCAACCTGCTTCCCTCACTCCCCACCCCGCTCGTAAGTAAACATGGTGTTTAACGTCCACAGAAACCGCAAGGCTTATTAGGGACGGGGAGAAGGGGGGGGGGGGGGTAGTGGAGATGGGGGAAGAGGGAGATTATATACCTATCGCTACACTGTCACCACCAGAATGATTCCTGCGTTAAGATGGGCAGCGATGAGAGCCATTTAATGTTTCAGTAGGAAGTGATGGACAAAGTCACAAGACAGTGTCCACAAACCACAACCTTTATGAAGAGAAAGGAGAGCCGAAGCGGTATCGAACCGAGGTCCTTCCGCTTACCAGCCTAACGCCTTACCGCTAGGCCAAACCGGCTCACTCCCCACCCCGCTCCCCTACACTTACACTATTTGGCTGTGGCACAGGTGGGGGACCGGGTGATCGCTCTGTCGGACTACCGGGCCTGGGCCGAGCTGGTGGCGGTGCCGGCCACCACCGTCTTCAAGATCCCGGAGAACGTCAGCTTTGAGGATGGTGCCTGCCTCCTGATGAACTACGTCACCGCCTACATCCTGCTCTTCGACCTGGCCAACCTCCGCAAGGGCCAGTCCCTTCTGATCCACTCTGCCGGAGGGGGTGTGGTGAGTGGGGCGGGGCATGTTTGGCTTGATTGACTGACTGGATTGCAGGGTTATAATTGTGACCTTTTTGCCGACTGTTTGCAATGTGCAGGTGCACTGGTGCTCCTCCGTCCTCGCTCTCTGGTATAGACACACACACACACACACACACACACACACACACACACACACACACACACACACACACACACACACACACACACACACACACACACACACACACACACACACACACACACACACACACACATGCATGCATGCACGCACGCACGCACACATGCATTCATGCGTGCACGCATGCATGCATGCACGCACGCACACATGCATTCATGCGTGCACGCATGCATGCATGCACGCACCACACGCATTCATGCGTGCACGCATGCATGCATGCGCGCACACATGCATGCATGCGCACCATGCACAGCGCACGCACACACCACACACACACACACCAAAACACACACACACACACACACACACCACACACACACACCACACACCCCACACACACGCACGCATCGCACGCACGCATGCACGCACGACACACACACACGCACGCATACATGCACATATGCGCGCGCACACACACACACACACACACACACACACACACACACAAAAATTGCATGTGCTCTCATGCATGCATGCATTTACTACACGCATGCACATAGCCTTTACATATGTGCACATTTTTTCTACATGTAGATTGGCAAGGACAGATTGTATGATTATTGTTCCTAAGCTTAATCCTTGTGCCATACAGTTCTGAGTTCTCTCTTCCTCTGATGGTGTCACAGATGCAGATGGTCTTGTCTAGGTCACAGACTGCCTTGTTCATCATAATGTCACAGACACAGACTGCCTTGTTTATGGTGTCACAGACACAGACAGCCTTGCTCATTAGGTCAAAGACATAGATGGCTTTATCTAGGTCACAGACTGCCTTGTTTATGATGTCACAGACACAAACAGCCTTGCTCATTAGGTCAAAGACATAGATGGCTTTATCTAGGTCACAGACTGCCTTGTTTATGATGTCACAGACACAGGCTGACTTGTTCATTAATTAAGTCAAAGACACAGATGGCTTTGTCTAGGTCAGAGACTGCCTTGTTCATCATAATGTCACAGACACAGACTGCCTCGTTTATGACGTCACAGACACAGACTGACTTGTTTATTCAGTCAAAGACACAGGTGGTCTTGTCTATGTCACAGACTGCCTTGTTCATCATAATGTCACAGACACAGACTGCCTCGTTTATGATGTCACAGGCACAGACAGCCTTGCTCATTAGGTCAAAGACACAGATGGCTTTGTCTAGGTCACAGACTGCCTTGTTCATCATAATGTCACAGACTCAGACTGCCTCGTTTATGATGTCACAAACACAGACTGATTTGTTTTTCAGTCAAAGATACAGGTGGTCTTGTCTATGTCACATACAGCCTTGTTCATCATAATGTCACAGACACAGACTGCCTTGTTTATGATGTCACAGACACAGACTGACTTGTTCATTCAAAGACAGGGATCGCCATGTCAAGGTCACAGATTGCCTTGTTTATGATGTCACAGACACAGGCTGCCTTGTTCACTAAGTCAAAGACACAGGTGGCCTTGTCTATGTCATAGACTGCCTTGTTTATGATGTCACAGACACAGATGGCCTTGTCTGTCTCACAGACCGCATTGTTTATGTCACAGACACAGATGGCCTTATCTGTGTAAGAGACTGCCTTGTTTATGATGCCTCACACACAGATTCGCTGATACAAAATGGCAGTGCTCACTGTTGCCTCTTTGTGACTTTCAAATCTCAATTTGAAAGCTAGAGTTGCTGTGAGTGTACTTTTTACTATGTACATAGGAATCACTGTACCCATGATTCTTCTTTGTTTGGGGTCTCCTTTAATTTTGGTCATTGGCATTGGTGTTGAACAGGGCCAGGCCGTCCTTCAGCTTTGCAGCACTGTTGAAGATGTCACCATCTTTGGCACAGCATCTTCTCACAAGCATGAAAGCATCAAGGACAAGGTCACCCACATCATGGACCACAACGTGGACTATGTGCAGGAGATCCGAAAGTGAGCAGATTGTATTACTGTTGATCGACTGCAGCTGGTCAGAAAATGAGCTCATCAGATCAGTACTAATACTTAACTGAGAGCAAGTGAGACCCGTTGAGAATGACCCATTTTCGATTCAAAACAAGCTCTGCGTATACTTTTTTTAAATTTTTTTATTAAAAATAATCTTGAGGTTTGTGATTGTTTTGGGGTAACTTGCTGGCACATGTTGTTATCTTGATAATTGCAAGATCAGTCTGATATCTCTTATGTAAAAAGACTTTAAATAAAAAAAGGAAGAAAAAGAACATAACCCCGCTTGTGATCTGCTGTGACCTATCTCATTAACAATGGTCCATAGCCCGTAAATATGGTAGAATGTGGACACAACCTAACAAAGTTTGTTTTTGGATTTGTTTTTCTCTCCTGAAATATCAGTTCATTTTCAAATGTTTTGACTGGTGGGTATTGCTCCTGGACAGAGTGG
>JABMCL010003845.1:100000-225000 GCA_018857735.1 Alviniconcha marisindica | reverse complement strand
TAAACATAATTATGACTGCAAATCTTGAGCATTTACTTCATTCTTTTCTGTCCATTCGTGTGTGTTTTTTGTACGAGAGTCAAAATTACTGACACTGTTGAAAATCCTCAAATTATACACTAGGGGTCCCAGGTGTATGAAGTGCTTTCGGGGCAATGTGCTTGGGCCAGATGGGGACTTTCAGGTAATGTCTGTCTGTGACTAATTCAGACCTATTTGCTGGTTTTGTTTTGAGGGGGAAAAAGAAAAGAAAAAGAAAAAAAGCATACGCGTGTCAATAAACATAATGACATAGAAATAAGATAATAAAGTGTATACAGCAAATCTGACCAGAAATCAAACTGTTACTATGCAGGCAAGAGGAATTGTGGTCTGATTAGCCAGCGGCAGTATGGGAATATCAGGAACATGCTGGCTTAGATGGCAGGCCACCACCTCTGCCACGGCTAGTTACATTGTAGCTTAGATGTACTGTTAAGCTTAGCTTAACCTGTGCAGGTTAGGTGCTCTAAGTATTTATTATTGTTATTAGATAATTGGCTGCAAACTCCACGCATCAGTTTACAACATCCTTCCTCCAACCATTGCCATGATTGGTTACGCCACTGGCCTCCAACAAAACTGACAGTTTTTCATTGATGCTTAAAGTTAACTGGTAGTGAACCTATAACCACTCAGAGATCAGTACATGTTTCTCATGCTAACACCAGCACAAATAAAACCAAAATCATGGAAGTTATTTTTTTTCTTACCCAGGGCGCATTGTATCCAATGTTTGTATGTGTGCATCAATGCTTTATGTTACAAAATCAATGAACGAATGAATGGACAAATGGTTTATTGAACTAGGCCATCTGCCCATGTCAAACGGGGGGGGGGGGCATTTTATGTGCATAAACAATTTTAACATCAAAACTTACAAACATAGATTCTCTCTCAACACACACACACACGTACCTACGCATGCACTCACGCAAACTCAAACACACTCACGCATGCAAGCACACACGCGCGCACCTGTACTCGTGTGCGCGCACACAAATAAAACATACACATGCGTATGATTTCAGTAGACAAATGCTAGGAAATAAGGAGTGTCCCTTAAGTGGCATAACTAATTATGGCAGAGTTTAGGGGCAGGGTGCTGGAAAGCAAGGCTTGGATGTGTGTAACTGGCTGGTATTTGCTCATTTTCTATGGTGGGCGAAACAAATGGGGGATTGAGAGTGGCTGTGACATTACCAACCGTGGCAGAGGTGAAAGGGTTCAAGCCATGCAATAATCATTGCTTGGAGTATCCTTTGGAAACGTATCATTGGGACCAATTTTTAACCCTCGTTTGTTGATTGTTTCCTTGGTGGTGCAGTGGTGGCAGGTGGACAAGGTCAACCCCATCAAGCTCTTTGACGACAACCGCAGCGTGGGAGGTTTCCAGCTGCGGCGCCTGCTCTTCCGACAGGGCCAGCATGCCTATGTTCGTAATGTCGTCGACAAGTTGATTGACCTGTACCGCCACGGAAAAATTCGACCTGTGATCGACTCAATTTGGGCCTTTGAAGATGTGAGTAAAATAGGCTGAGCATTTCACAAGAGGAAGTAAGCATACTGTACTGTCAGGATGTGGGTAAAAACCAGAGCCAATTATGCCCAAGGAGGCCTGGCTCTTAAATGAAAGAAGAAGAAGACATACTTGAGGATGAATAAACTATATACAACTTTTACTTCAGGATGCAATTATCCTGTCAGAATGCGGGTAAAGCATACTCAAGGAGTAAAATATGCTGAGCTGTTTACTCGAGTCAGAAAATTGTATGTGTGTGTTTTTGTTTACTCAGTGGCGGTGCGAGTAAAATGTGATGGAGTTTTTACTTGAGGACATGACATACTATGTTTGGGATATGAGTAAACTGTATGCAGGTGTGTTTGTCTCTAAGTTGTCTAACCGAGGATACAATTCTTAATATTGAATGCCCCGTCAACTGCAAAGAGGCATATAAGGGCAAATTAAATGAAGATGTGAATAACCTGTGCTGACAAGCGAAGTGTGTGAGTAAACTTCACTGTGGTCTTGAAGATGTGACCATAAGGGAATTATTCATCACAAAAAGGTGCAATATCACTTTTGGTCCTTGCTCAAAGATGTGCCTGAATTTCACTGTATGAGGATTACCCGCCAAAACGGACTATCTCCTTTCTTTTCTGCAATGGAAGTCATCAGTTTTGGCATGCAACTCTTGAATTAATGTACAGGGTCTTTAGTAAAGGGTGTTGGTAAATCATGCTGTGTGCAGTATCCGCACAATTTAGCAAATGAGTAAACTACAAGGTCTTTGCTTGAGGAGATTAGTAACAATACTGGGGGCACAACTTCCAAATGTGGCCAAACTATACCTTGATCCTGGACAGAAGTCAATTATGCAGCAGTTGTGGCATCAGTATGAGTAAACTTTGCTTGGGTATTATTATCCTTAAGGATGTGGGTAAAATAATGATAGTACATAGAGATTTCTACAGTGCCATAGTCAGTGACTAAAACAGCCTTATGGCATATATATATATATATATATATATATATATATATATATATATATATATATATATATATATATATATATATGATACTTTGACAGGATATACAGCATACATAGGTTTTTGTGTGTTTGAGAATGGTTAATTAACCAGAGGCATACACTACTGAATGCATCAAACACACATTTTGGTCATGGCAGGTTGGCGAAGGAATGCAGAAACTTCATGACCGGAAGAACATTGGCAAAATTCTGCTTGACCCAAGCAAAGAACCAGCACCCAAGGTAACACCAGACAAAATGCACCCCCCCCCCCCCACCCACCCCCCATTAATGATTATTTTAGCATGTAGGACCAAGTGGTACCAGAAGAGCTCAAACCTTAGAATAGTGAGTGTTGCAGATTTGCTCCGATAAGTTTGAATATTTTTGGCAAACAAGGGAAATGAAGTGCTTGAAACTTGGCACAGAGTGAGATTTCACTGCTGGAATTCTAACTATAACACTTCTTTGTCCGGTAAATTAGCTATTTCATGTTTGTGTGGCTGAATAAACTTAAAGTTGATGACATGAGGCAGGGTTATAAGGTGTCTGCGTCAATTGTCTGTCCTGTCTGCTCATCAAGATTGGGCACATGTTACAGGTTTGCACTTTATAAATATTTCTTTATTATTATTATTATTAGCATATATGAGAAAATGTTAGTACATAACTATTAATAAGATGTTCTTAAGTCTCTTGTTGCCAATTGCAAATCGAAACGCCAAAAGCCACAGTCCAAGACTGCAGAGCAAACCACGGAGAATGCTGACAACGGTGGTACTGAGAAGACGGAGCAGCAGACTGTGAATGGAGAGTAGCACTGATCAGTCTGGCACACAAAACAGGTGAGTGGGAGGGGGGGGGGGGAGAGAGAGAGAGAGAGAAGAGAGGAGGAGAGAGAGAGAGAGAGAGAGAGAGAGAGAGAGAGAGAGAGAGATTGACTGAACTTTAATTACACAAGGATAAAGGTTTAGGCACAAATGCCTGCTGGGCAACCTATCCTTCAAGCAGTGACAAACATTTAAACACATGGACAAAAACAGAAACAAAAATGTGAACCAACAAACATTATAAATAAAACAAAGGAGTAAGAAATCAACTAATAATAATAGGGAATTTATAGAGGGCTTTCAGAGACTCAAAGCACTTTACAACGTAAAGAAAAATAATAACTTGGGATAGTATACTTGCATATACATATATATTACAAATCAGGAAAGAAAAAAAAATCTAACATTCTGCTTTTGAACTATTTGTGGAGCTGTGTTTTGAAGCTGGTAGGTAAATTGCATGACTTTATTTATGCTGGAATAGTATTCCAAAGGGATGCGCCTGAAAATGAGCAGCTAGTTTTGAAAAGGTCTATTCTAGGTTTGAGGAGAGTTGTGAATCGAGAGGTGGCGCGAGTGCTGGAACAGTTAAAGAGCTGTTTAAGATACGGAGGCGCAAGATTTCTGTATATTTTGAATACTAACACTGCCTTATAGAACATAAGCTTTTCTTTGAGTAGGAGTAGTGCCAGATACTGTAGCTTTGTATCATTTGTAAAAGAAGAATCAAATATCATTAATTTTGCAACTTTTCTAGGAAGAGAATTAAGTTTGTTAAATAAAATATCACTACAGCTGTCCTAGACAGTAGATGCGTTGGTCAGATTAGATGAGGGGAGAGAGAGAGAGAGAGAGAGAGAGAGAGAGAGAGAGAGAGAGAGAGAGAGAGAGAGAGAGAGATTTCACCCATGTTGAGGTTTTTCTCTGGGTACTCTGGTTCACTCCCTTCTCTCTTATCTGTCTGTACTTTCAAAATTCTCAGTCATAGACAATATACTTTGGTACAGTGTCTGTAAACAGTGTGGTGTCAATTTGCACATTATAGCACCCACTGACATCTGCCTTCAAAGATGAGGGTTCCACACCATTACAAACTGATCTGAAAAGAAGAAAAAAGAACGAAAAAGGAAGACAATTATGTTCATCAATCCAATTGTTCTGTTTTCTGCTCCACGCAACTTTTTCCCCTCCACCTCAGTCCCTGTTTGTTAATTGTTTAATTTGGCTGTAAGTTAACTTGTGTCTAGTCAGTATACTCATGTGTGCATGTACCTGTGTATATATACATATGTGTGAGCAGGTATGCACTGAGAATAGTCTCTCCAGACAAGATTTTGTGCTGTAGACACTTTAATTACTATTAACAAAATGTCTTTCAGAGGAGGCAGATGCATTCCAAAACCTTGGATGAAAGCCCCACCCAGTCCAAGGACCAGAAGCTGCTGGATTCTCGAGTCTTGGAAGTCTCCCACCTGACAACACTTCTACTTCTCTTCCTTTCTGCTGTACTTGACTCTCGTGTTGTTGAAAATTACTTGCAACATGCACGCTACATTGTGGTGGCTTCTTATTATGGAATTTGCCAAACAGCAATTGTTCAGTGGTAGGAGGGAGGGAGGGAGAGAGAGGGAAAAAGAAATGTTTAAAAAAATCAACCGCCTGAAAAATGGACTTTTCAGTATCTTTGGCTAATCAGTAAGTATACTTGCACTGATTCATTGTTAATATGCTGATGATGATGTTGCAACTCATTTTTTCTTCTTCTTAAGAACATATACCATTTACGTGTGACGATTTGCTATTTTGCCCCAAGACCAAGCTACGTTATACTGTCCCTGTCTAAATGCTTATCAATATCAGTCAGTTGTCAGCACAGTGGTGCCAAAATTCATTACTAACATTCATACATCGTTCGTTCATGTTTAGTCAACGCTATTACGAATGTCATTCACCTAAGTTTTAAGGATGAAGTCTCTTCGTGCAGTTTGTAACAACAGCAGTTAGGGAACTCAAGTTACAAGCATCAAACAACAGACTGTGGTGGAAGCTAATTTTGCTTTGTTTAAAGCCAAAACTGGCTTGCTGGTGGTGTTGGTGAGATGGCTGGTTTCATAATAGAGACAGCTGGCTCCATGTTTGGTTTGGGTTTTGAGGATGTGTAATGTACGAGGCAATGACTATGGTGGTTTCTGAGACTTTAATTGTGAACTCTGTAATGTTCAGATGTTTCTGCATGTTAATTACCATCAGTGTTGAATGGTTATCACAGACTTTTCATATACATGGTGTCTGCTATTCATATGAAATACATGTGTATATTTAAATTATGCTTTAATGTTTTGATGATTGTGACTTTAAACTATCTGCTTTGATTGTGTTATGTAAAGTACCAGGTGAAAGTATCACAGTAAGTGCAATCTAAAAAATAAAAAAATATAAAAAAAAATAAAGGAAGAAAAAACAGAAGAAGACGAAACACACTCTCACACTAATATGACCTGTAAGATCTTAATATTAATGTTTCGTATCTGTGGAAATTAACCCACACTGGCAGTATGAGTACACTGTCCATTTAGTTTTCAGTCTTTATAATTAATAATTATTATTATTATTAATAAAAGTATTTTAAAGTGCAAAATTTGTCCCTAGAGACTATTCTAAATGCACATCCACACACCCACACACAGATGCACCCACACACACAAGCATTCTGACTATACAAAGCTAAATATACACAGCTTAAAACAGGCAGTCTTTACTAAATCAGTTATCTGTGCAACCACGCATGACAGCTGATAACAGGTTAAAGACATTGTGCACCATCTCATTTGTAACACAGGCATAAAAATTACCCCACCCCCCTTTAAAATGGTGAACAGTGGACCATCTCATTTGTAACAGAGTCTTAAAAACTACTCCCCAACCCCTTTCAGACCAGCACGCATACCCTTACAACCACTTCACTACTTCTGGGTGCACGAGATGTGTGACACTTCTGTAACCCGTGTCAAAACAACACAACCACCCCTTACCTATAATGTTCTCTTGGTTGCAACTGTGCTACTACTACCAGGATTGGGAAAAGGGTTTTGGTTTAGAAACTGCATACTGCACACATGACAAATTTCCAATCTTGCAAACAGCTGCATAAATATGATGAGTTATGAGACTTACCGTGAGTTGTGCATTTCAAACATTTTTGAGAAACTTTGGCGACAGGTTGTGTGTGACGTTGCGCAGCGATAGCGATTTTGAAACGTCAGCATATGAAACGGGTGCGTCCCAAAATGTAGATCTCTTGTTTCATCTGGATGTGAGTTATGAACAACCTGTTAGTCTTGATCTCCATAGAAGACAAGAAACAGCAATGGAAGGAAAGCCACAGAAAAGTGGAACAGTCAGCATAGAAATGGCATCAGATTGCCATGGATGTTGAAATGACCTTGACTTATATTGCTTTATTATTTTATTTTTCATACTGTTGACTACAATCCAAGAACATAGCAATGGTCATATATCTGTGATTTAAAAACACACACTCCATAATTTACAGAGGTCACTACACTTGTTATAATAAAAACAAAAACTGTTCTACTGATGTTCAGATGATAAATTCATACCAATCTGAAGTATACTTTCATTTGCCAAGAAAATATTTTGGGATCATTCCATGTGTTTACAACTTAGAATTCTGCTGAAATACACAGGGGATAATTCCTAATTACCAAACATGTACACTTACCTTTGCAAATAAAATTATTTACAGACATCATTCTGCATTTTTACCTAGAAACATACAGAGCTGATCTTTCTACATGTTTATTAAAATACAAGAGTTCTTTTGATGCAAAGGAGATTATTAATTCCAGATTATACTGATATTTTACTAAGTGATTTTATTTGAACATATTGTGCAATTTGCCCCTATTTTTTGTGAGCTTTGTTTCCCTAAAAAAAAATGATTTAAAAAATAAATAAAAGGTGATTTCCAATCACGAGTTCTGTTTTACACAGTCAACTGAAGGGTGTAAAAATTATCTAAACATGCCGCATTCCAGTTACTGCATGATTTTGTTCTTCTTTTTCAAATGTCAGCTAAATCTTGTGTTTACATTTAGATCCACTATTTGAGCCTGAAGGCTGATAATTATTTACATTGTAGTAAAACTTTTGTATGTGCAATGATTTTGTAACTGGCTCGTGTGATACTTGTTCATATTTTGATGGTTCATGTTTGGCCGGGGTGCTTTCTTTCTTTCATGTTTAACCTGTGGCAGGTTTCCTCTGATTCATGTTTTCACTCAAAATAAAATGTAAACACACAAATAAACAAAAAACAAAAACAACAACAACAAGATATTTCCTGAAGTTTGTAAATGGTATAGAGCTGCCACACCTTGGATAATGCATCATTATAAACTTATTATCTTGCTAAAAACAAACATGTTACTGTTTTTGCTTGTTCATTTCAATCAATGTCTGTCAGATTTGCACTTTTGTTTCAGTTTCTTTCATTTTGAATCTACAATTACTTCACCAATCGAAAAGCTTTTCCCCCAGAAAAGAAAAGAAAACACCCCCCCACCCCCCCACAAATTTTACTATCTGGGATCAACCCCCAAGAAAAACAACAAAAATCGCAAACAAACCCAGAACTATTCAAAGAAACCATTGGCAATTATAAGAGATTAAAGGGAACAACAGTTAAAAACAAACATGTGGAGAAAAATAATAATATAAAAATGGATAAAACCTGTACGCTACTTTATTTGTGACCTGTCTTTTGTTACCACCTTGTCATAATGGACCGAGTGGTTGACAAGGCGTTAACATCCAGTAACTAACTGTCATAACGGAATTACTCCTTGTCAGTGGATTAAAAACTAAAAGTGCTGTTAAACTGAACTGAATGCAAGCAGCGTGCACATTTTCAGCAAACCTGCCTTTTTACAAGTGACATGGTATTTTACATGAAAGTTTAACACTGAATGTGTTTTTGGTTGTGTTGATCTCCCTGAGATTGTGGGTGAGGATTTGTCTCATTTTCTCGATGTACCAAATGCTGGCAGTCCTTGTTTCAAGATGATGAAAAATTTTGTGCTTTGTTGTTTCTCTTATTTCAGCTCTATACTTACAGCTCTACAGTAATTAACATTAGATAGCAGTTTCATGAACTTCCAATTTTAAGTTGGTCTTGCTGACTCGAACTGAATAGCTATTTTTGTCAGCTTGCTATGTTTGTATATATACAAAAAGATTATTATACAAATATTTGTGTAAGTGTTTGTGTACCAGAACTAATATTCATATTAGTTGGTAAGTGTGTAGTGATCTACCCCCACCCAGGATATCTTGCCATTTTTTTTGTGTGTGGTCAAAGTGAATGAATTTCCACCTTGCCTTTGTTGTTCCTTGCTCAGTCATCCTACTGTTAAAAATGCTCTTCCCTTTATCTGTCATTGTTAGTTTAGTGGTCACGGCCAAAAAGAAATTTATCAAGTAGAAATCGTGAAAATAAAATATAAACATGAAGATGTGTGTGTGTGTGTGTGTGCCCTAAAATCACACAGCACATCCAAAACAACACAGCTGACACCATTGTTGATAAATGATCTGAATACTTCATTCAAACTAAACAAAAACACAGTTGCATTGTTACTCAGGCATTCAAGAGAGAAAATTGCATTGTTGCTTAAGTATTTGAGAGAGAAACCAATGCAGTCCCAAATGCAATTGTTCACATCACATTTTCATGTACAAAACAAAAAACAATACTGCTACACCATCATCTTCAGATCTTGTTCTCCAGTTACTGGTCCCAGACTTTGCTCTCACTTTAAATTCTACAACTCTTCATGTTCATAACAGAGAGAGAGAGAGAGAGAGAGAGAGAGAGAGAGAGAGAGAGAGAGAGAGAGAGAGAGAGAGAGCAACAAAAACAACAACAACCAACACTGGCAACAGAGACAACACTAAAAACGGTTGTTGTTGTTTTTTAACAAAATAAAGGGGGAGGGGGAGGGGCCAATAAAAAGGAAGTAGTAAGAACTTAAAGATGTGGTGTTTTCAGCACTTCCTCAAACAAAAGTTTGGGGGGGGGGGGGGGGGGGGGAGTGAGGAACATGCCCCCCATCCAGGTTTTTGCAAAATTAGAAAATTGTGGATTGTGTGCATTATCTTGTTCCTAATATTAATGGGCTTCAACCCAAAGTTTGCACCTGAGTGGATGAAAAGTAGCTGAAAAAGTACCATCTCCATTATGACCTTTCTGACATTGCTGTCACACTGAAAATAGGTCATGGTAATTGAATAATTAGTATAAACATGTAAAACTCAATGGGCCATGCAAACTGGAAAGATTCTGCTCTGACAGCAGCAGCAAAGTTTATCTAGTACAGACGACTTTCCATACGAGCAATGCTCACTGCACCCAGTCCTATACTTGGAACAAAATTAATACTCCACCAGACTGACCTAACTAGTGACAGTGTATCAGCACCATAGCCATCAGTAAACTACAGCAGCCCACAGCTGAATCAGAATGGGTCAGGCTTCTGCTTAACCAGCCAACAAAATTCATCACCAATATTCAAGGGTGATGGCTCGATTCCCGTCGGTGGTGTTAGATTTGACTTGTTGGATTGGTTGTCATGTTTTTTCTCCTCTAGATACTCGGGGCAAAGCTCTCTCAAAATTTCTCAGCAACAGGCCACAACCCCGACAACCCTGTGCCAATGACAAAGCCATCAGCAGCAAAAAATCATCCCAAAAGCTGTAAACGCATTATTGCATGTGGGCTTTCTGGAGTGCATAAATACCATCTTGAACTGAACTGTTCTTCTTCGTTGTAGACAGCCTGCCGCAGGAAATGCAAATGAGACTGCCACTCTGCAGGCATACAAGAATCAGAGAAGGTGCGGCAGCCTGTAATGCCCTTAAAATCCATTTTTACAACACTAGGACCCTTGATGAAGGAGCACCCTGCCATAGACATGCAACCCTTTTCACGGCACCTTCCCCCCCCTCATGATTATGTGTAAATGACCCCTAGCAAAGGACCACCCCGGCCCTCTTTTAAATTCAAGACCACCTTTGCTTCATTTGGCTGCTCTGTTTGTATATGGCTTCACTGACTCGCTGAGGGCCCGCTTGGCAAAGATGTCTTTGGTTCTTAATGCTAAAACAGTGGGCTAAGTGGGCCCACATTTTTGGCAAGTTGCCACACAAGCCCATCCTTTTTTTCAATATACATCCTTGCTGCTGGAATCAGATGCTCCCACAGGGGAATAAAAACGCAATTCTTGTCCTCAGTGGCAGCAGTTTCTTCTTCCATTTTCTGCTGGTTGAAACTGTTCAAAGTAAACAACAGCCAGTGCCTGCAGGACTATGGCATAAACCGAGTGAGTAGGCAGTCAGCAGTCGGCTCTGGCCGCTTCACCAAGACTTTGCACCACAAGACCTGCAATGCAACATCTACACAGAAACGCCTTGGTGATGCAGTTAAAGAAAGACACCCCCAGAATCCAGTTCTTTGATGTACTACAGTAATTGCAGCCAAGACTTTGGTGATAAACAAAAATCAACACAATGCAATGGGGAAAAAACCCAACACAAATGAAAATTGAAAATGCTATGGCTGAGCATCTGATGGTGAGGTAGGTGGCTTTAACAAAAACAAATGTTTTTTTAATCAAATCAATTACTTGTTTTCACTAGAACTTTTTTGCAGGTACTTAACTAAAGCTTTAAAAAAACTTTTTTTTTTTTTTTAAAGCTGCACCCATGTGGAGTTGTTTTTGCAACATGGCCCAAAACCATCAGTAAATAGCAGTAGTACAAAGAGGAAAACTGTTTCTGAGGACCATGAAAACCTCACACTTTGGATAGGTCAGTTTGTACTACACTGTCTTTGGTACTTAACACAGACACCTTAATTCTAAATCTGATGGTTGCTTATCCAACCACTTATTGGAGTTTTCCAAACACACCGTTGTCATGGTCAAAAACAGGTCGGGACAATCAGTTGGTCCAGTGTCGGACCGAGAAACCTGGTGAAATGCTGACACGGGTGCTTTGGTTTCCCAAAGGCAAGGGATTTTTCCCTCAGTCAACTTTCAGTGCAGATTCTCATACAGTGTTTGTACAGCCCATGTGTGTGCAGTCACAGGCATCAGCGTTATGTATTATGTGCAAATGCCAAAAATCCCAAACACTGGTAGCCACTCCACTGTATGGGCACAAACAAACAAAAAATGCAAATGCTGGTAGGAAAAGGGAGCTACCATTTGCAAGGGATCAATGAAGTATCAAGAAACGGAAAAAGTACACTACGATATTTTGATTTCAGTGGATGACCATGCAAGCACACAGGAACTCCTTCCCAAAAGATATTTTGATTTCAGTGGGTGCCCATACAAGCACATTCCCCCAAAATAATGTGATTTCAGTGGGTTTTGATACAAGCACAAAAGGTTCGATACCGATACCGATACTGACGCTACAATTCAAACTTGTACTGCACAGAGCTGACCTGTGTTTAGCACTGAAGACTCCTGGAAGCAACAAAACCACTATTTAGCATACAGACATGCAGCTTATTCTGTGAATTAAGCATCACCAACTTAGTCTGTGAATTAAGGATCAAAACACACACGTAGCATAAGGCAAAGCATCTCACATCAAAAAGTCTTCTGGCAACACGTCACATACAATAGGAGTTGCTGAAGATTTTTGACTGTTAGTGAGTAAAACCAGCCAAATCTGAATACATGACCACCACATAACACAGCTTTTGTACCATCTAATTTTAAGTACTTCAGTATCATTGCCAAGACATACAACTGAACACCAGAAATGAAGTACACTACAAAAGTACAAGTAGCAAGTAAAAACAAAAACAAACAAAAACAACAACACAAAAATCTGAGATGGAGGTACTATTAGCTTACTGATACTTCAATTATAAGGTGACTTCACAAGCTCATGTGAAAAAATAAAAATAAAAAAATAAAATAAAAATGCTGACAAGAATAATAATAAATGCTCAGTCAAATTGCATTCAAAATAGAAGAACTGTAACTCAGTGTTACTTCTCACTCTCTCCTATGACCTTGAAAATGGGCCACAAAACAACACACAGTTTACACCAAGTACCAACACTTCCATGACCTTCAAATTAGGTCAGGGTAACTCAAAACTTATCAAAAATTATAATGTCCAATGAAGTCGGTCACGCATAGTTTTCAAAGAAATAGCTATCATTGTTTTAGACAAAAAAAACCAATCGCAATGTTTCTGCTGTGGGCAGCCCAACAGCCAAAACAGTGGATGAACATGCATCATCACACGACATGAATCAAGTCAGGAATAATCAATATGGCAGTCACGTAGATGAGACACTGAAAGAGAATAAAGCAGACGCCCCCTCTGTTCCCCTCCCCTGCCCACCAAAAAACATTCACAAAAACAAAAACAAACCCCTCAAGCTCCCTGTGCTGAGGTTTTGAAAAAATATGATTGCACTGCATCTATATGAATAAAAAAATAAAATAAAAAGTGTTACCCCACGTACACACAATTTCTGCAGCAAGTCACCAAGTCCTACCTTCTGTTTGGATAGTGCTGCTCTTATGGCTGCTTGCTTTCCTGCTGGAAAAAAGCTTACACCTTGCACCACAAAAAGAAGAAAAAAGTAGCATAGCGCAAACACATCACCGGGCTGTTTATGGAGCAAGTGGTTTATTGTTGTTATTAAAGTGATTAGGTTTTATTACTCATTATCGGTATTAACATTATTAAGCTTCATTACTGAAAGCACCTGCAAAAAAAAAGGTTAGCCATTGGTCTTGTGTCTGTTAATAATATTTCAACATATGTGAGTCTTGTCACTGAAAACTGTTGCTACAAGTTGTAAACTGGTCCAGTGTTTATAATGGTTAAACACAACTTACTGTTTACTAATTGACTAAAAAAGCTGTTAGAGGTCATCACTGGTTTAGTGCCTTTTAATGTTTGAATACAATTCACAATTTCACTTTCTAAAAATAACAGTTACAACTCATCTGTTAATTATGCTTGAAATTAGTTTCCTTTTTATTACTGAAAAGGAATGCTACACATCAATCTGTCATTAGTTCAGAGTCTATTTAAACATTACAAAATTTGGATAAAAAACCAACAATACTGAAACCAACCCCCTGAAAACACACACACACACAAACACATAAAATAAATAAAAAAACTGCCATTCTGTCAAGTCAGCACCATCGATCTAAAATTACTTGAGTAACAAAATTAAGTGTAAAAACAAAACTCAAGAATAACTAAAAACTGCTGTACTACCAACCCCATTAATTTTATTCTCTCACTCTCCTTGCTAAAACTGCTGCATCTCACGCACACAAAATCAGAGAGACTATTATTTGTTAAACATTGTAAGGCAGCACAAAAATTAAAATGGAAACAATAAGTCTTAGAGAATTACTGACTTAAAAAAGTTAACAGTACAAACGCCAAACTGAATTAGCATGTTAGATTGTTATAACAGTCAACACAAGAATACGGTTAGATGGTTAGACCTAGACGCAGGTTTGGATCGAGAGAGATGTACAGATGCAGGTCAACAATGGGAACAAGTTTGTTTGGAAAGAGAAAATACAACTGAAACAGGTAACAGTATGCTCAAACCATACTGCAACACTTCTCTCATTAAAACAATATATTTGTTAAACATTTTAAACAAAGGGGAAATGCAAACATGCTTATATTCATGTATATGTATTCACTGTTGACTGTACATCATCTACAGACAATAAATGTTTGCACACAGGAAATCTCACCCTGCTCTGAGTCAACAGAGAGGGTTAGTACACGGGTAGTAGTGATGGTGGTGGTGGTAGTGGCACAACCCGACTGTCTACCTAGGCTTGTGCACGTGCTCAAGCGTAACATAGCCAAAGTCGCACAGATCGCTACGTAAACACCTGCCCCTTCACACAGAAGAGTAATTTGAGAAGGTTCATCCAGTAACAAACTTTACAAATTAGTCTTTTGAGGCATCACTGGTCAAGTAGCTGTTATGCTCGTAAAGCTGACAACAAACATGCACTCGGCTGCAACTGGTTACTTCAATCAGTTGCATTGCTATGGTCCACCATTCTGATTTTGGATGAAATTGATAGGGTTGTATTGTAAATCTAAAACAGCAATAAAATCAACAAAAGCAGTCCAAATTACAATCTCATACAAGCGTGCGATGATATTCTACAAAGAAATGTACAAGTTTAACGTTTACATAGCAAAATAAATTGGAAATGGTCTCTACGAATACCCTGTGGTACGAACGCAGCAGTAGACAAAAACTTGGGCCATGTGGTGAACTAAACGATCCTCGTAACCTCTGACCTGTGACCTGTGACCTCTGATCTGCACACAAATCGCTGACGTCACAAGAGAAAAATAGTTCCCTAACCACTAACCACTACCACCTGTGTGCTAACCCTCTCTAATGGCAGAGTTGACATGGAGGAAGAAAAACAGCTGCAGAGCCTTTTCACCCCAGCAACCAGCTTCATGCTACTTCAGGGCTGGGCATGGTTTGAGAGTTGATTGATGCTGTTCACTTACCATGTGACAAAACTTGAATAAGTAAGTACGTAAACATGGTGTTTAACATCCACAGAAACCATGAGGCTTATTAGGGATGGGGAGAAGGGGGGAGCGGGGGGGGGGTATGGTGGGGGGGAGGGGGAGATTATATACCTATCGCTACACTGTCACCACCAGAATGACTCCTGCATTAAGGTGGGCAGCGATGAGAGCCATTTTAATGTTTCATAAATTGCGAGCGAAAAAGTCACAAGACAGTCTCCACAGACCACAATTTTTGAAGAGAAAGGAGAGCCAAAGTGGATTCAAACCGAGGTCCCTCTGCTTACCAGCTTAACACCTTACCACTGGGCCAAACCAGCTCACAAAAAAACTTGAGACAGGAGGTCAAGACTTTGTTCTTTAGCGGGAAGCCAGTCACAGAGGTGTGGCATAAAGTGTGAACAGATGTGACATTACAATGGCATAAAAAAGAATGAAATGGCTGAAAATCTTGTTCTACGACCCATATCAGGAGCAGCTGCAGGATTTTATGTTCCCAAAATAGTCAGACAATTGTCCAAACAATCTTATTCATGAAAAAAAGGGAAATCTGCTGAAAATACCGACCAATCACAGGGCAGTATACATATTTGGGATGCAGAGATCACCTTTTATAGATATACAAAAGCAATTAGAATATCATATCAAAACACACAGCAAACTCCATTCAACAAAGATTCTTCCATCAACACAACTGTTATTTCTTTTGTTTTTTGTTTTTGAACGGCTGGACATAGAAGACAAATAATACCACAACGGAACAATCTGACTGTTAGAATACCCATGCTTTAACAGAAAAAGTACATGTCAATGTTTGTGGAAAACCCTTGTATTTGACACCAATAAAATGTCACATACAAGGTTTTCCACAAACACCAATGATATGCCAAGGCAAGAATTGATCCACACGACTCCAAGGCATGAGTTGTTGCACATGACTATTATAAACACCTGTACAGAAGACGGTGACTATACCCAGTAAACCTGCCTGGATCCAGTCCGGAAGCATTTTGGTTATGGCCATTATGGCCAGCCAGAGTCAGGCCGATCATATATGCTGGATCTGACTTCCCACATCCTTTTCAGTTCTGTTTTTTCCAAAGAAAGCATGGGCCATACTGTGCAAAACCGACCCGGATCCGACCTGGATGGCCTGGCCAGGGTTTGGCTAAACTCATCTGGTCAGGAAGCAAGCTGCTGTGCAGGAATCAGTGGGTCCATTTTTTTTGTGGCGGGATGCTACCAGCCGGCTATCAGTTTCCCACTTTTGGACTCAGTTGCGTTCTTCCACAGACGTCCTGGATAATATTGTGCAAAACCAGCCCAGATCCGAGTTAGTTCTGGCTGACTGTGCCAGGTTTTGGCCAAACGGATCTGGTCTGGAAGAAAGCCAACGTGCAAGAATCATCCGGTCCGCTTCTGGCCAATGCTTCCCAGCCGATCTGGCCCAGACGCAAAAAGGATCCGGCATGTTTACTGGGTAACTACTAGGCCAGTGAAAATGGAACACCTACAGCAGTCACTATTTATTTGCTATCTGTACTACACCAATAAAAATGGAACACCTAAAGCCAAGTCACTATTTATTTGCTATCTGTACTACACCAATAAAAATGGAACACCTAAAGCAAAGTCACTATTTATTTACTATCTGTACTACACCAATAAAAATGGAACACCAAGAACAAAGTCACTGTTTATTTAATATCTGTACTAAACCAATACAAATTGAACACCTAGAGCAAGATCATTATTTATTTACTGTCTTTTTTACGAACCACTCCAGACCATGCTGTGTTAACGGCGGCGTCACTGTCACACTCGAAACCTCACTCTCCAGCACCCTTCCTCCAAACTCTGTTGTAACGGCTTTCACCATTGAAATGGCACTCCTTATCTCTGTGCGTCAGCCCTAACCCCCCAAAAACGGGTTCCCTTTTGGTTTTTTGTTCCCCTACCAAAATCGTCCCTGGTAATTCTCACGTTGTCAGCACTCTCCACAAAATTTGTGAAAAGCTTGAGTACCAACACAGTGGAAGCAGAATACTGTTGAAGCATTCAAGCAAACATCAGACATTTCCTCACTAACATAAAAAATTACTTCCCTGTCGATTTGGGTTTGACTTGTACCAGTGTCAGCACTGTGAACGATTTTAAGAGAAATGCAGCCAGAAATAGTTTGAATTGTCTATGTGGTTACAAACTTTCCGCCACTGAAGCACCAATGAAAAACTCAGCTGACAGTTTTGGAGACCTGTGATGTAACCAGTTATGGCAGTGGTTAGAGGAAGGATGGCATAAACCAGTGCTTGGAGTTTGAGGTGGTGTAACCAGTTATGGCAGTGGTTAGAGAAAGGATGGCATAAACCAGTGCCTGGGGTTTGAGGTGGTGTAACCAGTTATGGCAGTGGTTAGAGGAAGGATGCCATACACCAGTGCCTGGAGTTTGGGGTGGTGTAACCAGTTATGGCAGTGGTTAGAGGAAGGATGCCATACACCAGTGCCTGGAGTTTGGGGTGGTGTAACAGTTATGGCAGTGGTTTGAGGAAGGATGCCATACACCAATGCTTGGAGTCTGAGGTGGTGTTTGTACAGGAATAGGCCTTCAACAACTCATCTTATTCACAACATCAATTTGTCAGAAAAAGAAAACATAAAAATATATTTAAAAATTCTCTCCTTTTTTTCATTATGCAAAACTTTTCCAACGTTTGTTTCCTACCAATCACTGGTTCTAAAAGATCCTGGCACACCAAAGTGTAAATCTGCAACATTCTGGATTCACAAAAGTTGTGTGTCTGACCAAAGCCTAATCCTAAGAGACTGAAATTGGATTAGCTTCAAAAACATCTCAGGACCACAACTCATTTTCTCTCTTCATTAGTTGAATAAAAATCACACTTGATCCAAACAAACACTATTATTTGGTCTGACAGCATCTTTGTTATGGCAGAAAGGCAAATGGCTCAAGTGTATATTTCCTACACTCTTTGTCTCATAAAACAGCCACCAGTTTGCTTACTCCAAGATGGAGACTCATTAATTTGTTTTAAAAAACCCTTCAAATCCTGCAAAAACATATGAATGGATGTTACTACAACAATGTTCACAACAATTATTATCAAGATTTGCATCATTTTAGCGACGATGCTGTGTTTGTCGGGGACAAGATGAAAACTACAGTTTTGCAGAGATGACTTTGTACAGTTTCCTTTGTATATAAATACCCAAATAAATGTTTTTTCTGGGTGCATTATGAAACCACACTTTCACATGGGTAAACTCTGGTAACTGCTTTATGAGACACTGGCTATATACATCTTGATTCAATCACAGATTTGTAACATTTCCTGACAGAGCTTAAGTCAATGCGCTGATAGTGCAAACCAATTCTGCCTGAGACAGTTTAAACAAATCAAACGAACACCATGGGCTTCCACTGTGCAAAAAGCAGTCTCCAATCAACAGAGACAGAGAAAGTTCAAATCTCAGACTGAAGCACACCATAAGCTGCAAAATGGGTCCATGAAACCCTGATCTGCTGAAACATCCACACGCGTACAGTCAGTGCAAATTCATGCATCAAAAGAGGATCACAAGCAGGTTTGGTCAAGTTCTTGTGTCAGCCGAGCAGAGCTGTGTTCACAGCTATCTAACAGCTGTCCTGCTGCTCTGTGAACATTCACTCATGGCTGTGATTTTCCGTTTCATGTAGCCAAGATGAATGGGGAGTCAAAGCATCAGATCAGTGGTTGTAGTGGTGGCAGTGGTGGTGGTGGGGACGAAGGAAAGAGGAGGAGAAAACAATTAATCAAATACAGAAAGGAAAAAAAAAAGAACCATGACAGATCAGAGAACCAACCAGCCAAACAATGAATCAAATACAGAAGAAGAAGAAAAGAACCATGACAGATCAAACCAGCCAACCAAAGATGAAATTTGGTATTCTGACACAGCTGAAATCTTTTTTTAAATTATGCTGATTTCTGTGATCAATCTACATAAGCATATGCTGCTGTCACAGATAAGATGCACAAACTGAAATATCATGAACAGTAACCAACTGTGAACAGGTAAAACAGGGTCTCCTGTCAGTTTAAATTTGTTAAATCATGCCAGTTTCTGTTACCCCGTCTATATCATAATCATGTGCTGACATCAAAGGTAAGGTATGATGGACAAACAGAAATGTCACATACAGTAACCAAGTGTGAACAGGAAAAACTGGGTCTCCTGTTTAAGTCAACATTTTGAACCCTGCAGTGACCTTTCAAGTGATTAGCACCTGGCATGCTTTTTATGTGTGTGGATTTTATTTCTTCTCCAAAGTCTTCTACCACCAGAGACAAGTGTCTCAACCACTGAAGGATGAACACAAAACATAAGCTCAGGTAAACCTTTAGCAGTTTCAGAAGAAGAAGAAAAAAATGGTAAAAAGACACACACAAAAACAAACAAAAGCCTGACAAACTTTCACTATCCCCAAACAACTTTATTTCATTAAAAAAAAAAGAAGAAGAAAAAAAAGCCTGAGCAATCTCTGCCTGCAGGGGGCTTGCCACCAGTCGCTTTGTCCGACACAGCTGACGACTGAACGAACTACAAATCAGGGCGATCACAGTCCAATGGTGTAGGACCGACCCTTGGGGTTGTGCAAGGGAAGCGTCTGGGGTCGCACCATCGTCCACTCGTACCAGACACTCTTCTCTGTCACGCATCGCCATATGTCAATCACGACCTTGGTCCCTTTGGTCACGTAGGTGGGTGTCTGCACAGAAGAGGGAAGCAAGGGTGTGTTGAAAGTTTCAGGAGCTAGACTGGTTAGGTGAAACCGATCACTGCTGATGCATTCACGACTGCTGTTAAAAAAAGACAGTGTTGAAAGTTTCAGGAGCTAGACTGGTTAGGTGAAACCGATCACTGCTGATGCATTCACGACTGCTGTTAAAAAAAGACAGTGTTGAAAGTTTCAGGAGCAGACTGGTTAGGTGAAACCGATCACTGCTGATGCATCCACGACTGCTGTTAAAAAAGACAGAGGTGTAAAACAATTCATTGTCCCAAGTTGTGGGGAGAGGGAAGGAGGGTGGAAGAAGAGAGAGAGGGGAGGAGTTATAGAGAGAGAGAGAGAGAGAGAGAGAGAGAGAAGAGAGAGAGAGAGAGAGAGAGAGAGAGAGAGAGAGAGAGAGAGACCACACACACACAGACTGAGAGAAAGAAAGAAAGAGAGAGAGAGACAGACAGAGAGAGAGCTAGCTGGACTTGCCCTGGGAAGTGAACGGGGAACACGTATTTATAACCAAATGACACAGAAACACAACAGAGCCTGACTAACATACCAAAGGCATGCTGACAGAGAACTGGAAACATGCCACATACAAACACACTGAAAGAAAATGGGGAACACACCCCAGACACACACCAACACAATGACTCACCCTGAAAGGGAAGAGGATGGGGAACCAGCTGAACATACCAGGTGAATGGGTGGCAGGTAGAATACCTGAAATAAGACAAGTGCACTACCTCAACAAAAACATGATCATAGCAGAAGTGCACACTTTTGTGTGCCTCACATTGTGATTCCCATACCATACTGGTGTGAAAGTGATTAACCAAATGCATTTTGTTGTTGTTGATGTTTGAAAAGTTAAAAAAAAAAAAACAAAATGACAGTCCCTGGTTGACTGCATATTCCTGTGTGCTTTTCAGACATAATGGCTATGTGCTGCACTGCTCTCCAGAGGATTAACCAAAGGAGTTTTTTGTTGTTGTTCTGGGCATGTTCGAACAGTACGCCCCCCGAACCCCCCCCCCAAACAAAAATGACAGTCCATGGTTGACTGCACAGCTATGTGTGCTGTACTTCTCTCCAAACTGACAGTATACAGTAGATCTCATTCAGGCGACTTCAGCACAAAAATCTGTTATGCTGCATTCAGCAAATGGTGACCTGCCCCTTTGCTTTCACACAGTCACAGTCATCAGAGTGTAACAACTATGAGAACAATGGCTGCTGACTGCATCTGTCAGACAGTATCGCAGTCTGCATGGGCTGACTATGCAATGACGTCAGCCCGCCAAACCTTTTCAGCACTGGTGAAAAAAAAGGTCAAAGTCACAGCCAGTGTGTCTGACTGAGTGCTCAGTATTTTTCTGGTGTCTGCTGATTTTAACCCACTTTGCCCCAGATCGCCCGTTACCGCCCGCTCTTTTTCCTATGGTGCAACCCCAGACTGCCCTGTAGCAGCCTGGTTAGCAGACACTCCATACTGGCATCCAAGTTTATGCAAATAGGAATGGGATTTTCGCGAGACTTGTAGCCTCATTCCCACTATTGTTTACTACTTCCGGCAATGTCTTTTGTTTGAAGTTTGGTGGAATCTGAGAGAAGCTGTGAATATTTCAAAGTTACGCGATGCACACACGATAGAGGCATGAAAACAAACAAAAGCCTTGCCGTTGGCAATGGCGTCGGAGCTTCATCCTTTGAGATTTGAACTGCAAATCTGGCTCGGTCGCTTACCCTGGGCACCCTAACAAACTCACGGAGCTTCATCTTTGGAGATTCCAACTGGAAATTTTGCAACGTCAGTCACCCTGTAGGCACCCTAAAACCTGACATTCAGATGCGGACATTTCTGGTTTGGGAATTATTTTGTTTATGCTCAAAACCTGTTGGGTATACAAGAACAAGGTATTCACAAACTGGGAAAAATATAAATACAAAGTGAGCTGAAACTTTTATTTGGTGTTTATTATTGATTTCTAAAGTTGTATACCAGGATCATTTGACATAGTTACTTCCTTTCGCATGGGATTTCATAGTGAAAGGGCCGCGGCTGGTCTGGGGCCAAGTGGGTTAACTGGTAAAATACTGTAAATTACTGGTCAACACCAACCCTGCCAGTTGGCGTTCATATTTCAGTCACCTACTTTAGCACCGTGATTACCTCATAATAACTGCTCCTGAAGTGGACTGGTTTCTCCTTAACACATACTCATTATATTAATATACGAAGCCTTCAAGTCAACTCTGTCTGGCAGTGTGAAGTATGTGAAGCCTGATTCCAGACTTGACTCCACACTGTGACACAAGTCAACTGACCAATATGTTATGCCACCACCTATGGCCCAGCCACACTGATGGTTGCACAAGTGAGGTCCACCTGTATGACTGTATTCATTATTATTGCTATCATTATCTGATCACATAGATGGGGTTTGACTGCACTCACTGCTACCACAATCAACTATATGACCACCATCCACAGCAAGTCCATCTCCACAAACAATGATTGCATTTCTAGCTCCTGTATTACTGGACAAGCAAGAAAAGTGCTTCACTCACTCAGCATGATGTCCTTGTACAGCACAGTGTCGAAATAGCCTGCCAAAGCGTGTATAACGCAATCGTCCTGTATCTCAAACGTCAAGCTCTTGTAGCGAGAGTTGTCTATGCAAGCATCTGCACAAGCAAGAAGCAGGTTACCTCACAAAGAAAAGATTCCTCAACCCCCCCCCCCCCCCCCCCCATTAATCCCTTGCTGGAATCCAGTTTGCCGTACCTGGGTAAGGCTATAGCAGCTGTTAGAACAAGGCAACCTGGGCCTAACAGTGTTTGTGACGTGTTCATTGTTCACCTACTAGGATGCAACAGGGAACGTAAATCGTGCCACTTGCGTACTGTTTATGCTGTACAGGTGTCTGTATCAGTAAGCCTCAGTTTATTTATGGTCAATGAGGCATATGTAAATATACACATCATATATAAAAATTAAAATCCAAGTTTACATGGGATGGTTCTAGAAGTTTCTGACTGTTCTGCTAATGAACTGTATGCCTAACACAGTAAACAACAAGACTAACGACACAGACACGCAGAAAGCAGAGGAGACAGAGGCAGTATGTGAAGCTAATGAATTAAAGCCAATTGCAATCATGCATGCTGAAGTGACACTCTGTTGGAACAGCGAGAGTTAAAACTCTCTCAGGCAAGACAGTGGCTGACCCTTTTGAGCCCAGCGGACCCATAGCAAGAGAACAGGCATGCCGATGTTTACCTTGGTTGGGGTGGTGAAAGTGGAAGACTTTCTGAGGCTCTGCCAATATCTGACAGTTGTGCAGACGAACGACGTAAGGGCATCTCAAAGGAGCTCTGAAATTGAGCAAACTGAAGGGTGTGAATCATTACTCCACAATTTACAGGATTTAAAGATTACAGGATTTAAAGATTATGCGCGGATGGAAATGCCACCAAATAGCACAGTCAGACCTGGAGCTGTATCACACATTCATTAAAAGACACAAAAGGGTTTGTAAAGGGGGACTTTTCCCATTAGTCAGAAATCAGTCTACTTTGTTGCCAGATACACATTTCTCCTTTTTTCTCTCCCTTCTTTCTCTGCTCTTGCAGCATAAAACATGAGGGGGCGGTGTATCTTCAGCTGTATATCAGACAGCTACACTTCCTCCATGCAGAACCAAAACACTGCAGCAAATGCTGTAGACACAATGGAAAGTAACAACAATGTCAGATACAGGATATGCAGAGATAATAATAATAATAACTCTTATATAGTGTTATGCCTCGTAAAAATATACAAGTTCAAAGTGCTGTACATTATCAACATCAACATGACAATCAAAAAAGCACAAGCACTGCAAATGCATACAATGATACATCAATATTAACATGACATAAACAAAAAAGCACAAGTACTGTAAACGCATACATCAACACTCTAGCATTTCACACCCAAACACCCACAATATGATTACACACAGACACCTACACACTCACACACAAACATACGCATGTAACCACACAAACACAGACACACCCCTCCACCCCATACCCCCACAACACACACACACATATGGTAAGCTCACCTCTGGGTGTTTCTCCTTGTCCTTGTTGACCCTGAACTCGCTGTACAGTTTGGCCGACTGCAGAGGGGCCATATAGGACGTGTAGTCGCTGGGGATGCTGACCCCACCCTCTGAACAAGGCACAAAAACAGTACAACGCTGGCCAGGCTAGACAGTGTATGCACAGTATGACGCACGCTGCGACACATACAGTGTGGGTTAACAAGCAGGATAAATATGACAAAATTAAGTTTGTGTGCATACATCTACCAGTTCTTCACCCTGATTATATAACCCGAGATAACAACACTGGCCAGGCAAGACAGCACACACACAGTATGACACATGCTGCGACACACACTCACTGTGTGTCAATGTGCGGGACAAATTTATCAGACAAATATATCATCCACCAGTTCTTTCTTATTCTTCACCCCGATATAACCATCATGGCTCACTGGGTGCTAAGACCAATCACCTACTGGTGTTAAAAAATAATGATTTATCTATAACCATCACGGTTCACTGGGTGTTAAGACCAATCACCTACTGGTGTTAAAAAATAATGATCTATCTATAACCATCACGGTTCACTGGGCGTTAAGACCAATCACCTACTGACATTAAAATAATGATCTATCTACCTTTCTTATTCTTGTCAATCACTCAGACAGAGCAAGTTCTTTAAATGTGAATCCTTTTTTTTTTAGGAAACAAGGTATACAACATTCACTATCTGCCACATCAAATACTTCATTATTAAAATAATAATTTGATCTTGCAATGGCTGACTTCGCGTTAAAACCCATTATCCATCCCTATATCTTTCTTATTCTTGTTGCTCATTCAATCATGCACTCAAATGACCGTTCACTGTCGTTAATAAGCCCAGCATCTCCCTGACGAGAATCCCAGCTTTCTGTGGGGTGTCCCACACTTGCACGCAGACACCAGCTCCACCATGTTGCCCCGCATCTGATCTCATTCGTTTAAATGAGAACGCCTTTTCCAAAACTAGTAAATAAAACACCCACTATCTGCCGCATAAAGTACTTCATTATTAAAACAACAAACGTATCTTGAATACGCACAGAAGTGTACTCAATCGCTGACACGATAAGCCGAGTTTCCGATGAAATAGTCTATGAAAGTGGGCATTTTAAGGCACCAACCACTAACAACACAGATGGTGAGCTACACTGGGTCCACTCCTATGTCACTCAAGTCCAGGCAGGGATACCCCTGGTGCATAGGATCATTGGAGGGGTTAGGGTCAAGATGGGATAGTGGGCCATGGGAGTAAGCCAGCTGGGTTAATTAACCCCTTCACTGCCATGACATCACTTGAAAATGACCAGTAAAATGTGAAATTTGAACCCCTTTAGCCTTGTTTTCTTTTTCACACTGGCATGTGAAAGGTTTATCATCAAAACGCATAGCAATGAAAGCAGATGTATTATAGGACCGGAAAATATAGCGTTCACAGGCGCATCCGTGCATCTTTCAGCCTGGAAATTTTACAGGCTGGGGCAGTGAAGGGGTTAATTTGTTGCAGATAATTTTTATCACTGCCTTTAGTAGGACAGCAATTTTTCTGAGGTAGACCTTGTAAAGAGGCAAGATTGATGTCATACGCACTGCTTGGTGTCAGATGGATTTTTCAAGTATTTATTTATCAGCGACTTTTTACCCCAATGTTTATTGTTGCTGTAGTTTAATATTTCATGACAGGTGTGAATGCGTGATGAGTGTACCTGGTACCACGAAACATTCCTAGTGCAGTTGTATAGACATTTGGCAATAAGGTTGTATTGTATTGCATAAAAACAGCTGCAGACCTTTGAGGAACCTCTGAGCCCCGTCCAGGCATTCAGGCGACAGTTCATTGTCGCCAAACGAGCCCAGCAGCTCACTGATGAGAATGTCGGCTTTCTGCGGGGCGTTCCACACCCGCATGTCGCTCGACACCACCTCCACCATGTTGCCCCACATCTCGTCCCGCATGTTCTCCAACCTACACCACACACACACACACAAACCCATCTTTGGGAAAATCAACATTCCTCTGCATGGTTGCTGACTGACCATTAGAAACAATATTTCTCTTTATAGCCATTGTGAAGCATGGCCCTTAAATGAATGTAAAAAATTTTCCTCTTGAAGGTGATCTTGGAACTGGCAAAATTACTTCAGACTGAGAAGGAGTCATAGCATACCAACTTTGTTGTTCAACAATCAACTGTTTAAATGTCAGTGAAACCAATTTTCTTTTACAGTTTGGTAGACACAGCTGAACGGTAATCTTTTATGTGCCACCAAGTGAACTCTTTCTGATGCAACAACACCCCCCCCCCCCCCCCCCCCCCCAGCAAGAACTTACGTGACAACAGCATTGGGGTTCTTCTCAACGGCGTAGATTTTCTTGGCTTTGCGGCTGGCCTGTTTGAGGGCTGCAATGGCTGCCCTGACCAGCGGGCCGCGTCCTGCGCCCACCACCATCAGCACACTGGGAGAGGTGGAGGGAGGGGAAGAGACATCAACAATTCATGCGGATTAAACAAAGGTGGAGGGCTACATTAAATCTGAAACTTCTGAAATGAAGCTGGGAATCCAAAGACCCGTACACTATCAGCATTCAAGAGCCAGCACTCCCATGGGGATCTGCCTTGGCCATCAAAAAGTTATCACCCCTGTGGAGATCCAGGGTTTGCACCCATAGTAATGGGCCAGCACCCCTGTAGGGGTCTTGAGGACTGCACTGGTAATCAAAGACCAGCATCCAGTGGGGGGCAGGGAGTCTAAGAGGCTACATCAACAGTCAAGGACTAGCCAGCACCCCGGTCTAGGAGGCTACATCAACAGTCAAGGACTAGCCAGCACCCCGGTCTAGGAGGCTACATCAACAGTCAAGGACTAGCCAGCACCCCGGTCTAGGAGGCTACATCAACAGTCAAGGACTAGCCAGCACCCCGGTCTAGGAGGCTACATCAACAGTCAAGGACTAGCCAGCACCCAGGTCTAGGAGGCTACATCAACAGTCAAGGACTAGCCAGTACCCCGGTCTAGGAGGCTACATCAACAGTCAAGGACTAGCCAGTACCTCGGTCTAGGAGGCTACATCAACAGTCAAGGACTAGCTAGTACCCGGGTCAAGGAGGCTATATCAACAGTCAAAGACTAGCCAGTACCCCGGTCTAGGAGGCTACATCAACAGTCAAGGACTAGCTAGTACCCCTGTCTAGGAGGCTACATCAACAGTCAAGGACTTGCACACACACCTGTATGGTCCAAGCAGCTGGACTAGCAGCCAAGGACCAGCACTATAGAGGGCTGCCTTGGTACAATGGTACTGAACAGCCAGCAGCAGCAACCAAGGACCAGCACCCTTGTAAGGATAAAGAGGGCTGAACTGGCAGTCATGAATGGGGTGGGGGCAGTCCTCAATGGGATCCAGGAGGCTGCACTGGCAGTCATGGGCCAGTACCCCTGTGGGGATCCAGGAAGCTGCATTGGCAGTCAAGAACCAGTACCCCAGTGGGGATCCAGGAAGCTGCAATGGCAGTCATGGGTCAGTACCCCTGTGCTATGCTCCAGGAGGCAAAGCACCAGGACACACCAGTTTCAAATTTAAAAGACTCATCAGTCACTTTCTGGCACTTTATTTCAAAGACAAATGCCGCAACAAACATGCATGTAACAGAAGACACTGACAACCTGACAAACATGGAGTCACATTTCTTCACTCCAGGGGCGTGTCCTGTTTATGTGAATTTTATACTTGTCTCCCGTTTTTGTAAAAACAAACAAACAAAACAAAAACAAAATTAAATAGTAATTATACACCTGCAAGCAAGAGAGGCTAGCCACTGAATCCCAAGATCGCCCTGATATAACAACACTGGTTGACTGGGCGTAAAACACCAATTTACTTACTTACTGTACCCCAAGGCCGATGCGCAGTCATAAAAAAGGTGCTGCCAAGAGCGTCATCATACCATATCACATTTTTTGTTCTTAGATCAACAAAAATGACAACAAAAATTGAGCAGCAACCCCCCCCCCCCCCCCCCCACCAACCTAAAAACAATGATGGCAATTACGTACAGTTCCTTTGTTTCTTTCTGTTCCTCTGGGACCATGTCCAGCACTGCAGTGTAGATCGCCTGTCAAACACCAGCAAGTTACTTTTGGGCATCACCTCACCGCCCCGTACATTTATCGGGAGCGCACAACAGGGAAGAAGAGCCAATGAACAAGAGGACACTGAGGTTGAAAAGAAAACAGTTGAGGAAAAACAGAAGGGAAGAAAGAAAGCCAGCCAGGAAAACCTGAATGCAGGAGTGAAGAAGAAAAAAACCCTGACAACTAAGGAAATAAATGAAAGGTAAAAGGTGAGGCAAGAGAGTGTGAAACATACAGAGAGAGAAAGAGAGAGAGAGAGAGAGAGAGAGAGAGAGAGAGAGAGAGAGAGAGAGAGAGAGAGAGAGAGACATTGTATCAGTTGTAAAAGAATAATCAGATATCATTAATTATGCAGCTCTTCTAGGAAGAGAATTAAGTTTGTTAAATATCACTACAGCTGTCCTAGACAGCAGATGCATAGGTCAGATTAGATGAGGGGAGAGAGAGATGGGGGGGGGGGGGGAGGAGAGAGAGAGAGAGAGAGAGAGAGAGAGAGAGAGAGAGAGAGAGAGAGAGAGAGAGAGAGAGAGAGAGACAGAGAGACAGAGAGAGAGAGAGAGAGAGACAGAGAGACTGAGAGAGGAAGAATGAGCCCTAGTGAGGGTCAGAATGCATTAAAACTGAAGAAATAAAAGGGGAAGAGAAAGAAAAAAGGGCTGGGGTGATATGGGAGGTGGGGAGGAAGAGAAAGAACGAGGGAGGGAGACAGGAAAGACAGTGAGGGAAGAAAAGTAAGAAAGAATGACTACTAACCCGCTGGTATTCAGAGTATTTGACAGGATCCTTCTCAAACACTTCATATGTGTGGGACTCCAAGTTGTCCATTAGCGGCTGTAACATTGTAATCGTTTGCTGTAACTATTAACTCACATCAATCCATGCATAGATTTGGTTGTTCATGCACATGCAAGTGTGAGTGTGTGCGTATGTATGTGTGTGTTTGTTTTGTGCGTGAGAGAGAGAGAGAGAGGGGAGAGAGAGAGAGAGAGAGAGAGAGAGAGAGAGAGAGAGAGAGAGAGAGAGAGAGAGAGTGTTAGTTCATTTTTGATAAATCCTTTTTACAGTACACACAGATCAAAATAATTCAATCCCATCACCTAGGAACAAAAGTAACCACACAAACAAAAAACAAACAATAAAAGCAACCCCCCCCCCCCCCCCCCACAAAGGAATCTCACACAAACAAAAAGTAACAAAGTCAAACCCACATGACAAAACTAACTACAAGGTCATCAATAATAAACAACAGCCAAAAAGAAAGAAAAGAAAGACCACCAAATTTTTAATACCCAAAACACAATCTTACATCAAACACACGCACCCTTGCATGCATACACATAAAGTAATAAAGCATAACCTCAGATAAATACAAGCAGAGTATAGACAAATGTACAAAACAAGATTTCATGCCCAGCTCCAAAAGCATTAACACAGTTACTGTAAAGTCTCGCACTGCATGCTGACTACTGAGGGCATCCCCATCATTTTGCTTTGAACAGAACACTTGCAAAGACAAAAATAAACAAGAAATACTCCTTATGGGTAAAAAACCCGTGGAGCAAAACAAGCAGACAAAAAAACTATGAACAACAGCACCATTAACACACACACTCACCACACACACACACACAAAATGCAGCCTCATGCACACATCTGAAAACCATAACACAGACTACCCCCATGGACACATCTAAAAACCTATGTTTGGTAGGCACTGTTTTTTTCAATGACTATCCTTCACTGGCCAAACGGCAAACTACATGAAGCCAATAAAGACGGCATAGTCCCACACACAGGTCCTGCGACAAGATGACACTTACCATGACACACAGGGCAGAAACACAGCATGTAACTAGGAGACAATTACCGACCTGCAAGGGGCACTGCAAGAAGTCTTCAAAACCCTTGGCAAACTCCGTCACTGGGTCTGGGGGATCTTGGGTCTACCAACACACACACACGCACACACACACACACATAACAACCAATCAGTGATCCATGTAGTGTTGGAAGATGCCTGGCTACTACTGCTGTCAGGCATGGATGGTACTCTGCTAAAAGCATTTTTTTTTTTAAATATTCAAAATGTCCAAGGAGGCTACAGAAGAAGAACCAAGGGCAGTGATCCTGTAAAGTGTAAGGGTCCAGGGGACGACACTCATGACGTGGACCGCACTGACAATGTGACACTTCAAAGGACAGTTCCCATTTGGGGGTCCACAAGGCAAAATATTAATTCTGGAGGCCTCTCTGTAGATGAAGGCTTTCTCCTAAAAATCGATGTTGATGACTCTGGATGCTACAGGATGGGGACATTTTCAAAGCTTTCCAAAATCTAGCCCTGGACAAGCTGGAGTCGAGGAAAATGACTAAAATTGAAAAAAGATCGGTTAGTGCATTGAAGCAATTTAGGCACCATCAGTAGGTAGAAAGCAAAGAACATGACACCATTAATTGCCTAGAGAAGAGCACAGAAAAGGGCAATGATCAGTGGACATCCAGCCCAGCCAGCCATTTCAACAACACTGAGAGATGGAGTGAAGACTTTCCACTCCTTGAATCTACAGCGCTATGATATAACCTTGAATCAAACTTAACTTCTGATTTAGCCCTGAAGTTCTAAATCCGAACTTATGCTGCTGATGGAAGCAAGGTTTTATACAATCTATTTCAATATTTTAAGGGAGGCTCCAATAAAGAGTACAATGCGTATGGCAAAAAAAATTGTATTTGAGGATGACATCATTCAGGCAGCTGCTGTCAAATCTTTCCCGTGGTGTCACTTTCTTCCCCTCACCCTTTCAAACAACACAAGGGCATGTGTCGTCCATGGAAGACATTTGTATCTGATGTGCTGCATACTCATTTTGGGCGCATACAGCAGCTGCAAGATGTGTCTCTCATGTGAAAAATTCAGCAACTTCTTTTGGACATCTTACATTAAAATCATGGGCACCTGAAGCAGCGGAAAGCAAACTCTCAGATGCACTTTTTTCTAGTTCAGTGCCTTGTTGGTCTTGGGGACCTTGCTATCCACAGCACCCACGGCTGCAGCAAACAAACCCACCTCCAAAGTTACATGTTCGGTCTTCTAACAGTTCTGGGCACTGTGTAACATACAAATTATCACAGTGGGCACCTAAAGCTGCTGCAAGCAAACCAAGCCTACCTTTCTCATTCAGAAGCACAGCACTAGTCTTGGTTGTTAGGCACCTTAAAATCTCTGAGTTCAGAAGCTCATCACTTTGTTACAACTCTAGGTTCTAGTGCTTGATCTCTGCATCGCTACGTGGGGACTATTTTCAGCCATGATAGGCTCCTTACATAACAGCATCCACCCTCTAGAAATGCAGATACATCCTCTGAAGACTGTGTGCAGCTGCCCATGTGGCAGGGTAATAAAAACTGTCACACACACAGTCCTCTCAAGTACCCTGTGGAATGCATTTGTAAGCGTGCCCCGTCACACACACAGTCCTCTCATTTACCCTACGGAATGCATTTGTCAATGTGCCCGGGCACACGCACAGTCCTCTCATGTTCCCTATGGAATGCATTTGTCAATGTGCCCGGGCACACGCAGTCCTCTCATGTTCCCTATGGAATGCATTTGTCAATGTGCCCGGTCACACGCACAGTCCTCTCATGTTCCCTATGGAATGCATTTGTCAATGTGCCCGGTCACACGCACAGTCCTCTCATGTTCCCTATGGAATGCATTTGTCAATGTGACTGGGCACACGCACAGTCCTCTCATTTACCCTATGGAATGCATTTGTCAATGTGCCCGGTCACACGCAGTCCTCTCATGTTCCCTACGGAATGCATTTGTCAACGTACAATAACTCATTAACTGTATACACCGGGCGACTCCCCGAGTGCTCAGCTGGGGAAAGCTACAGCAACAACAAGAAGAGCTCAACATGCTGCTGTAACTTTGGCCATCTTAAGATCCTGGTCTGGTGCCCAGTTTACAATCACCTGAACAAAAGCAAGGGATGGGAAGAGCTGATCCTTGTCAAGCAAAGCAAGGTCATGAAGGCAATAATTCCAAAATCAAACACTAATCATGAAGGAAATAATTCCAGATCAAACACTACACAGCAGGCATTTCAAGATGCTTCCAATCTCTTCAAAAATTCTTCCTTTTTTTTTCTCTCTCCTCTTTTTTCCCCTTTTTTCTTTTCTTTTTTTTACAAAACTCTGTAACACACATGCTGTTGACTATCATTCATACCTCACAAATCATCATCCAAAAATGCAGACAGCTACAAATTGAAGTGAATGATGCACAACGTTGTTAGGCAATTTTACATGGCCACAATACATACAGTTTAAATATAAAACATTTGCATTGGTACAATAGTCATGGTAGTACATGTACATCAAAGATGTCACCGTCCTTGTGAAGCATTTTGTTATGGTAGGTTTTTCATCTTGGCCTACACCTTACATTTAAAACAGAACATTGGTACAAGTATAAACTGTTTGGTGAGTACCTGTTTGGTGCACTTGAAAAACAAAATGCACAAACAGTAAGCAACACCTGACGCTGTGCATAATTCACACTAAATTCAAATATGCCAATCTGAAGGGAAAACTCTTTAGCTGAAGAGAAGCTCTACTTTGTTTGCCACTAAGGATGAAGACAAAGAAAATAAAACTGGGGCAAGCAGAAGAGGAAAACTTGAACCAGTTAATTCCCATGATAAGCCCCAAAATGAAAAATTGTTGAACACAGTTTTGCGATGTTTTGTGTTTATTAAAGATCTTTCTCTAACAACTCCTTCTTTACAATACGTGAAAGCATTTTGTAAAGTTGTTGGCCGATATTCAGGTTAGCTAACCACCCACACACCCTGGGTTTTTTTTGTTGAATTTGTGTTTGTGCATCTTTTTTAAAAACTGTTTGGAACATTAGAAACATGTGCGTCATTATCATTATTCTCATCACTGTTGGAACTGATAGTGACATCAACAAACTCTAACCAAGAATCCTTCAACCCCACAGCATTACAGTAAGGCTGATTGGCCCTAAACCCCTAAGGCATTACAGTGAGGCTGACTGGTCCCAGCCTTCTATGAATTACAGTGAGGTTGACTGGTTCCCCCCCCCCCCCCCCCCCGAATTATAGTGAGGTTGACTGGTCCCCCTCTCACCTGCCACAGATGGTCCAGATACTGCTGATAGCACCTGATGCCCTTTTCTGGGTGCCGGTCCACTCCAGTCAGCACCACTTGGACGTCCAGCTGAAAACGAGAAAGCCAAATTCTGACAGTTTAGGATGTGCACATGCCAGCGGCTTCACACACCTATGTCCTGTGCAGCTGAAGTGTAGCGTAGTCAATTCTGTTTGCAGAACATTACATTTCAGAGTTAGAGGATGACAGACTGAGACGACTGGGGCAGCAAGGAAAGCTGCCTTTTTTAACTGGTCATAAACACAACCACCACATCATACTGCAGGCAATTTTACGATTTGTCATTTGGTAATAAAAGTCATACCATACTGTGAAATTAGAAAATTAAAAAAATCCTGAACATTGTAATGGGGTGCATGGCATCTTGGCAGGGTCAAGGGCAATGCTACGCATGCCTGGAAACAATTCCAAAAATATGCTGCAGTTCCAGGGGCTCTTCTCAGAAGAAAAAACAACAACGTGACCAGCATGCCTGCAAGTCTCAGAAAAAAAATCAACAATGTGACCAGCATGCCTGCAAGTCTCAGAAGAAAAAACAACAACGTGACCAGCATGCCTGCAAGTCTCAGAAGAAAAAGAAAAAAACGTGACTAGCATGCCTGCAAGTCTCAGAAGAAAAAACAACAATGTGACCAGCATGCCTGCAAGTCTCAGAAGAAAAAACAACAACGTGACCAGCATGCCTGCAAGTCTCAGAAGAAAAAACAACAACGTGACCAGCATGCCTGCAAGTCTCAGAAGAAAAAACAACAACGTGACCAGCATGCCTGCAAGTCTCAGAAGAAAAAACAACAACGTGACCAGCATGCCTGCAAGTCCCAGGGGCAAAGTGCTACAATTATTCTTGAAAACAACACGCTTTTGGAACGTCTAAATCTAAGACAATTCAGAACCATTTTGAATAATGCAAATGTGGAGCCAAGCATAACTGCATGCAGACACAGCTAGAAAGTGATGTCGCTTGAGCAAAAACCCTGTCACTCAACACAACAGTCCACCCCTCAAAACCAGGAACTTCTGCCGTACAAATTTCAAAATCAAAGACTTCTAGACAGAACCAGCGGGCCAGATTTCATGCTTACACCAACCATGCGCCAACTTCGGTCCCTGTTCAATTCTACCTGCATGATGATGACAATTGGTAGAGCGCAAATACGCCCATGTCGCAACAGCACACCCATAGCCACAGCGGATTCAAGACCAAAACAAGCAAACAAACAAAAGGTGGAAAAAAGGTCCAGCAAGTTACCTTGTAGAGCCTACGTATGAGAGCCTGATGGGGCTTGGACAGCACAGGGTAGCCTTTCTTGTTGGTCATGAACAGCTTGGTGGAGACAATGATGGCTTTGACAGGCTCCGCCATCCACCGCTGAATCGCCTCTTCTGATGGGATGTCTGCCGTCACCTCCAGCACCAGGTCCAGCTTCCGGCTGGAGTCGCAGAGTGAGCGGAATGTGTGCCACCTGAAAACGTCCGGCACACAGTGTACAGTAATTAGTATAGCGTTCTTATCATGCAGTGAGAATTGTTTGGTAAAGACTGAACAATAAACAGAAAACAACCAGAACACACTATACTATAGGCTACAAGAAAGGGAACAACCACATCAAATTCACTGTTTTGTTGTACAGTGAGAACTGTTGGGTAAATACAGAATAACACACAGGGATGCTCTTAGTCATCCTGTAACTCATGTGTGGTTAATGACTTACACACTGAAGAACATCTTGATTAATTTAACACACATACACAAACTGGACTTGTATAGTTTATCAATTACATAGTGAAGTCTTAGCATGCTGTCAAATGAAATTTACTGCACTTACAAACAGAAGCAAACAAGCAAAACCACAAAAAAACTAAAAACAAGTGAAAAATGCCCTGAAACATGTGTAAAATGAAAATTTTAATCATTTTTCCTATAAGAAAATATGATGCCAAAACAGATACCTAATACTGTAATAGTAATATGCTCAGTCAACTGTGAAAGATGGGGTAACAAAATTCACCCATTCACAAGTTAAAGTGTCCTTCACTGCCCAGACTAAGACACACACCACCCTCAAGGTTTGAAGAGGACTGCCAAAAAGATGAAGTTGTGTGAGCTGGGAAAACATACCAGAAAGGCAAAATTCATGGCAGCAGGCAAAGCATGCACAGCCACATTGTGACCTACTCCAGGTTCAAAGAGGGAACCTTTCAGAGCTCTGGGTTCTCAGTAGAGAGGACCTTAATCATTTTAATGTCAGCATCCCCAGTACCCCAACCACTGAAGTCATCTTAATGGATCTTTTTACCATGGACAATGGAAAAAAGCATATAGGACCTTAATCATTTTAGTGTCTCTATCCAGAATACCCCAGCCATTAAAGTCATAAGGGATCTTTTTACCATGGACAATGGAAAAAAGCATATAGGACCTTAATCATTTTAGTGTCTCTATCCAGAATACCCCAGCCACTGAAGTCATAAGGGATCTTTTTACCATGGACAATGGAGAAAAAAAATATAAGACCTTAATCATTTTAATGTGTGCATCCCCAGTAACCCCTCCATGAACTTAAAGGATCTTTTTACCATGGACAATGGAATAAAAGCACAACAATTAATGAAATGAACTGACCATATCCAGGTATCTTCCAGGGTCTCCTCTCCCATGGCGTCATCTTCACCTTTAAACAAGGGGTCCCTCAAGTCCGCTGCACTCACCATGGGCATTTGGATCCAGTATTGCTGAACAATGATGACACAAAAAGCAACATGGTCAGAGTTATTGTATTATTATGCCACAATGTCTCAAAGCTCAATGCTAATAAACAAGTGAATCCACGATGTAACAACATTCAGGCAAAGATCACCACCCACACTAGTTGCACAATATTTAGATGAGGCAGTTATCTAGCTGTTTTCTATTTACTGAGCGTTATGCCAAAGTCTGTAGTGACAGGGTACATCTCACTTTAGTTTAATTTAAAAGGCACTGTATGCATGCAACTATTCTTTCATATTTCCATTAATCAACAAAACAATGCATACATGATTAAAGCAATAATAGCAACATATGAAACTGTTTGCACTTTTCTGTTTCAAGTATCCTAACAACCTTAAAATTAAGTCAAGATTAAGAAACTGGTAAGAACGAGGGAAGGTAATTATTAAATTTTAGACTCTCATCATTATGCAAAAGTTTGATCTTACTTACATAACCCGAGACAAGGCCAATGTTAAACTTGAAGCTTTTGCCCAAGAAGGTTTATTGAGTTTATACAAAGATGAACGTTCATTTGAGATATATACATGCTATTTGTGCAAGTCAAAAATGATGGCATCAACTATCTGTGACCCCCCCCCCCCCCCCCCCCCAACCCCATTTTGCCTTGCATCAGAACCTGTATCCAGACATCTGCTTCCAAAATACCAGTTCTGACAGAAACTCACAAACCTGTTTAGTAAAAAAATAAAAACTGCCCTAGAAAGTACCCAAATAAAAACTGCCCTAGAAAGTACCCAAATAAAAACTGCCCTAGAAAGTACCCAAATAAAAACTGCCCTAGAAAGTACCCAAATAAAAACTGCCCTAGAAAGTACCCAAATAAAAACTGCCCTAGAAAGTACCCAAATAAAAACTGCCCTAGAAAGTACCCAAATAAAAACTGCCCTAGAAAGTACCCAAATAAAAACTGCCCTAGAAAGTACCCAAATAAAAACTGCCCTAGAAAGTACCCAAATAAAGTTATCCACATTTCTCTCTTCTCAAGAATGACCCCTGCTAGCGCTAATGATTGAAGTGATCCTATCCACTTGACAGGCTCTTAAAAATCTATTGAAGTGATCCTATCCACTTGACAGGCTCTTAAAAATCTATTGAAGTGATCCTATCCACTTGACAGGCTCTTAAAAATCTATTGAAGTGATCCTATCCACTTGACAGGCTCTTAAAAATCTATTGAAGTGATCCTATCCACTTGACAGGCTCTTAAAAATCTATTGAAGTGATCCTATCCACTTGACAGGCTCTTAAAAATCTATTGAAGTGATCCTATCCACTTGACAGGCTCTTAAAAATCTATTGAAGTGATCCTATCCACTTGACAGGCTCTTAAAAATCTATTGAAGTGATCCTATCCACTTGACAGGCTCTTAAAAATCTATTGAAGTGATCCTATCCACTTGACAGGCTCTTAAAAATCCAAGAACTAACGCCTGCCTCTCCTTAATTCTATTTACAAAAAAGAAAAAAAAGTGTAACAGTTACTAACACTGCCCCCCCCCCCCCCTCCTCCCCCCCCGGTCCATACCTGAGGTACAAAGGAAGCCAGCATGTGCTCGTTGAGACAGCGAGCCAGGTTGCAGCAGGAGGCGCTGCGCACAGGGACGATCACGGCCGGCATGCCCAGGTGGGCAGCAAAACTCAGCTCCTGTTTCAGGGCCTGCGGGTGAAGGAATGAAAAGTAGTCAGCAACAGCATACGCCCTTTTGTCATTCTCATCACGGCCAGCAGGCCCTGATGGGCTCCTGTTTCAGGGCCTGCAGGCGAAGGAATGAAAAGTAGTCAGCAACAGCATACGCCCTTTTTGTCATTCTCATCATGGCCGGCAGGCCCTGATGGGCTCCTGTTTCATGGTCTGAGGGCGAAGGAATGAAAAGTAGTCAGCAACAGCGTTAGCCCCACCCTCCCAGCATCGCTTTCCGGCACCTTCCTCCAAACTCTGCCAGATTTGGTTACGCCACTGAAGGGGCACTCTTTATCTCCGTGCAGCTGTCCACGGATGCTGTCAGCGCCCTCTGAAAGGTTTGGGTACTAATATGACTGTAGAAGCCAAGCACGCACGTAAACATGAGGCGCATCCACCCCAAGTAAAAAAAGGTTCCGTCTTGATTCAAACGATTTTGGTTTTATTTGATCTGGCGTAAGCAACATGGTCAGCTATAAAACAAACGTCTGATAAAGTGATATAATTTGAGTCGTTTCTAACAAACTTACTACTGTTTGAGCACCAACAAAAAAACTGCTCGTTAGCTGACAGTTTTCTGGACCCTATGGCATAACTAAATACGGCAATGGTTGAAGGAAGGATGTCATAAACCAGTGCTTGGAGTTTGATTTGCCCTTTTGTTGTTCTCATCAGGGTCGGCATGCCCTGATGGGCTCCTGTTTCAGGGCCCCAGGACAAAGGAATAAAAAGTAGTCAGCAACAGCATTAGCCCTTTTGTCATTCTCATCACAGCCAGCAAGCCCTGATGGGCTCCTGTTTCAGGGCCCCAGGGCAAAGGAATAAAAAATAGTCAGCAACAGCATTAGCCCTTTTGTCATTCTCATGAAGTGAAGCATGCTTTTCCAAACAGGAATCACTGCCATCCAGTTATAAATTTACATGTATTGTGTCTTCAAACCAGACTTGCCAACTCGGTAATGCCAGGCAAAATGTCAAAACATAAATTTATCACTTTTAGGTTGGAGTTTTTAGCAAGGTCATCTGACTGTTTCTTCTTCCAATTATATTTCACATACATGCTGTTAAACTGGTCTTTTACAAGTTTAGTACTGACATTACAGTGTTAGGCAGACACAGACTACAGATAATTAATTAATTAATAATAATAATAATAATAAAAGTATTTTAAAGGGCAAAATCTTGTCCCTAGAGACTATTCTAAGTGCATACACACATACACACACAAGCATTCTGACTATACAAAGCTAACTATACACAGCTTAAAACTGGCAGCAAATGCCCAGGGAGACTTGGAATGGATAAAGATGCATGAAACAGAAAATATGGCAGGTCTCCAATTTTGGGGAAAGAAATGTTTTTAGATTAGATTTGAATGAGTCCAGAGAGGGTTTCTGTTGGAGAGGAAAGGGAAGGTCATTCCACGTTGATGGACCGAAAACAGAAATGGCACGGGAACTACAGATATGAAGCATGCTCAACTCCTCAGTTATCTCTACTTGTTTCTACAGCATCATACAGTAATACACCCACACAGTCTAAACTAACCACTGGATGTTACAAAGGCACTGTGTGAGCAAGTGCATGCACATTGCTGACATAGTAAAACTAAAAGGGGCAGACATAACATGAAGTGTTGTGCGGGGCTCCTTATTTAGCCTGCACCATGTGTGAACAACTCAACTGCCTTTAATTAACAGTTTATGTTTAAATACAGGCTTGAAAGAACAAGACAATTCACTAAATAGTTATTTCAAGCTCTGTAAACATGTTCAAACTCAATAATTATTATAAAAAATTTTTTTTTACTCCTTTACTCCAAATTGGAGCACATAGCCCATTACAAAGCAAAGAACCAAAACACAGTCAAAACAAATTTACACAAGCATTCATGTGCACATGCACACACACATACAGTCAATAGGATAGCTTGAGGAGGTGAGATCTGAAAGATGACTTAACACAAGCATTCATGTGCACATGCACACACACGTATCAAAATGGGTCAATGGGGAAAAATGGCTTGGAGGAAAGGAGTTGAGGATTCTGAAAGATGACTTAACACAAGCATTCATGTGCACATGCACACACACGTATACAGTCAATAGGATGGCTTGAGGAGGTGAGATCTGAAAGATGACTTAACACAAGCATTCATGTGCACATGCACACACACACACAGTCAATAGGATGGCTTGAGGAGGTGAGATCTGAAAGATGACTTGAACACAAGCATTCATGTTCACATGCACACACACACAGTCAGTCAATAGGTTATAGGATGGCTTGAGGAGGTGAGATCTGAAAGATGACTTGAACACAAGCATTCATGTGCACACACACACATATACACTCAGTCAACAGGATAGCTTGAGGTGAGATCTAAAAGATGACTTGAATGCAAGCATTTACACTCAAGTCAACAGAATAGCTTGAGGTGAGATCTAAAAGATGACTTTAACGCAAGCATTCATGTGCACACACACACACTCAGTCAGTTGAGGTGAGATCTAAAAGATGTGAGTGTGTCTGATGTTCTAACTTTGCAAGGTAGGCTGTTCCAGTGCAGCATAAGAAAAAGATCTCTGACCAAGTGTGCATGTGCACACAGATAGAAGACAAAGAATGGAAATGTCAGAAGAAGGTTGGTTTGTAAACTCTCAGAAGTTCAGTCACTATACCAGCTGCATTACACACACAGTATCCACAGGGAGGGGTCTGGTGGGGAACCAAAAGCTCCAAAAGAAAGTTTTGGTGGAGTGCACTGTAATCCGGGCATATCATTTCAAGTTATACTCATAGCATACACCTATCAGTCCACCTTACCAATTCTGAATTTCTGCGAATATGATAGTGCGGAGCATCTAGCTGCAGCCATGGTGACAACTTTCCCACCACAAGGTTGTTCCAGTCTGTAACCAAAAGCATCCTTATACTAAGTTATAGACTACAACAATCATACTCATATAGTTTCATAAATTCATACTTTCATAGTGACATAAAAACAACAACAATTTAATAATAATATAAACCTGGAACACAGTTTGCCAATTTTAGAATCATGTATTCCAAAACAAAACTTTTGTTCAGCCAGTATGTATAAATTCTACAATTCACATGAACTGAAACTAATGAAAAACTGTACATTATCAAACTGAAGAATGCTTCATTTGGGCCACCATACATTTCTTTACAAAACAAATACTTTTAAAGTCTTAGCCTCTGCCACCAAAACCTGATACTATATAGTGTACGTCTCCAGTTAGCAGGATTCTAAAATTAATGAATTCCAAGGAAATTTGCACTTTCTGTAATCTTGATCCTGATCAGACTGTCAGTTATAATTTTATATAAAATTATGGACCTCCATATGCTGGTTACCGGTAGTGGTAGTACTGGTACAGTGGTAGTGGTACAATCATAGTTCATACCAATGATGTGTTTTGTGGCAAAGTCTACTCTGAATCAATTGATAATCATACTTATGTGTATCAAATCATGAAATGTCTTCAGTATCTGATAATTTTTAAGTCTTAATAAAAAAAACAGTAACTTTCGTTACAGCATATGATATGTGACGTAACGACTACAACTGTACAAGTCAACATGATGATAAAAAAGAAAAAGTACCTGAACTGGACAGACACAAGTCTGAACGAGTCAAGGGTCCAGTTCTATTTTTGGCAGCATTCTCAATAAACTCTCGCTTCAGTCGAGGGTGAATGATAGGCATGCATGCAAAGTCAAACCTGGAAATAAAAAACAGCAACAACAGTTTATTATCTGAGTGAAACATCCATGAACAATTATTTTATCTAGGACATAATTAATAAACTATACCCCCACCCCCTCTCTAGTCAGCAGTAGAAAGGATAATCAACTCTGTATACTTTAAGTGTGGTAGTCTGGTATGCTGATAGATTGAGAGGTTGGTGTGGGGTGGGTGGGGGGTGGGAGGGCGGGTGGGGGGGGGAGATACATGATATCACTTTCAGGGGCATTATGAGATATTTGTTCCTTGAAGTTGAAGTTGAAGCTTTCTATTGTGTTGATGCAGTCTCCTGATCTTAATTGTTCTCTGGACAAAAATAATAAATAAGAATTCTTTTGAGTCTTTTAATGTTTTATGTGTTTGGATCTTGTTCTCTGGACAGTCAGTGGTGGGCCTGGGCCTGTAGAGAGAGAGAGAGAGAGAGAGAGAGAGAGAGAGAGAGAGAGAGAGAGAGAGAGAGAGAATGAATGAATAAACTTTATTTTACGAGGGTAGTGGAGAAGACTTGAGGTCTTTTTACATCCAGCCCTCGTCCATAAGGGAAACTACTATTAACTAAGGATACAATGAGCTACAGTATGTTGAGTACATGCACATTCATACAAACCATGTTGAAATGGATATCAGTAAACCAAGAAACAAGTCGATAATAATAAAAATAATAATAATAATAATATATATATATATATATATATATATATATATATATATATATATAAAAATTAGCTTGATCTGGGGTAAACACATACACGCGTGCATGCACATAAGATTAAGAAATTAGAACATGTTTGTCAATTTTAGAATCATGTATTTCAAAACAAAACTTTTGTTCAACCAGTATACATCAATTTTACAATTCGCATGAACTGAAACTAATGAAAGACTGTACCACATTATCAAACTGAAGAATGTTTCATTTGGGCCACCATACATTTCTTTAAATTAAAAAACAAACTACTCTTTAACTTGTTTAAGTCTTAGCCTCTGCCACCAAAACCTGATTATATAGTGTATGTCTCCAGTTAGCAGGATTCTAAAATTAATGAATTCCAAGAGAGAGAGAGAGAAAGGGGGGGGGGGCGGGGGGGGAGGAAGGGATATTTTCATATAAATATGTGGTCAGCCATTTCTTTTAACCTACAGCACAAGTTGTTGCTAGTGTGGCCTATCAATTATTATTGATTATATCATAGTATCACTCTATCAATATAATTTGTAAAGTTTTATTACTTTTTTTCCACAGATAATTCCAATGTGGAAAAGGGTGCTTAGGAAACTGTTGAATGTCTGCTGTAGTTCTAGTTAGATGTTACCATTATACCAACAATGCCATGAACTAAAGTAGTGTAGCTGGCTGGAGCTGCTGTCCACAGTACAGACTATGGGAAGTTCTGCTTTTTTCCCCAACACAATCATGGATAGAAACAACCTCACTCGAGTCACTGTTGCATCCACCCTTGAGTCTTTCCAATTATGTCTCCCAAAATCACTACCCTCAGAATAGGCCCTGCTCCACAGGTAAGTAGTGTTGAGGCTGGCTAGGGCTGTGCTGAATGCAGTTTGCCCAGGTTGATCAGCTGTGAAATGCCAGACGGACACTCAAAACTCAATATTTCTGTTTGGATCAATGTTTCTTTGTTTGTAATACTAGTAATTTTTGATTTACTGCTTTGCAATCCATAACACTTAACACTAACACAGTAACAGTCACATAATCTTCAATATGATAAAATTAAATGAGGTCACTCTACGGAAGGAGAGCTGTGCTTGTCAGGGTTGATCCCTGGAGACCGCTATGGTAGCTGCAATGGTCTAGTTGGCTACCTAAAAACTAAATAACAATGCTTCTCTCTCTCTGACCTAATGCACTGTGCACATTGACTGATTGAGACCGCAGCTTCATAAATATAATGTTATATTCAAGATTCAAGCAGTCTGTTGGGTTTAGGGGTTGATCAGTCTTTTAGAACTTATTGACTGATTGGAGCCCAGTGCCTTCACTCCAAGGCGGAAACTGATATTAGCTACAATCCTAGGCAAATTCAGTGTGATGCGTTATTTAGCAGCTTGTTCTAAACCGTATCCCGGTAGACAAATCCATTACTGTAGCCTAGTACTAGTAGTACTAGTAGTACTGTTGTACTTGTAGGCCCACTACAGCTTCTGTGCATGCAACGCATGGCACCTGTGCACAGTTCACGGCACTGTGTCCTTGTCAGTCCATAAGAATGAAAATCTTACCCAGATTTACATGCCCATCCCAGTATAGAATTTATGTCGGGAACACAGTGAAAATCTCGACCACAGGACAAGCGTGAAGGCATTTTGGCGACTTTCCTATTCCACTAACTTCTCACTGACCGGAAACCCGACGGAAGTAGAGAAAAAACTAAAATCGGGATTGGGTCAAAAGATTTAATTTTTGCCTTAAGAAAAATAGTTGCGTTGAAATTGATTAATATATAAACATGCATTATTTTACAGGGAAAACATTTGCTCCATTTATTATATTTGCTTCATTTTCTCTGTTTTGTTATAAGATAATCTTAGATTTGTAATGACCAAGGGAAAGTACTCTGATATAATTAAAACTAATCGAGAATTATTACAATAATCATCAATTAAAAGAACACACTGTCTTTCAATGAGTCTAAATCAGTTTACCTTTTTAAGTCAAGTTTGAAATAATAATGATATATTTATGTTACGCTGGCATATTATTAAATAAGTTCCTGTGTAAAATAAGATACATATATCAATTAGTCTTGTTTCCTTGCTTCTGAAGAACCACATGTGTTTCTTCCATGCCACCACACACAGGTCTGTTATTACCTTCTTCTCCCCCTTCTTTTCGAATACATTCGAAGTCTGCGTTAGACCGTTACTAGCGTTTGTGGAGAACACAGATCGGATCTGGGAAAAAATATCCTTAACATCTCACAACCAAAAACACGTCAGTGTCGCTGACAAGCTCCTATCTAGACCATCACCACCGCTGCACACCCCACCCCAAGACGTCGCACCAATGCCAGATTCCTGGATGCTAGCGACGTATTTTACAGAAACAGAAGAAAACACTGACACTGACACTGAGTGCGTTTGACATCACCACTGACTAGTGGCAGTGGCAGTGGCATCTGCGTCAGTGCTATTCGACTCTGTCACTGTACAACTACAAGCCCTTCGGGCTTCTAGTTCTAAAGTTCTTCTGACCAACGTCATCATTCTTCTTCTTCCTTAAAGTTAAACATTCAGGGTCAACTTGTACCATCACTGACACTGTGAATGTAGGGAATTGTGAGAAAAATCTCAAATAAACTTAAAACTCGAGTTTTTACTGCTTGTGTTCGCATTGCACTCTCCTAGCTCTGTTGTTTTACTATACTTTTTAAAATTAAGGGAGTGCTCTCGAGACGGTACGTGCCACTACCACGGTAGCAGGTACCATTTTTTTTCATTATTTTTTTCTTAGGCATGTTCACAAGTGGGGGTTATTCACTTATTGTTAACTTTAGTTTTCTAAACTCATATTATTAGTCATGACTTCTTCTGACACTGTCTATATTTTTATGATTTATGATTTATTCATTATCATGTGATTATGTCATAATTCTTGATTGGAGTTAGGACTTACCCATTTTAATTTGACCCTAATTTATAATTACATAAAAAAAGAGCATAATTATATATTTATAACAGTATACGTTGAACTTGAAGCAGTTCTTTATTCCAGGTAGGCAACATTTATCTTATTCTCTGCTGGGGCATCAAAAGATTGAAAATGCACATGATTTTGTAGAGCATCATTTATTTGTTGGTTGGCTTTTAATTTTTTGTTCTTGACTCCAGTACTCAGTAGCAACTAGCATGACTCCCTTTCACTGTTTCAGCAATTCGGATCTTCAGACCTGTACTTTGATCATGACGCAAAGGCGTAGGTAAAACAAAAAGAAGGAAGACTAACTGCTTGGTTTTTTATTTTTGCACAGTGTCAGTGACTATGAACATGTTGAAAAGGCCCAGACAAGAAGAAACTGAGGTTCAGTCCTCAGAGGGAGGAGCAGTGTCAGAATCTGACGACTCTGAAAGCTCATCAGCAGAAGAAGACCTGCCAGTGAGTACAACTTAATACAAGTGCCTCTCCTGTTGATTCACAACAACAACAAATTCAAATGAAAAAGGAAGAGGAGAAAAAAGAAAGAAAGAAAAAAAGATTTTAATTGACCAACCAGTAAGTTGAGTAACTAACACTAACACTTTATAGGACACAATTGAGTTTAACTTGTTTTAAATGTATAATATATAAATACAGTCTTATTTTTAAAGTAATTAAATATATTAATTCATAAATTATCAAACGTGCATCATTACTGACTTATGACTGCTTCAGTACTTGTTCAAATACACTGTCTTTGCAGAGTTTGTTTTACAGCTTTGACTTAGTTTAAAAGTGCTTAGAAACAGAAATTGAGTTGGAAAGTGGAATTCAGGAAATTGCAAAATCTTTGCAATGTCAGGAATGAGGAAAATATGGTCAGCACAAACAAACCAAATGCAACATTGTTAATGTTAGCTGAAGTTTCTGTTGATTCAGAAGTTGATGACCTGCAATTAGTGAATTACTGAATTTGTTTTACTGCTTAACTAGTCAAGCCAAATAAACCAATTGTTTGACTTATTAATATTTCAGTTAGTCTCTTCACAATAAATATTTTGAATCAGTAACTGAATATGTTGTTTGTACTTTTTATTACAGGATGATTTTGAAAGTGAAGATGATGATGACAGTGATGATGATGCAGACAGTGGCGATGAGGATGAAGAGAGTAGTGAGGCAGATGCTGACACTGGAATCAGTAAAGTATCAGATGCAGATGATGAAAGTAGCTCCCAGAAACAGGTACAGTCAGAATGGATGGATGCTTCTTATTATTATGGTTTGGCTACATGTGCTGATGTAGAACACTGTGAGTTCAGAATTGTTGTTAGTTATTCTCTTAATCTTATTAATTCCTAAAATATGCGTCACTGTTATGACTGCTTGCTCACTTTCAGTACAGTTCAAAGCTGAAAAACAGCAGAGAATATAGTTCTGTGTATCTTGATCCTTCTGCTTGTCTATCTTTGTGTGTTTGTGTGTATCTTGCTCTGTTTCTCTTTGACCCCCCCCCCCCCCCCAAAAAAAGCCAGCTGTGCTCGTTATCTCCAGAAACATCTTTGGAAGTATTATTAACGAAATTTGTATGTTATTATGGATTTTAATGTATCACTATAATTACTCCCATCTACTTTTACCCCTGAAGGGAGGCTGGGGATGTCTGATGTCTTCCTCCTGTCTGGAATCTCAGGGCTGTCATTTGATTCCCCTTTCCTATCTCCTCTCTTGTTTTTTCTGCCTAGTCCTCTTGCTCTTTCTGTCTTGTCATTTTTTCTGCTAATGGTCCATTCTCCTGTCTTTTTTTCCAGAAAACTCTCAAATAAGTTTCATTAAGGGTTAGGCTTTTTTGTATGGCTCCTGTTGAGCAGCTAGGAGATGATAGTTGGTAGGTGGTATGTGCAGCTTGCTGCTGTATTCGCCACTTGCTCCCAGTTTCTGGGAGCTGGTATTTGGCATTATGCATTTATATAACATTTTTAAATTTTATATTGTGTCTGTCCGTTCCTTTTTTATATTTTTCTTTAACCTGGTATTGATAGATTAGACGGAATGGTCGACGATACCAGCATGTCCTAGCCTTATGTGCTCTTTTAACAGGGGTAATATTGAAGGGACCAACTCTTCAAAAATTTGTGTCTGATGTTTGTGTATGTTTTATGTTTGCAAAGTGATTGATTTTGTAGATTGACTTGACAGAGGGTTGATATATATATATATAATATGTGAGAACAGTTTAGAAATGTGTATTTGCTTATGACCTGAATTTTACTGTCCTGAGGTGACCCTGTTTGGTTGACAGGACATTAAAACACAATTAGCAAATTACTGCTACTGTTACTGCGATTACTACTGTCCTGAGGTGACCCTGTGTGGTTGACAGGACATCAAAACCCAATTACTACTACTACTACTACTACTACCCATCTTCTTTCGACAGGAGTCAGCTCCACTGCCTGCAGTCATTGATGAATATGCAGAAGACTCTTCAGATGAGGAGGTTTGTATTTTGTGTGCAACTTCAGTGATAAATCCTGATGTAGTTTTCGTAAAAGTTGCATATTTTGTTTGTGTGTGTGTGTGTGTGTGTGTGTGTGTGTGTGTGTGTGTGTGTGTGTGCATGCAAGTGTGCATGCATGTGCATCCTTGCAATCATGCATGTTGTCATGCTTGATTTGACACACTGTAGTCATTTGTGTGATGATACCCATCGTATGCTAGTTACAGTGCATACTTATTATTTGTATATTTTCTTCATTGGTCTTCACTGTCATGCTGCGCTCTTCTTGAATTGCAACTTTTCTTTTGTTTTTTGTGCATGTTCATGCAGTGTTTGCATTTTTTTATTAATGGAATAAAGAACCAGTTAAGAGAAAAAGAAAAAGAAAATGGTTCTCACCTTGAATTTGATGTTTGCAGGACATTCGGAACACGGTTGGGAACATTCCTTTGGAATGGTACAAGGACTATGACCATCTTGGATATGACATTCATGGAAAGAAGGTCATGAAACCCCAGCAGGGCGATGGGATCGATGAATTTCTCAACAAAATGGAGGATCCTGACTACTGGTGAGAACTTCACACCTCTCATCGGTCATTCTCAGTGCCGTTTTTGTAGTTGTTTAGTGTGTTCAGCCCCACATTCCGTTGTGGTTTAGTGTGTTCTACAGACTTTAGCAGTTTAGTGTGCTCAGCTCCACAATATGTAGTGGTTTAGTGTGTTCCACAGGCTTTAATGGTTTAGTGTGCTCAGTTCCACAATCTGTAGTGGTTTAGTGTGTTCCACAGACTTTAGCAGTTTAGTGTGCTCAGCTCCACAATCTGTAGTGGTTTAGTGTGTTCCACAGACTTTAGCAGTTTTGTGTGCTCAGCTCCACAATCTGTAGTGGTTTAGTGTGTTCCACAGACTTTAGCAGTTTTGTGTGCTCAGCTCCACAATCTGTAGTGGTTTAGTGTGTTCCACAGACTTTAGCAGTTTAGTGTGGTCAGCTCCACAATCTGTAGTGGTTTAGTGTGTTCCACAGACTTTAGCAGTTTTGTGTGCTCAGCTCCACAGTCTGTAGTGGTTTAGCGTGTTCCACAGACTTTAGCAGTTTTGTGTGCTCAGCTCCACAGTCTGTAGTGGTTTAGTGCACTCATCTCTGCAAACTGTAGCAGTTTATTGTACTTAAGCTCCACAAACTGTATTGGTTTGGTGTGTTCCACAGTTTGTAGTGGTTTAGTGTGCCCAGCATCACAAACTGTAGTGGTTTAGCATGCCCAGCATCACAAACTGTAGCGGTTTAGTGTGCCCAGCATCATGAACTGTAGTCATTTAGTGTGCCCAGCATAACAAACTGTAGTGGTTTAGTGTGCCCAGCATCATGAACTGTAGTGTTTAGTGTGCCCAGCATCACAGACTGTAGTGGTTTAGTGTGCCCAGCATCATGAACTTTAGCGGTTTAATGTGTCCAGCATTACAAACTAGTGGTTTAGTGTGCCCAGCATAACAAACTGTAGTGGTTTAGTGTGCCCAGCATCATGAACTGTAGTGGTTTAGTGTGCCCAGCATAACAAACTGTAGTGGTTTAGTGTGCCCAGCATCGTGAACTGTAGTGGTTTAGTGTGCCCAGCATTGTGAACTGTAGTGGTTTAGTGTGCCCAGCATCGTGAACTGTAGTGGTTTAGTGTGTCCAGCATCATGAACTGTAGTGGTTTAGTGTGCCCAGCATCACAAACTGTAGTTGTTTAGTGTGCCCAGCATCATGAACTGTAGTGGTTTAGTGTGTTCCAAAGTCTGTAGTGGTTTATTCATTACTGCACTCAGCTGTCCAGGCTGTTGTGTATGTTCCTCAGTCTGTAGAGGTTTACTGTTCTCAGCTATGCAAGCTGTTGTAGTTTATTGTGTTCACAGTCTGTTGTGGTTTACTGTTCTCAGCTGTACAAGCTGTTGTAGTTTATTGGGTTCACAGTCTGTTGTGGTTTACTGTGCTCAGCTGTACAGACTAAAGTGGTTTATTGTGTTCCACTGTCTGTTGTGGTTTACTGTGCACAGCTATACAAACTAAAGTGGTTTATTGGGTTCCACAGTTGTTAGTTGGTTATAATGTGCTCAACCAGCGACAATGTAGTGGTTTAGTGTGCTCGGCTCCACCAGTTCTAGTGGTTTAGTGGGCTCGGATCCACCGGTTCTAGTGGTTTTGTGCTCGGCTCCACCAGTTCTAGTGGTTTAGTGTGCGCGGCTCCACCAATTCTTGTGGTTTAGTGTGCTCGGCTCCACCAGTTCTAGTGGTTTAGTGTGCTTGGCTCCACCAATTCTAGTGGTTAAATGTGCTCGGCTCCACCAATTCTAGTGATTTAGTGTGCTCGGCTCCACCAGTTCTAGTGGTTTAGTGTATTTTATGTGATTGTGGCAGTTTAGTGTGTTTCACCTTGTAGTTGTACCTATAGCAGTGTGGTGTTCTGCATTGTTTGTAGCGGTTTAGTGAGCAGCTCAGACTGTAACACTAACAGAGTGTGAAGTAAGTTCACTATACAGTGTGAAGCAGGAGGATGAAAGATTAATGCATGATACATATGAGTCTCTGCCGAGTCCATGAAGGTAATTCCAGCTTGACGTACCACTGGCGTCTTTGTGTTGCAGGCGCACGGTGACGGACAAATGGACAGGGCAGAAAACGGTACTGAGCAAAGAGGACGTTGACATCATCAAACGTCTGCAGAGGGGAGCTCACCCATCGTCTTCACAAGAAATGTACCCGGTAGGCTACCACAGCTTTAGCATTGCATGCCTTGCCTGGCGGGGTACTTTTCACATCTGTTTGGCGTTTCTTTACAACAGTGATAATAGTAGTGGACATTTCTAAAGCACCTACCCTGTGGCTCAAAGCACTGAACAAACACAATATATCACATCTAACGTACATCAAGATAGAGACTGGTAGTAAGTTAACAAACAGCTAATACATAATGTACTCATCAACCCGGGTTCTAACATAACTATGTGCAGGATTACATACACACACATGCACGCATCATCATGCATGCATACACACACACACACACATGCACGCATCATCATGCATGCACACACACACACACACACACACACATACACACACACACAACGTCTTTAAATAATAATAAGAAAGGGGATTTGTATAGCGCCAATCTACTGCACAATGTGGGAATGCAGAGCACTTTACAATAGCACTAGCACACGCACGCACGCATGCACGCACGCACGCACGCACGCACGCACGCACACACACACACACACACACACACACACACACACACACGCATGCATGCATGCACACACACACACACACACATGACATGCACACAAACAACAGTGTTGCTGACGGTGTGATTTACAGCTTTTTCTTCAGTTCTGTTCCCCTGTGACAGTGGTGGGATTTCTACAGAGTTTGTCCAGGGGAGCATTTTCCCCTCGCCATCTTTGACGTGCACATACAGGTTATACGTGGGACCTCAGTTACCTGCCTGATGTGAACGACTTTTGCCTTGATTGCTTCAGGAGTGGATTGAGTTCTTCTCTGGTGAGGAAATGATGCATCCGGTGACCAACCGCCCGATGGACAAACGCTCATTCATCCCGTCCAAGTGGGAAAAGCTCAAGGTGAGAAGACGTTTTCAGTGACATCTCTGCAGAATCTTCATGTGTGGTTTTTTGTTTGCCCCCCCCCCCCCCCCCCCCCCTCAATTTTTTGTTTTTAAATTGGCATAAATATTGATGGACAAAAATGTGCGTGATTCAGTGTGGGGTGAAGTGATGTGTTTGAGTCTGAAACATTGAGGCCCAGAGTACCTGTACAGAATCAACAAACACAGGAACTTACTAGCGCTCCAAAGATGTCACACAAACACAGCAACAAAGACCCGCTTTGCGTATGGTAACTCTCACCTGGCACGCGAGTAAATACAAGGTATATTAACTCCACCAGGAAGCACAAGCTGTTGCCTGCATTCTCTTTTTACTGTGTTATGACAGGTGGGTCAGATGGTTCATGCCATCAAGATGGGATGGATGAAGCCTCGACAAGAGAAAACACCGGAGGAGGAGGAAGAGGAGAACCGAAAGCGTTACGACATGTGGGCAGACGATGCCGAGGACAACATTCTGAAGCGATATCGGCAAAACATCCCGGCTCCCAAGATGCCGCTACCAGGCCACGTGGAGTCCTATAACCCTCCACCAGAGTATCTGTTTACAAAGGAAGAGGTATGGTGCGGGGCTGTGTGGGTGGACTGGTTGGAGGGTGTCTGTGGTTTGGGGAATGGGGTCTGTGAGGTGGGTAGCTGACTGGGTGTCTGGGGTGGTTGAACAGGTGTCTGGGGTGGTTGAGTGAGGGGCTGACTGGGTGTTTGGGGTGCTTGAACAGGTGTTTGTGGTGATTGAGTGGGGGGTTGGGGGGTGGCTAACTTGGTGTCTGGGATGGTTGAGTGGGTGTTTGGGGTGGTTGAACAGGTGTTTGGGTGGGGGACTGGGGGACTGGGGGGGCTGACTTTGTGTGGGGAGTGGGTGTCTGGGGTGGTTGAACAGGTGCCTTGGGTGGTTGAGAGGGTGTCTGGGGGGGAATGACTTGGTGTCTGGGGTGGTTGAGTGAGTGTCTGGGGTGGTTGAACAGGTGTCTAATGTGGTTGAGTGGGGGGCTGACTGGGTATCTGGGGTGGTTGAACAGGTGTCTTGAGTGGAGGTCTGGGGTGGTTGAACAGGTGGGTTGAGTGGGTGTCTGGGGTGGTTAAGTAGGTTGCTGGGGTGGCTGAACAGGTGTCTGGGGTGGCTGACTGGGTCAGGGTGTCTGGGGTGGTTTAGTGGGTGGTTGAATGGGTGTTGGGGTCAGGATGAATGGGGGTGGTTGGGGTGGTTGGTGTAGGATGGGTGCCTGTGGGATGGGTGAGTGGATGTCCATGATGGGGTGGGGATGTAGGATTGATATCTGCATTATGGGTGATTAGATGCCTTTGGATGGGATAGCTGGTACCTGTGGGTGGATGAATGGGTGCCTGTGGGGTAGGCGAATGGAGGTCCATGGGATGCTAGTGGTAGGATGGGTGGTGAATGGATTGGCGCCTGTTTGATGGGTGGTTGGTGCATGTGGGTGGATATGGGTGAGTGAATGGGTGCCTGTGTCTATAGCTGACTGATACTGCGATAGGTTTGGCAGCAGAATAGCAGTTCTTTCCCTTGCACATTGTCCCAGGATGATGCACACCTTTGTTACATAATTAGCACATGAAAGAAAAAGAATAATGAAGTTTTCAGTGCCTCATTTTGGGATGCTTATGGTACATATGGCTGAAAGATGTGATAGCTTCTTCCAGTGGGCACTGCTTAAGGTGCCGGTTACTGCCCTTAGTGTTTACAGTTACTGCCCTTAGTGCTTACAGTTACTGCCCTTAGACCGCCCTGATATAACCGTACCGGTTGACTGGGCGTAAAACACCAACTTACTTACTTACTGCCCTTAGTGTTTACAGTTACTGCCCTTAGGGCTTACAGTTACTGCCCTTAGTGTTTACACTTACTACTGCCCTTAGTGTTTACACTTACTACTGCCCTTAGTGTTTACACTTACTGCTGAGAAGCATGTTTAACCTTTGGTTAAAGTGTCATTACATTAAATGAGAATTTTTGAAGTCTAAACAAATGGACAGTTACCTAGGAGAACAAATAACAACCAGAGACTGCCAGCTATACGTTATTATATTATTACTCAAAAGCGACGTTTTTAAATGTTAAACAGCAGCCTCTTTTGGACTTGCTAGCTACAATCTTCGTGTGTTTTTCAGGAGGAGAAATGGCGGGAGCAGGAACCAGAGGAAAGACGAATCAACTTCATCCCTCAGAAATATTCCTCCCTGCGCTTGTTGCCCGCTTACTCCAAATTCATCAATGAGCGCTTTGAGCGTTGTCTGGATCTGTACTTGTGTGCACGGCAGCGAAAGATGAAGGTTGGTTTAGACCTGAAAAGGGATTGATTTGGTTGTAGATTTGTGCTTTTGTGATGCACGGTGTCTTGATTCTCAAAACTGTCCCCACTGATTTTAGAGGTTCTCACACTTTTCTTTGTGTAAGGATCTGTGGACATGCGAAGAAAAAACTAATTTACCTGACACCACGTTACAATGTAACATGACTGGCATTTTTGCTGGATTTCTACGTGTTCATGTTGTAGGATACATAAACGTGATCACTGCATTTTCTCTGGGTTCTTTATGTGCCTTTTTTATATAATTATGCCTATTATATATTTGTTGTTTGGTCTGCTGAATACATGTGCACTTCCATTATTTCATGAGAGTTGAGACTGACTTTATTATTTCAGATGAATGTCAATCCTGAAGATCTGATTCCCAAGCTGCCGAAACCCAAAGACTTGCAACCGTTTCCCACTACTCAAGCTTTGGTAAGTGCTTTAACACAGTTTAAGATCAGTTTATAGATTTGTTCCCCCTGAACTCAATTTAAGCTTATTATTATTATTATTATTCATAGCTTTTGTATAGCGCTATTCTCTGCTCTCAATTCTGAATGAGTGACTGTATCCTTTTATAGCGCGTATTATTAACATCCACGGAAGTGGTGTACTGGTAGCGCTCTGTGGATGTTGCATGGCTGGTGCCATGTGAAATGCTGCCGTTTCGGCACAAGTTCTGTGTACGCCATTCAACCATGCACCAGGTTACAGTGTCACTTCATTCAAAGCCACATAGGTAGGGTGTGTGTGTGTTTAGCTGTAACCTGCCACCTGCACTTTTGGCAGAATGACCAGGATCTTTTACATGCTACTGCGGTAACACGGGGGTGGAACGGATACCAAAATAAGAGTCAGCACAGAAAGTTGACCCTGGAGAAGAAAATTCTCCTGCCGGGACTTGAACCCAGGACCTTTCGATCACGAGTCTGACGCTCTAACCACTGAGCTATCCCCGCTCCCCAGCTTATGCTTAGAAGAGATCTGAAGTGGGGAAATCTTGCTTACTCACATTTTTCATACTCCTGCAGTAAAGTCACATGACATGAACAGATTATGCAGTTTTGTGCAAACTTAGTCATCCGGGATTTGTAAAGTGCATTGAGCTTAGTAATAACTGGTAATACTGGGGTACAGTGCTTTAGAAAAGTGATACTTTTTATTGTTGTAAACTTACAGTGTGTCTCTTCTGCCTCAGAATGTCACTGTGTCATGCCAGTTTCGCTTTGTTTGTGACAGGTCTACAAGGGTCACACAGACATGGTTCGCTGCATCTGCCCCGATCCTTCTGGCCAGTGGCTGGTGTCAGGTAAATGCTTATGGTTCCTTTTTTAATTTTTATTTGCCTATTGCACCTTGGGTCAGATCAAAAACTGGCCTTTCAGGGTGTTTTGAAGTCTAAACAAATGGACAGTTATCTAGGAGAATGGTTGAGTAGATACTAAGGAAGTAAGTAAGTAAACATGTTGCTTTACGTCCACAGAAGCGAGGTGGCTTAGTAGGGACGGGGACAAAGGGGGGAAGAGGAGAAAGAGTGAGTGGCTCGACCACTCGCTCCAACCCTGAAAGACCAAGGAGGCCGTGAACCACCGCCAGAGCAACAACTATGTTAAGGCAGTGGGGACCTCACCGTAGCGTAGCAACTAGCGTACCACACAGTTGCTGTTTCAGCTGCTGTGTGGAGCGGAGCTGGGTAGATACTTGATCTCCCCTCGTTTTAGACATGTAGCACCTGTGACTATGTGATGTGGGAATTCTCTAGACAGCATCTGGACAATGGGTGAATGCTTGAGTTTTCATTTTTTCTTCAGGTGGTCTCTTATTGGTGGTCCGTCAAGGTACATGAATGAAAAAATGAACTTTGTCCCTCTTTGTTTGAGACACGTAGCACCTTTGGTCGTATGATGTGAGAAGTAGTCCCTCAGACTCGAAGCGTTTGGACTACAGGTGAATACTTGAGTCTCTTTTCCTTCTTGAAACACATAGCCACCTCAGGTTATGCTATTGGTGGTCCCTTAAAGTACATGAACTGGAGAAAAACTGTCAGGTAGATGCTCCGTCTCCATTTGTTTTAGACACATAGCAGCTGTGGTCATGTGATGTGAGATGTAGTCCATCAGAACATTTGGAAAAACAGCTGAACACTTGAGCTTCCCCTCGTCTTCTTGAGACACACAGTCACTTCAGGTTGTGTTGTTGGTGGTCCCTCAAGGTAGATGAATTGAAAAAAGAACTGTCAGGTAGATACCACATCTGCACCGCAACAGAGCTCAGGAGCTGTGTGAAAGTCGAGGTGGCCGTCCTGGGCTCCCCGTCCCTAATAGTCCTTATGGTCTCTGTGGACGTAAACAACACTGAACTTGCACCGTGACTAGTTCACACAGATAACCCAGACCTCTAGTTATGTACCGTACCAGATTCGTTCTTTCAGTGCATTGGTATATCTTTGACACCGTGACTAGTTCACACAGATAACCCAGACCTCTAGTCATGTACCGTACCAGATTCGTTCTTTCAGTGCATTGGTATATCTTTGAGTGGTGAATGCTAGGTCATAATCTGTGGGCTTTCTCTTCATAACAAACCATTCTGGCTGCACCCAGGTTCTGATGATGGCACCGTCAAGTTCTGGGAAGTGTCGACAGCGCGCTGTATGAAAACTGTGGACATCGGCGGCCGTGTCAAGAGCGTAGCTTGGAATCCTAACACCTCCCATTGCCTTGTGGCTGCCACTGTGTGAGTTTGGCTTCATGTGTCTGTCTGTCTGTCTGTGTATGCCTCTTTACCTGCCTGCCAGTCTGTCTCTCTGTCTGCGTGCCTGTCGTGCTTTCTCCTTCTGTCTGTCTGCCTATCCTGAGACGACCCAGTAGGTCATTGGATGTTCCAGGGGCACCATTGTCAGCAAGATATGCGATTTTTCATTCAGGGGGTGGGGATGGAGATGCTAACATTGCTACTTATATGTATTGTTTTTTTTTTGTGTGTGTGTGTGTGTGTGTGTGCGTGCATGCTTGCATGTTTGTGTGTGGTATGTGCATCTAAGGGGGAGGGGTTGTAAATGAAAAAGGTCCCTGTGCATATATGCAGTTGTGCAATGTTTATCCTTAAGCCTGTTCTTAACTGGGCAAATGTTTGTTCGCCGAGCATACTTCGGACAGTTCGACAAACTATGATTTGTTTCTTGATTGAACTTTTAGTTTGCCGAACATGGTTTGGACAGTTTAACAAACTTTACTTCATTCTCAACTGGCTTGTAATGAGATGCAAGCTTCGGCCCGAACTTGTGGCAGACGTGCAGCAGACAGCATGACCAAAAATGTAGGCTAAAGTCAGTATACTTTAATCATCCCCCACAGGGTAATTCAACTAACTACTGTCTCATTCTGGGTCCCCGAGACGAGGCTGCACCTCCCACAAGTCAACAAATAAACAAATTCCCTCCGAAGCGAGTGAAGAACCCAATGACACCTTCATCCATTTTATTTTTATTTCTTCCTCATCCACAGGAGAGCTCTGCTCTCAGCCAATCAGAGGCAATGTTCGTCGAATATGGCGAATGTTCCCAGAACATGTTGAGTGAAGCTTTTTGGACCCCAAATATAGCTTCATCGCAGTTCGACAAATACTCCCAACAAGGTTCGCGAAGAAAAGTTTGCCCAATTAAGAATGGGCTTAACGACTGTCAGTTGGTTGCATTTTGGTAGTGGTCATTGTCTACGGTCATTTAGTTGCCATCGCGAGGCGCTAAGGGTTCATCTGGAGAGGAGGCACTCAACAAGTGTTCGTTGTTATTAACTGGGTTGATCACAAACTCCAGGCTTAAGTCACTGTGTGGTGAGTCAGTGGTGTGTTCAGGGGCACATCTGTGTTGCTCTCGCCCTGATATAACCGTACCGGTTGACTGGGCGTAAAACACCAACTTACTTACTGTGCTGCTCACAAGCCCCAGGTTTTTCCCATGGTGGTTCAGGGACACAGCAGCGTTGGTTATAAACCCCAGGCTTGGGTCTTTGTGTGATGGATGGTGATGGGTCTTTCACTGGCAGTGGCACCACTCTGTTGATTGTGAGCCATAGACTTTTGTCTTTGTGTGATGGGTCACTTCATGTCTCACGGGCACATGTTGGTCATTGATCATAGGTCCTTGTGTGGTGGGTCACTTGGTCTTTCGGGGACGCAGTGGTGTTGATCATAAATCCCATTATTTTTTTAAATTTCCCCAAAAAGGGCCTTTGATCATAAATCCCATGCTCAGGTCTTTGTGTGATGGGTCACTTCATGTCTCAAGGGCACATTGGTCATTGATTGTAGGTATTTGTGTGATGGGTCACTTGGTGTTTCAGGGCACATGTTGGTCACTGATCATAGGTATTTGTGTGATGGGTCACTTGGTGTTTCAGAGGCACATGTTGGTCATTGATTGTAGGTATTTGTGTGATGGGTCACTTGGTGTTTCAGGGGTACCACCGTTGTGATCATAAACCCGGGTCTGGGAGACAAGTTGGTGGTGTCCAAGACAGACAGCATGCTGCTGGCGTACGAAGACCAGCCAGGATCGTCCTCAGGTCAGTATCATTTACTATCAATACAACTTTATTGCCAAGTGTCAATACAATCGCGCGAGGAATGTTTTGTGGTGCCAAGTACATTCACCACACATTCATTCCAATCATAAAACGTCATTAAATTACAACAACAGAAAACAAACAGGTAAAAAGTCACTCATAAATAAATACATGAGAAATCCAACTGGCATCAAGGTGTGCATATCATAAGATTGCCACTTCCCAAGGTCCCCCATTTCAAATCACATGACCCAGCAGCCCGTTTTAGCCTAGCACTCTGTTTTCCTGTTACACTTTCTGTCTCCGTGTGAATGTGCCTGTGGTGGAGTTGCATTTACCTTGCATTTACTCGCATTTCAGGTGAGAGTTACCACAGGTGATTCAGGTCCTTGTTGTTGTATTCATGTGACATCTTTTGAGTGCTAATTAACTCTGTTTAGGTGAGAGTTACCACAGGTATTTCAGGTCTTTGTTGTTGTATTCATGTGACATCTTTTTAGTGCTAATTAACTCTGTTTAGGTGAGAGTTACCACAGGTGATTCAGGTCTTTGTTGTTGTATTCATGTGACTAATTGATTTTTGTGTGCTAATTAGCTCTGTTTGGTTTTCTGAAAGAAAGTTTGGTTTTTTGAAATTCTTTCCGTCTGCCCATTTTTAACTTCAGATGGTGGGTGGATTCATCCTTTCATCCAAACAATCCTGCAGAGTAACTGTTTCTTGTGTTCAGGAGATTACCTGACGGATGACATCTGTATGTGTTGCGTTGTTTTTACTGTGACGCTGTAATAAAAGGTGTTTTGTGCATCTTCATGTTCTCACAGAGAAAGAGCAGCCCATCGACTGGATCAAGTCTGACCTCAATCTCCAGGACTACAGCACGGGCATCAGGCTCAGGCTGGAACACCCCAAGGTAATCTTCATGCACGCACTCATACAAATGGCGGAAAATAGTGGAAAATTCATAGGTGGTGCATAAAAACTTCCACACAAAACCTTGCATGGTCACAGTGCCAGATACACACAGTGCCTACAGCAGAGCTCCTCAGTCAGAAATTTACTATCAATACAATTTATGCCAATGCAATACAATCGCCGAAATGTTTGGCCAAGTACATTCCCCACACATTATTCAATCATAAAACATTAAATTACAAAAAAAAAAAAAGGGTGTCACTCAAAATAAAAATGAGAAATAACTGGCATCAAGTTCATATAAATAAGTTTCCATTTCCCCAATAAAATCACTAAAGGCCGTTTTAGCTGCTTGTTTTCCTGTTCATTTTGTTCCGGGAATGGCCTGTGGTGGAGGGTTGATTTAGCATTGCATTTTCGTTTAAAGGTGAGATTTTATTCACAAGGTGGATCATCCTTGTTGTTGATTCTTTACACCCTTTTGAGTGCTAATTCTCTGTTTTGAGAGTACCACGGGTGCTCGGTCTTTGTTTTGTATTCAGTGACATCTTTTTGTGCAAAACTTTTTTGAGAGATCCACATAAATGTTAAAAGGTTTTTGTTTTGTATTCCAAGTTTTTGTGTCAAAGCTCTGTTTGGTTTTCAAAGAAATTGGGGAACATTCTTTCTTGATTTTAACTTAAGGGGGATCACCCTTTTATAATAAACCGCTCTTTTTTTGTTTTCTTCCTTGAGGAGACTCATGTGCTCGCGTTGTTTTTACTGTGAGTGAAAAAAGGTTTTTGTGCACTTTTTTGAAAAGAGCACCCGTAAAACTGGTCAAGCTGAAACTGCGGGCCAGCACGGGCAAGGCTCTGGGGGAAACACCCCAAGGTAATCCATGCACGCATTTCATACAAATGGCGGAAAATAGGGGTTCATAGGTGGTGCAAAAATTCACCAAAACCTTGCAGGGTCACATTTGGCAGATACACACAGTGCCTTTACATGTGGCTCCCACGAGCTAAAGCCACCAAAGGCATTCATGCCAATAAAATACAAACACGCCCAAATAAGAGTCAGCACAGAAAGTCGACCCTGGAGAAGAAAATTCTCCCGCCGCTCCTGCAGGGATTCAAACCTGTGACCTTTCAATCACAAGTCCGGCACTCTAACCACTGAGCTATCCCCGCCACCGCCTTATTTTGAGAACACGATACATGCACATCAGTGGACTTGACTGTTTCAAGCAGTCAGTACAAACTACACTTGAGCTTATCTTAAGTGTTTGAAGTTGCACTGAGTTCTTTTTTGTGTATCTTGGCAGGAGGTGTCGCAGGTGACATGGCATGGGAAGGGAGACTACTTTGCCACAGTGATGCACGAAGGAGGGAAAATGGCAGTTCTCATTCATCTGCTGTCCAAGCGACATTCACAGGTAATGACACTGAAAGACATCTGTGAAGATTGAGAAAGGAAAACGAAATCTGTGAAGATTGAAAAATAAAATGAAAAATAAAATAAAAACTGGGCAGAGAAAGGAAAAATAAATCTGTGGAGGTTGAAAAATAAAAATAAAAATAAATCTGTGGAGATTGAAAAAGGAAAAGGGAATCTGTGAAGATTGAGAAAGAAAAAGAAAAAAACTAATCTGGGCAGACTGAGAAAGGAAAAAGAAATCTGTGAAGATGGAGAAAGAAAAAAGACATCTGTGAAGATTGAAAAGGAAAAAAGAAATCTGTTAAGATGGAGAAGGAAAAAGGAAATCTGTGGAGATTGTGAAAGAAAAAAGAGAAAAATTAAGGATTTTGACATATTTCACACCTTAAGTATACTTTGCACATGAGACTGCCACAAAAACACACAGTTTTCAATAGACATATATATATCTGAAAATGAGTTGAGGTAGATGTGTACACATATGCTATAACACGCAATCTGCAGGTGGTTTGTGTTTGGGCTGCATGTACTGATTGTTTTTGTTTTGTTCTTTTTTTCAGAGTCCCTTCTCCAAATCCAGGGGCTGGGTGCAGTGTGTCAGTTTTGATCCTGTCCGACCCATGCTTTTTGTGGCGGTAAGAAGAGATTTCTTTGTCCAGATCTTTGGGGGGGGGAGTGGGGGGTGCATGTGTGTATGCATGCATTCAGATAATATCTATGTATGTGTGTGGGGGGGGGGGGGGGGGGGGAGGGGGGTGCATGCGCATAAGCATTTGCATACATGTGCCTGCATGTATTACAGTTCCTCATTTTTATAATTATCTCTAATTTTTGTCATTTTGCTTAAAAGTGAGAATAAATTGCTGTCCGTAATTACACATATAAACCTGAACTGCTGCCCTCACTCTTTCAGCCCCTTTAACAAGAAACAACAAACGTGTGTGTGTGTGTGTGTGCGCGTGCCCATGGTCTGACAGTGTCATGCTGGTTTTGCCCCCAGACTCAGCGCTTTGTGCGGAAGTACAATCTACTGAAACAGCAGCTGGTGAAGAAGCTGCAGACCAACTGTAAATGGGTGTCCAGCATCGACATACACCCAGGAGGTAACCTCTCTCTCTCTCTTCTCTCTTTCTCTCTCTCTCAATCTCTCTCTCTCTCTCTCTCTCTCTCTCTCTCTCTCTCTCTCTCTCTCTCTCTCTCTCTCTCTCCTTCTCTCTCTCTCCTCCTCTTCTCTGCTCTTCTGTTCTGTTCTCGTTTCTTTTCTACTTTTCTTCTAATATCTACTCTTCTATTCTCTTCACTCTCTGTCTCTGTTTTGTCTTCGCTCTCTCTCTTTTCTTCTCTTCTCTACTCATCAGTTCTCTTCACTCTCTGTTTCTCTTTACTTTTCTCTTCACTCTCATTCTCTCTCTTCTTTCCTCTTCTCTACTCTTCTGTTCTCTTTGCTGACTGTATCTCTTTCGTCTCGTTTTATCTTCTCTCAGCTCTCTCTTCTCTTCTGTTGTCTTGGCTGTCTCTCCCTTTGTGCATACACACACACACACACACACACATATATATATATATATATATATATATATATATATATATATATATATATATATATATGTGCGTGTGTGTATCCACCAGCACATATAATACCAGCATATATCATTATATGCTGATTATTTTTGTTTGATTTGAATGTGTCACTCTTAATATTTTTTCTTGTTCTATTTAAGGTTGCATTAAATAATTTACCAATTTAAACAGAAATTCAAATGACCATGTCATTTTTGTAGTTGTTGTTGTTGTTTTGTTTTGTTTTTGTTTTGCAAAAAAATGGTTAACAAATAGGGTCAGTTAATAATAATAGCATTTAGCAAACATCACACATAATACAACGGACACAGCAGAGTGCTATGAGTTACCTTTGTTTGCTCTGCCCAAGCTGTTTATGCTTCATTCTGTTTTACATTATGAACACAAAATATTTTTTACTTTTTTGTCGGTCCAGGAGAAAATGTGATAATCGGAAGTTTTGACTGCCGCACAAGCTGGTTTGACCTGGAGCTGTCCACCAAGCCCTACCAGACCCTCAGGTGAGTGTTGTGTGTCCTTATTGGGCGGGTCAAGCGGGGTTGTCAACTTCCTTGAGTTTTACCCGGCATCACTTAAGTCCCTTGGCTGTTTTTGCCTCCGGTGTGTACTTTCTTCACAATGGAAGGCGGTGACAGTGAATTCGCAAAGTTTACAGTGCCAACTGTAAAGGTATTTTTGAAGCCCTGTAGTCAAAATGTGTCTGGCAAAAAGCTTGTGCTATAGGATGCAAAAAAACAGATTTTTTCCACGAACTTGCGATCTTATGGTCAGCCAAAAATCGATGTAAAGACACTTTTTTTCCATTCTCCATCACCTCTCACCTGTAATTTTTGCAAACGCAGCAGTAATGGCATTTTTACTGCTTCGCAGTTCTAGGTTCAACTTCCACTGTTATACACAGAGTGAACCAAAGCCTACTCAGAAATCGGCCCCAAAGTGGCAGCTGTGACTTTTCATGACTTATTACGCGAAAGATCACAAAGGGCATTCACACTTGCAAACCAGCTTTGCTGAACTGCCCAGTGTGTTTGGCTCCATGACTATGCAAGGTGTAGGTGTTGCTGATGTTGCATTTTACACGTAGCTGTCCATCAAATCCAGCAAGACCTGCAGGTGGCATGTGTTTGTCGTGACAAAACACATCTTTTCTTGTGTCAAAAGTATGTTTGCTGTGACAAACATGTGTTTGTCACGACAAATTTTTTGTTGTGGCAAGCAGGTACCCCCCAGAGTGTTAAGCTGGGTAAGGCTACAACAACAAAACAGAAAAATATATTAAAAGGGAAGTGGTGCCAGAACGCAGTAGTTGTCCGTCAGCCCAACATCCGAGGACATTAAGCTGCACCATCATCATCAGAATGCAGTTGAACTAAATTAGATGCATGTCCCTTTAAATTGTGCCTGAGCTCTTATGGGTGACTAGAGGAGTTTTTAAAACTGTTACACTGCTTTAATGTCATTTTTCTGTTGTTGCAGACACCACAAGAGAGCGGTGAGACAGGTCTGCTACCATCGGAAGTATCCGCTGTTCGCTTCCGCCTCTGATGATGGTTCGGTCATAGTGTGTCACGGCAGAGTGTACAGGTGAGAGGAGTACTCTTCTGTTGCGTCTGATTACGTGAAATTGTAGGTAGCTGTTAATCGGGAAATGCTGTGTAGCATTAATGACGATTTGAAAGTACATTTAGCCTGTCTTTGAAATCAGTTTCAAGAACCTTGGGGTTGTGAACTTTGAAGCCTGTGTGGTGTGTGCAGTGAGGTGTGTGCTGTGTGAGGTGTGTGCTGTCCAACATGCTTGTCTCTTGCCTGTTTACACCTGGTGTTTAGGAGTACCTTTACTATGCAGGTGTGCTGTTACCACTAGTTAATTTGGGAAACAATGCATGGTGCAGGTGTGCTGTTAGCATCAGTTAATTTGGGAATTAATGTACGGTGCAGGTGTAGTGTTACCATCAGTTAATTTGGGAATTAATGTATGGTGCAGGTGTAGTGTTACCATCAGTTAATTTGGGAATTAATGTATGGTGCAGGTGTAGTGTTACCCTCAGTTAATTTGGAAAACAATGTATGGTGCAGGTGTGCTGTTACCATCAGTTAATTTGGGAATTAATGTATGTTGCAGGTGTGCTGTTACCATCAGTTGATTTGGGAATTAATGTATGTTGCAGGTGTGCTGTTACCATCAGTTAATTTGGGAAACAATGTATGGTGCAAGTGTGCTGTTGAAATTAGTTAATTTGGAAAACAATGTATGTTGCAGGTGCGCTGTTACCATCAGTTAATTTGGAAAACAATGTATGGTGCAGATGCGCTGTTACCATTAGTTAATTTGGAAAACAGTGTGTGTTGCAGGTGTGCTGTTGAAATCAGTTAATTTGGGAAACAATGCTTGTTGCAGTGACCTGCTGCAGAACCCGCTGATCGTGCCGGTGAAGGTGCTGCGAGGACACAAGATCACCAACAGGCTGGGCGTCATGGACTGCAAGTTCCACCCTACGCAGCCCTGGCTTTTTTCTGCTGGTGCTGACAGTACCATCCGTCTCTACTCTTGATCAACGCTCTGTGTCTTCCTCATTCACATAGCCCTGGCTCTTTTCTGATGGTGCTGACAGGGCCATCCAACTCTGGTCTCGATCAACGCTCCGCATCTGCTTCACTAATACACACACAAACGCGCACACACACACGCACACAAGCATGCGCACACACATACACACATTTGCACAGGTGCGCGCACCCACATACATACACACACACGCACACTTGAGCATGCTCACACACACACACATTCTCTCTTTCCACTCACCAACAAGCTGGATGTCTCAGATTGAAAATTCCACCAGTAAGTGCCCTTAATCATCCATGTCTGCAACAGTGCAAGTGTTAGTAGCTCCTCTGCTCTTCATACATGTGCCCATGGATTGAAAACCCAAGCCACCCAGCCCCTTGCCTGCCAACCCAGAAACACTTTTCACAGACACACCTCAGGCAGATTTCATCCTTGTGTGACCGTTTGCCACTGACAGGATGTTAAAGTCCAGGTACTAACTCACAGACGAAACAGTCACTGTTGACAGTTTCATGCCAGTCTTTATTTCCCTGGCATTGCTTGACTGCTGCACTCCTCGCTAGTGTTGCACTGGAGGAGAAAAGGTGGAGTTGTGGTTCAGTTAATGTCACCGTTTTGTTCAACGTCGAGTTTGTAAACTCAACAAGTTGCACTGGAGGAGAAAAGGTGGAGTTGTGGTTCAGTTAATGTCACCGTTTTGTTCAACGTCGAGTTTGTAAACTCAACAAGTTGCACTGGAGGAGAAAAGGTGGAGTTGTGGTTCAGTTAATGTCACCGTTTTGTTCAACATCGAGTTTGTAAACTCAACAAGTTGCACTGGAGGAGGAAAGGTGGAAGGATGATTCAGTTAATGTGGTCGTTTTCTGTTTAATGTCAAATTTGTAGACTCGACAAGGTGTGCTGGAGGAGAAAAGGTGGAGTTGTGATTCAGTTAATGTCACCATTTTCTGTTTAATGTCAAGTTTGTAACCTTGGCATGGTGCGCAGAGGAGAAAAGGTGGAAGTATGATTCAGTTAATGTCACTGTTTTCTGTCTAACGTCAGGTTTGTATACTCGACAGGTTGCACTGGAGGAGAAAAGGAGGAAGTATGATTCAGTTAATGTCACCGTTTTCTGTTTAACGTGAGTTTGTCAACTTGGCAGTGTGGTCCGTTTTCAGGTACAGGTGGTTGTGCATACACTTGTATGTCGTCTATGAGCCATTGCATGTCACTCATTTTTACTCCTACATGGATACACTAGGCTTTGTCATTTCACTAAGGAGGAAGTTTTCTATCTATTTTTAGACTTTCAGTTTCATTCATTTGATTGAGAAGACGTTGAAATGGTTTTGAAGGATGCCATTGAATCATGTGTGCATATTTCTAGCAAGGTTGATGTATGACAGAATATAAATCATCTGAAAAGAAAGTGACTTTGTGTTTGTCGTGTGACATGGCTCAAGTTTTCTCTCTCCTGCTTCAGGCACACACACACACACACACACACACACACACACACACACACACACACACACACACACAGTTTCAATACAAACACATAGAAAGGAAATTGTTTTGAATTTATTTTTAACATACTGGTTGTTGGAACCATATAAATTTAAAAAAACTTGTATTTGTGTTGTACTTCCTATCACCAGCATGCAATCATAAAGTGGGTACTGTTGCACCCACAAAACCCCCACCATACACTGGAGAGAAAAATTGCTATCTGAATTTGTAGGACACAAAATAACCCCCCCAAAACAAAAAAACTTGCAGCACTCTTTAAAATTAAACATTGTCAAAACAAATGGATCTGTGCAGACACATTTTAGCATTTTGAAAAAAAATCAAAAAATCACAGAAAGTTAAATCAAAGTTTTAAAAAACTTTGAAAATAAACACTGATTCTGACATGCTGCCAAAGTTATGGATTGGTTTAAAAGATGGAGCCATTGATTTAGTTTCTCAATGGAAGTGAAACAATAGGAAAAAGGCAGGTACATTCAGCAAATACAACACTTGCATACAATTTGGCCACATGCAGAAAACTAAAAAGAAAGAGATGAGACGTATACACTTCTGCAGAGAACATGTTTACCTCTGTCATTCGCTTCCTATCTCCTTTTAATGGCAAAGTACCCCCTCCCCCAAAACAACCATAAAACACCAGATTTAGAGGAAGACCAAGCCGAATAAGATCTGATTTTCTTTGTGCATGTGTTGTGCTCAGGATGTTGAAGCTAAAAGGCATCTCCCATGGTTTCTTTACTGGGGTTCCACTGCAAGGGAGTGGGGATAGCTCAGTGGTTAGAGTGCCAGATTTGTGATCAAAAGGTCGAGGGTTTGAGCCCTGGCAGGATACACTTTTTTCTCCAGGGTCAACTTTCTGTGCTCTTATTTCAGCATCCGTTCCACCTAAGATCCCCGTCATTCTGCTAAAAGTGCAGGTGGCAGCTACAGCTAAGCACCCTCCATATAATTATGGGTTTGCATGAAATGATGTGACACGGTTGTATGGCAAACACGGAACATGCCAAGATGGCAGCAGTTTCACGTGGCGCTAGCCCTGTACCAATCAAAAGTGCTGTAAGAACACTACTTGGGTGGATGGTGAAAATGTGCTATAAAAAGCAACAGTCACTATTTCGAATCACATGTGACGAAAAGTGCAGTGTGTCTGCTCAAGAGTGGTGCACACTGCAATGTAAAAGCAACGGTGATGATCATAATTCCCCCCCCCCCCCCTCTCCCCCCACACACATACATAGACACCCATCTACTCATACACTGACTGCACCTAGCACAAAGAACTGACTGCACATAAAATTAAAATTAAAATCTGAAACAAGAATGACTGCTAGCATTCTAGAATTTTCCAAGCACTTGGACAAGCAAACAACTCAACCAAAAAAAAGATAAGTTTCTCTGTCATTTTTCATTGTTTTTGACCATTTAACTGTTGTTTAAGTGTCATTTTGTGGCTCGACGAAGGGGATTTCCCTGAAAATATGCAGATTGTGTGTCTGTGTCATAATAAATAAGTGTTCTTTTGAACCTTTTATGTGACTGCACATGGTATAAAGAATTGACTTGGTCATGGAAAGGGATGCCCCCAAGTACCTTCTCTGTGAAGGGAAGTTTTCTTCTAGCATGTGAAGGGTATTGTTTACACACTAGTAAAATCATGCAATGTATTAGATCTAGTTTACCAAAAAGAGTGTGTGTGTGCATTCATGTTGTATGCATTGAATGTTGTCAATATGTATTTGTAAAGAACGTGTAAGCGCTTAGGGCCTGTGCGGGTTAGATGCTCTAAGTATTCATTATTATTATTACTTTCTGGTGCATCTAGATCTTAGTTTTTCATTTGTTGGCACGTTTTCACCATCACTCTATATATGCATGTGTGTGTGTGTGTGCACCTGAGACATTCAGTTTTTCTTCTTCTCCTGTTGCCCTTATTCTCTGTTCTTTAGATCCACATTTGCAGGTAAATGAGCATAGGCAAACACAAGGTATCATCATCATAACTTATTTCACAAATGCACAGAAAACGGTGCAAATGGGAAAAAAGAAGAAGCAGAAAAGCCAAAGCAAACTGATTTTTTTTTAAATAATCAAACTGAGAATTAACAGGTCACATTGTTTTCTTCTCCACTGATCACCTACATGAGCACACACACATGGGCACAAATTCTGCTTTCGTTGTGAAATTCCCATGAAAAACTTATACATAGATATGTAAATAAATCAAGCTTAAAGAAAAAGAAAAATATCCTGAAAAACAAAGCAACATAAAAGGAAGTATCCAATTCTTTTTCCCCACTTTTTGCCAAACAGATCTGCAAGGCATTTAAAGCAGTCGGCACTAACTAAGCTACTCCTATGAATGAACTTTTAACATTTTGCATCGTCGGCAGACAAAATTAGACACAGAGGAGCCCCCTTTTTTAAGACTGCTTCAAAAATGAAATGGTACTGATTTGTGGGACAGTTGTTTGCCAAGGGTTAATTTGTATGGAAATGGTAAGGGAAGGTTTCTGACGAAAAACACACCACCAGAGAGGGATGCTCATTTGTCAAGGGGTTGATTTGTATAGAAATGGTAAAGGAAGGTTTCTAAAAAAAATCCCCCCCCCCAAACAAAACAACAAGCCTTCAGAGAGGGATGCATATTTATCAAGGGGTTGATTTGTATGGAAATGGTAAAGGAAGGTTTCTAAAAAAACAAAAGACCTTCAGAGGGATGCCTGTTTGTCAAGGGGTTGATTTGTATGGAAATGGTAAGGTTTCTATAAAAAAAGAAAAAAAGGCCTTCAGAGAAGAATGCTCATTTGTCAAGGGGTTGATTTGTATGGAAATGGTAGGGGAAGGTTTCTAAAAATTAAAAAAAAAAGGCCTTCAGAGAGGGATGCTCATTTGTCAAGGGGTTGATTTGTATGGGAATGGTAAGGGAAGGTTTCTAAAAAAGAAAAGAAAAAAAAGGCCTTCAGAGAGGGATGCTTGCTTGTCAAGGGGTTGATTTGTATGGGAATGGTAAAGGAAGGTTTCTAAAAAAGAAGAAGAAAAAAGGCTTTCAGAGAGGGATGCTTGCTTGTCAAGGGGTTGATTTGTATGGAAATGGTAAGGGAAGGTTTCTAAAAAAGAAAAAAAGAAAAAAAAGGCTTTCAGAGAGGGATGCTTGCTTGTCAAGGGGTTGATTTGTATGGGAATGGTAAAGGAAGGTTTCTAAAAAAAAAAAAAAAGGCTTTCAGAGAGGGATGCTTGCTTGTCAAGGGGTTGATTTGTATGGAAATGCTAAGGGAAGGTTTCTAAAAAAGAAAAGAAAAAAAAGGCCTTCAGAGAGGGATGCTTGCTTGTCAAGGGGTTGATTTGTATGGGAATGGTAAAGGAAGGTTTCTAAAAAAGAAGAAGAAAAAAGGCTTTCAGAGAGGGATGCTTGCTTGTCAAGGGGTTGATTTGTATGGAAATGCTAAGGGAAGGTTTCTAAAAAAGAAAAAAAGACCTTCAGAGAGGGCTGCTTGCTTGTCAAGGGGCTGATTTGTATGGAAGGTTTCTGAAAAGCATACTATCTAGCCTACTTATGAATTAATTTGTATTTAACTGGGAGGAGTTCCTTTTCATCAGATTGGCATACACTGCCTGTAACAGTGGTCCCACATAGATCTATTACTAAGCATGTACAAAAGGTCTGCCAATAAATATATTTACAATATAAAATATATAAATACAGACACATATATATACACACTGTAAAAAATACTTCTCATTATTTCTGTTAATGGCATTTCACTACACCATGGCACAAAACAGTACTGAAAGCACTTGTAACACTATCGTTGACATTTCACCTTGCCATGGCACAAAAAAAAGTTCTCAATCACTTATGACACTCTCAACACAAACACCAATCAGAAAATTCCAGTTCCAGCAGGCACAGGCAAACTGCTTTCCTTCTCTTGTTCAGTGACAATCATCTCAGCAAGTGCCAATCCTAGAACGGTGGAGTGACATCATGTGTCTAACCTAGGCAACCAATATAATAATGACCCTCGCCAGGATCAGATTTTTGACAACCCCTCTGCTCTCTGTTTAAGTTTATCCTCAGGGAAGCCAAAATCTATTTGGCTTCAGGAGAGACTGATGCACATAACAGGCTCTGTATGAAGAGAGTAGGCTTTTCTGCTCTTTAATTTCTTCTCCTGTTCTCCATCTCTCTTTCTTTTCTTTTTTTAAATTCTGATGAAACTCTGCTGAAGGTCTAATAATGCCTCTGAAATACATGTGTATGTGTAGTATCAGTAGAATTAGTCCCTCGTGGGTGAAGGCTGGGTGTAGAAGGACCCTCCATCTAATCCACTACCTTCATAAAATAAAGTTTATTCATTCATTCATTCATTCAACAATCACCTTGTTTTGTTTTTTTCTCTCGACAACTTGGACTAAATGATGGAGTGACATGGACTAAAAACAAAAAGGCAAATGTCCTCCAAGACTGCAGGCTCCAAGAGCGGTTACCAGCTGCCATGGGTAACTCTGCTACAGGGCAAGCCAATGTGGCTGGCAATGGCATGAACTAGACTGGACAACACAGTTTCTCTTAAATACTGGTACCCCCTGTGTGACGTCAGCACATGAAACAAACAAGAACTTGGAACTGTCCTGGTACATGGGCAAGGCTGGGGAATCTATTCAAAGAAAGAAATAGAGAGTGTAAAATATACAGGAAAGAAACAGTCAACAAAACCACAGTTACTTTACTGTTGTGGTGCACTTGATTCCAAGAACAATCAGCATTTCTACATTTTGCATAAAACGAGAGAGAGAAAAGAAGCCTTAATTATTTTGAGCAAATTCATCTTTAATAACATTGTTGGGGTCATCCTGGATCAGAACTCCTCTCCCTTCGCTGGTCTTGACGAAGATGGTGAGGGAAGGCGACCCTTCAAGAGCTGTCCCAGGCTCTATTGGCACATGCATCCGACTGCTAGGTGGAGTGTCCGGAACCAACATTCCCATGCCGATGTCAGATACATCTGCCTCATGTTTCAGGTTCTGAGCACACCCAGCCTCAACATTTTCCATCACAGAAACTTCATGGCCATCGTCGCGCTTCAAACCAGGTGTGAAAGCTTGCAGCTGTGGATGAGGCAACTCTGGTGAAATGCATTGTGTTGCAGTCTCAGAACTGAGTTCAGCCTTCACCTCCTCTTTGATGATGGTGTGGGCTCCTCTTACAGCCAGACCATGATCCGTGGTCCTGTATTTACTCTCACAGTCTGACTCACTGTCCATGCAGTTGCACCTTGACCCTGCAGGGTATTCTTCAGTCTCTTCTGTCTTCAGTGTACACTCTTCAGCATGTGCCCACGGAGGATGTTTCATCACATCGCTCTGCATTGCCTCAATGTCAGTCAAAGGTTCACTGATTTCTTCAATCCCATCCAAATTTGGATACACTTGTCCTACCAAACTGTCCTCAGCTTTAACACAAGGCACCCTGGGAACATGAGCTTCTATCCCAAATCCTGCAGCTTCTACTAGCTCCAGCTTTTCATTGCTTGCTGCAAGCTCCACGTCTATCTGTGGCCCACTCTCCATTCCAAGAATGCCTCCTTCTTCCGGGCTATCATCAAACTCTGGGCAACTCATCATCTCGCCAAATCCCACCTCATCAGTAACAAACTCACCACCGTTGCTTGCCTCACCAGCCAAATCGAGATCGCCTTGCTCACCAGCTGTGTCCAGCTCACTGATCTCCCCCTGGCTGAGCATCTCCATGGCCTCCTGCCCATCCCCCAGCTCTCCGAAGGGAAATGTCTCCACCCGCAGGTTCTCCAGAAAGAGTCTCTGAGCGCTGAAGTCCACATGTGAGTAATCAGCACTGACAAACTCGATGTCTGATCCAGCGTCTTCGTCGATTCCGTCTAAAGGGTGGCCGCGCTCAGAGGTCAGGACCATCTCTTCACTCTCCAGGTCAGAGGTTGGAGAATCCTGCGCCATCCTCATCTCTTCGTCCGTCAATCGGGACTTCTTTGGACGTCTTGACCTTCGCCTGTCACCATCGTATGACACTCCCACAGCTTCCTTGTACCTCACCTGAGCTGAGAAAAGGCGATCTTTCTTCTTCCTCCTGCGTATCTTGGGGCGTCTGCCAACAACGTGCCTTAACTGCTGGTGCTGGGAGGTCAGTGTTGATTGGACATGCTGAGACTTGCCAGGAGCACTGCATTCTGACTCTGCAGGGCCTGAAGTTGAAGCTTCATCTCGAGCTGCACCAGCTTCATCCCACTGGCCCAAATCTTCCGGAGACTTTGAAGACTCTGCTGGCAGGGGCAGCGGCTGCTCACTCCACATCAACCCAGCAGCTCCAGACATCTGCGTTTCATTCAAAAGCTGGGGTGGGGAAGAACTGTTCATGTGCTTCAGCTCATCAATGAGCGGTTTGACATCAGGCAATGCAGACTCATTCAGCTGAGAAAGGACCGGCTTGATGTCAGGCATTTCCGGATCGTTCAGCTGTGATGCAGCGTATTCTTCAGGCGCTGCTACACCTATCTGAAGCGGATGCGCTTCGCTAGACTCAGGCACGGCAGCTGCATCGCCTGGAGGTGGGGACTGGGCAGACAGAGGAGGAAGGACAGTGTAGATGAGAGGGTTGCTCTGTGAAGGCACAATGCACAGGCCACCTTCTGCAATGGAAGGGGCCAAGGTTCCAGCTTGCGTGAGCAACCAGGAAGGCACTTCTGCACCGAAAGAAGAGGCATCATCAACAAGGTCCGCGTCCACCAGGCCAGGCCCCGGCAGCAGCTGCGCTGGCTCGAAACACAAGTTGGCCTGTGACCGGTCAAGGATGATTTTGGGTCCAGGTGGGCGGCCCCGTTTCTTGCACGGTGGGTCAGGTGACTCTCCGGTGTCTGTCTCCACGTACATGAATCTCTTCCTCTTTCTTGAAACCCCCATGCCCGGTTCCTTGAGGGCTTGGCTACTGGTTTTGCCACACAGTTTGACGATCTTGAAGGCGCTGTTCTTGGATTTCTTGATGGCAGTTTTGGTGGCGATTGCTGCTGCAGTGGCTGTCTGGACTGTCTGCTTCATGGCAGACTTGGCCGTCCTCTTGGTGGACTTGGCTTGGGCCTGCTTGATCTTAGCCCACAGCTGATGGTGCGCTTTGTTCTCCCCTTTGCCAGCAGTTCCGGAACGAGCTCTTTTCTCTGTGTCATTAACATTACCTCTGGCACCAAACTTTCGTTTTGCATTCAGTCTTTTCAATGCCTTTGATTTTCCCTTTTGCTTCCTGAACACTTTTCTCGCTTTATTTCTGCGAGAGGACTCTGAAGTAACATCTGCAGGTGGGGCTACAATGGCAATGTCCGCTGGTGTCCCATCTGACGGCACGGGATTCTGCTGGTGATGACTAGATCCGCTGACTGAGGATTTATTTCTCAGTGTTCTCCCCGAAAACCTGGCATGCCATTCAGAAGGCAGTGGTGAAACTGCACAGCCGTCCGAGGATGGAGAACTTTCTGCTTGCCCAGTGTTGGCCTTCCTTATGGCAGCTTGGATCTCTACAGAAAACACCTTTCTTTGTGCAACCGTGACCAGGTTGCCTGTGCTCTTCTCTGGGCTGGCATCACAACTGTGATCAACAGCTGAGGAACTTGTGTCTTGGTCTATTCCCCTCTCTGCCAGTTCAGCTCCACAGTCAAGAACAGAAGGGACTGGTTCTTCATTTACACCTCCTTCGGCCAGCCCAAGTTCTGGGTCAAGAACAGGAGCGACTGGTTCTTCATTTACACCTCCCCCTACCAGTCCCAGCCCTTGTCCAAGAACAGAGATCGCTTCTTTGCTTACATCTCCCTCTGCCAGTCCAAGCCCTTGGTCAAGAACAGAAGGGACTGGTTCTTCATTTACACCTCCCCCTACCAGTCCCAGCCCTTGGTCAAGAACAGAGACTGGTTTGTCAGTTGCATCTCCCTCTGCCAGTCCCAGCCCTTGGTCAAGAACAAAAGGGATTGGTTTGTCAACTGCATCTCCCTCTGCCAGTCCCAGCCCTTGGTCAAGAACAGAAGGGACTGGTTCATCAGTTGCATCTCCCTCTGCCAGTCCCAGCCCTTGGTCAAGAACAGAAGGGACTGGTTCATCAGTTGCATCTCCCTCTGCCAGTCCAAGCCCTTGGTCAAGAACAGAAGGGACTGGTTTGTCAACTGCACCTCCCTCTGCCAGTCCCAGCCCTTGGTCAAGAACAGAGACTGGTTCTGCGTTTACATCTCCCCTTGTAAGTCTGAGTCCATGGTCAAGAACAGATGAGACTGGTTCTTCATTTACGCCTCCATCCGCTGGTCCAAGTCCAAGAACAGAAGAAGACTGGCTCTTTGTTTGCACCTTCTTCTGCCACTCCAAGACCAGGGTCAAAGACAGAAGAGACCGGTTCTTCATTTACACCTTCAGCCAGTCCAAGATCTTGGTCAAGAACAGGGACCAGTTCTTCGCTAGCACCTCCTGCTGCCAGTCCAAGATCATTGCCAATAACAGAAGAGGTTGGTTCTTCATTCGCACTTCTCCCTGCTAGCCCAAGCCCAGAGTTAATAGCAGAGAAGACTGGCTCTTTGTTTCCATCACTTTCTGCAAGTCCAAGTCCACAGTCAAGAACAGAAACTGGTTCTTCACTTACAGTTACACCTCCCTCTGCCCGCCCAAGTCCACGGTCAACAGCAGAAGAGACTGGTTCTTCATTTGCACCTCCCTCTGCCAGCCCAAGTCCAAGGTCAACAGCAGAAGAGACTGGAACTTCATTTGCACCTCCCTCTGCCAGCCCAAGTCCAAGGTCAACAGCAGAAGAGACTGGAACTTCATTTGCACCTCCCTCTGCCAGCCCAAGTCCAAGGTCAACAGCAGAAGAGACTGGAACTTCATTTGCACCTCCCTCTGCCAGTCCAAGTCCAAGGTCAACAGCAGAAGAGACTGGTTCTTCATTTGCACCTCCCTCTGCCAGCCCAAGTCCAAGGTCAACAGCAGAAGAGACTGGAACTTCATTTGCACCTCCCTCTGCCAGCCCAAGTCCAAGGTCAACAGCAGAAGAGACTGGAACTTCATTTGCACCTCCCTCTGCCAGTCCAAGTCCAAGGTCAACAGCAGAAGAGACTGGAACTTCATTTGCACCTCCCTCTGCCAGTCCAAGTCCAAGGTCAACAGCAGAAGAGACTGGTCCTTCATTTGCACCCCCCTCTGCCAGCCCAAGTCCAAAGTCAACAGCAGAAGAGACTGGAACTTCATCTGCACCTCCCTCTGCCAGCCCAAGTCCACGGTCAACAGCAGAAGAGACTGGAACTTCATTTGCACCTCCCTCTGCCAGCCCAAGTCCACGGTCAACAGCAGAAGAGACTGGAACTTCATTTGCACCTTCCTCTGCCAGCCCACGCCCATGGTCAACAGAAGAAGAGACTGGTTCTTTGTTTACACCTCCTTCTACCAGCCCAAGTCCACGGTCAACAGCAGAAGAGACTGGTTCTTTGTTTACACCTCCTTCTACCAGCCCAAGTCCACGGTCAACAGCAGAAGAGACTGGTTCTTTGTTTACACCTCCTTCTACCAGCCCAAGTCCATGGTCAACAGCAGAAGAGACTGGTTCTTTGTTTACACCTCCTTCTACCAGCCCAAGTCCATGGTCAACAGCAGAAGAGACTGGTTCTTTGTTTACACCTCCTTCTACCAGCCCAGGTCCATGGTCAACAGTAGAAAAGACTGGTTCTTCACTTGCACTCTCTGTCAGTCCAGGTCCACTATCAAGAACAGGAACTTGCTTTTTATTTACACCAACCTCTGTCAGTCCAAGCTTACTGTCGCTAGCAGAAACTGGCTCTTCATTTACACTAACCTCTGTCAACCTAAACTCTCTGTCAGTAACAGGAGAGTCTGGTTTTCCATTGACATCTCCCTCTGCCAGCCTAAACTCATTGGCTATAACAGGAGAGTCTGGTTTTCCATTGACATCTCCCTCTGCCAGCCTAAACCCTCTTTGGGTCATAACAGGAGAGTCTGGTTTTCCATTGACATCTCCCTCTGCCAGCCTAAACCCACTGTCAGTAACAAAGAGTCTGGTTTTCCATTGACATCTCCCTTTGCCAGCCTAAACTCACTGTCAGTAACAGGAGAGTCTGGTTTTCCATTCACATCCCCTCTCTGCCAGCCTAAACTCACTGTCAGTAACAGGAGAGTCTGGTTTTCCCTTCACATCTCTCTCTGCCAGCCTAAACTCACTGTCAGTAACAGGAGAGTCTGGTTTTCCATTTACATCTCTCTCTGCCAGCCTAAACTCACTGTCAGTAACAGGAGAGTCTGGTTTTCCATTTCACATCTCCCTCTGCCAGCCTAAACTCATTGGCTATAACAGGAGAGACTGTTTTTTCACTTGCACCTTCCTCTGTCAGTGCAAGCTCCCTGTCAGCAGGAGAGGAGCCTGGCTCTTTGCATGCACCCCCTTCTGTCTTGGATGAAGTGTCACTGTCACCCTCTGCTCTGGGCATTTCTGGTGGCATGTGGCGCAGTTCCCCATAAGCAGCCACTGCTTTTTGGGGCTGGTCCTTGCCACCGTCATCAGCAGATGGATCCAACCGCTCTGGAAGGCGCAGGTGATCACCCTCGGTTTCTGACTCCGTCAAAGAAGGCTGCAAACTGGCATCTTCAGTGCTGTCCAAAGACACTGGCTCCATGCCAACCCTATCCCGGGCCTCTTCTCCAGTGGCAGAAGCTGCTTTTTCCTCAGACACAGAAGCAGTGGCAGGGCCACTTTGTCGTGCTGCATCGGAGGATCCTCCACCATTTTTGTGGATGACCTCAGTGCTGCACCGTTACCGGGCAGCCTTTTGGCCGCTGACGGCTGAGCCACCTCCTTCTTTGCTGAAGCGTGTTGGTACGAGGTGAGAATTCCCAGTCTCTTCAGGCCAGCTGGCAGCTTGGCTCCTGGCTTGTTGTGGAGCATAGTCTTTATGTTCTCGATCACCTCTGTGCTGTGTGGGTGCGTCACCGGCTGCCTCACTTTGCGAGCCCTCTCAGACTTTCTCGGACTTGCTACTGCCGCTGAAGGCGCAATCCTAGGGGGGGAGGTGTCAAGCGCCGGTTTGCCTTTGTCGCTACGTCCAACAGTGCTAGGTTCAGCAGGGAGATCCCCTCCATTGTCCGTAGTTTCTGGGCATGCCTGTGCCGCTTCAATGTCTGTATCCATACCTGAAATATGAGCTAGCTTGTGGGATTGTTTAGGTCGTTTAGGACTTGTGGCTGCAACAGCCTCCTTCGAAGCAGATCTACGCGACTTCTTTGCAGTCTTAGTCCTTGGTGGTTTAGTGGTAGATACACCTTTGTCAGCAGGCTGTTTGTCAATTTCTGGTTCTTGTGTTGGTAAAGTTTTGTTGCTGACTGACGTGCGATTATTTGCAGTGAGATTTCGGGAGGTTAAAGTTTTGCTGCTGCTGGCAGTAAGGCTGTCTGCTCCTGTACTTTCCTGGCTGTTGGTAGTGCAGTTGTCGACTGTCATGACAGTGCTTTCATGATCCACCACACCAACCATTAAGAAACGTTCATCAGTCGCTGGCTCATCAAACTCCAGTTTGATCGCAATGGGAAAACCGCTTGCATCTTCCACTGATTCATCCGTCATGCCTTCCATAGGACTGTGCCCTTCAACATAATTGTGCCCTTCAACAGGACAGTGCCCATCAATACGACTATGCTCATCAACATGACTGTGCATTTCAACATGACTGTGCTCTTCAACATGATTGTGCCTGGCAACGTGAATATGCTCATCAACATGACTGTGTCCATCAATGTGACTCTGCTCATCAACATGACCTTGCCCATCAATGTGACTATGCTCATCAACATGACCTTGCCCTTCAACATGACTGTGCCCTTCATCATGACTGTGCTCATCAATGTGACTGTCAGCGTGACTGTGCCCTTCAACAGGATGTTGCCCTTCAACGTGACAGTGCTCTTCAACGTGATCCAGGACCTTGTCGTGACCCACATCTTTAGCAATCCTGTTTCCTGCTCGCTTTCGAGGTCTGCCTACTTTTCCCGGCTTCCTCTTATTCTTATTCTGTGCGGAGGCCTTGGAAGCAAGTGCTTTGCCCTTTCCAGTCTGTTCTTTGATATTTGGTGAGGTCTTTGCAGGAGACCCCCCCTGCTTAGCCACTGTTGCTGTGGCCAGTAACAAACCCCCAATGCCTGCAGCGTTAGCATTCTCAGCATCTGCAGAACTGCTGCTGGCTGCATCAGCTCCTTTTCCTGTCACTCTGCTGGCTGTGCTCTTCTTCTTTGGTGATGACTTTGCAGCTCTGGAAGCTTTCCTTGGAGAGACTTTTGGCTTGGCAGTAGCCTGCTTGTTTTTCTTGCCAGACTTTCGCTTGGGTGGCTCCTCAGTGCTGCGCTGTGCTGAGGTTGGGCTGACATCCAGGTACGCTTTGCTGACACCAAACCTCTGCAGACTGTTAAGGGCAAGAGGGTTGGTGCGAATGTCAGCAACAAGCACATGGAGGCACTTGCTGAGGTCACGGACTCTCTCCTGATTACCACACTTCTCTAGCATGCCACTGCTCCGTGTCTGGACATGTTCGGAGAGACTGTCACAGACTGCGGCAGGTTCATTCATCCCCGGCGCAGGTTTAGTTTTGTTCTCCAAATCACTCTGTAAAGATGCAAGAGGTGCTTCAAAGTGTTCTTCACTGTCGTTTCGTGAGGGCAAAGGCTCACACTGGCCTTCTTTCACAGCTTCCTCTCGGCTGCTTTCGATGAGCTGCTGGAGTTCAGAAGTACCTGTCTTTGGGGTTGTCACTGGGTGTGATTTTGTCGGCAATGCTCCATCAAGACTGTTCTGTGCAGCAGCATCTTTGACGCCAACGCTGCATGTGCTTGGCGTGTCGTCTGCAGGTGGGGATTCTGTCGGCAATCTTTCCTCTTGAACGCTTTCTGCAGTTTTACTGAGGCCATCACCTTTCATCCCAAAACTTTGGGTCTTCCTTCTAGACAAGGAATCGGCTGAAGAGCTACTCCCTTGCCTGTTTCCCACAGTCTGAGACAGACTCGTACTACTTTCCTGCACATGATCTGAGCTGCAGTTGGTGATAGTCTCCTTGGGCAGCAGTTCTGCTGTGTTGTGTTGCCCTTGACAGCTATCTTCAGCTTGAGACAAACGCAGAGCACTTACTTCGGATGGAGTTGTGCCAGATTCAGTCATGTTTGTCTCCAACTGCATCTCTGCTGAGACGCTTTCACTTGGACTAATTTCTTCACTTTGGAGCATGTCTTCACTTTCTTGCAAAGCAGCTGAACTAGTATTGGCAGCATCCACATCAGACTGCAGTTCTCTCTCAGAGTAGTTCACCTCCGTGATGTTTTCAACGATCTCAGGCAAGGCAAAGCTGCTTTCCAAAGACTGCTCTTCACTGACGTTCTTCTCCGCCTCACACAGTGTTTCAGACATGCTGATTCCTTCACTGTCCTCTTCCACGGACAGGAACGGGTCAAAGCTACTCTTCTGCAGCTTGCAGCTACTGGGGTTCTTCACAGAACGTGACTGTGCTGCACTGCTGCCCTCCTTGCTAACGCTCCATGGCTGAGGCTGTTGGACTTCTTGAGGTGTCACTCTGTCCTTGTCAACTTCCATGTCCGCAGCGAAACAAAATCTTCTAGTTTCTTGCAAACTTTCTGTTGGGTCCAAGGGCTGAGACGAAGCCATGGAGTGTTTGGGCGTGAGTTCTTCCGCGCCGGGATAACGATCTTCCACTTCCATGTCTTCTTCTACTACTGTGGGCTGCGGCAGCAAGGGACCATTTGCTTTGCTATCACCTACGACCCCATGAGATGGTAATGACACATTTTCTTCCACAGTGTCTCCATCGTTGAGTTCCAAGTCCATGCAAGGCGTGGTGAGAACAGCAAGGTGGCTGTGACCTTGCAACTGTTCTGCACTTACTGCTTCTAGCACACCCAGCAAGCATTCAGTTGTTGCCTGCCAAATGTCACTATCACTGGCACCCTCAGGAGTCAGAATTTTACCGAAGCCTTGCAAATGGACTGCACTCACTCCCAAGTCTGTCTTAACATTGCTGTCCTTCCCTTCAGATGTGACAGGTACATTCGGGTCATCCAGAAAAGGCGTTTCTCCCTGTGGAGGTATGGTACTGCTACTACTGGTAGTGGAGAGGCTCACTCCATTTTCCTTCACACCATCTCTGCGCCTCCTTTCTTGCAGCTGCAGACCTTTCACAAAGAATTCTTCCTTCAAGTCATCGAAATGCGTCCCCCCGACAAGAACAGCAGAAGTAGCTTTTGTCCCTCCGTCCACAGGAGGTGCGTTACCATGACAACCCCTGGCGGCTCCTGCCAGAAGAGCGTTGAGCCAGCACTGAGTGTTTGTGGCCGCCACAGTGGTGTTGTAGTGGGAGATGGCGAAAGGAGACAGAGCTGAGGCCGGTGCATTTCTGACCTCCCTCGGCTCCTCCCTGACGTTCACATACAACAGGGAACTAACACCCGATGACTTTTTCTTCTGGGCCAGTGTCTGCACACCCGTGTTCTTTCCAGTTGCCGGCTTCTTGAGCGCTTTTTTCTTTGACTGAGAGGGCTTCTTCTTCACCTCTGGCCTGCTTCGCCTCCGGAGGGATGCAGCTTTGCTTCCAGAGAAGTCTGATGTGCTTGCTTGAGGTTTAGCAGGCGTGCCGGCTTCAGAATGGTCCACTGCCGGACTAGCTGTAGCAGCTGCCATGCCTGCAGAGGATGATGAAGTTTTTACACTGACAGTTTTGTGTGGCAAAGTGGAAGCACTGGAAGGTAACATTTTTAAGCTGCTTGCATTTTTTTTCGATCTCCCGCTGACTCTCTGTGGCTTAGCTTTGCCACTGTCACTCACGCTCTGCTTCTCCAGCTTCACCATCAACTCTTGGGCCAGGCGGTAAGCTTCCTCTTCATCCGTGTCTTCCTCCTCATTGTCCCAAGTCGCTCTGCGATGCTTTCGGGGCTGTTTGGCCTTCACCTTGCCACCTTTCAACCCCGATGTTGATGGTTTGGGCTGCCAGGCGTTAGTTCTGCTCCGCCCCTTGGTTATCCTCTTCCCTGCTTTCTTCCTCTGGCATTTTTGCGGAAGCAGTCCATTCTCCTTCTTCCTCAAGTACTCTCTGTGTCTCTCCGCATCTTCTGCCGTCATGAGAGAGACGTCCATGAACCAACGATTGGGCTTCTTGCCCTTCTTCTGGCAGTTCAGCTGGATGCCGGAGTTTTTGCGCGCCAAGCAGAACGGGATCCCACCATACCTCGCCAACTGTACCACTGGGGGAAGCTGAAGAGGCTCCGACACACTGGAACCATTTTCTGGTGAGTTGGTGGGGTCACTGCACACCCCGCTGTCATCTGAAGTGCTGGCCATCCCTGGCTCTAGCTTCACCAGCAGAGTGCTTCCCGTGGGCTGGGTGCCTCCCAAAGACCCCATGGTCTCACGGGCCAGGTACCTTGCAAACAGGGAGGCATCGAAGAGACCGCTTGGCTCGGGTTGTAGGTCAAGGCCGAGGTAATCGGGGTCATAAACCATCGCCTCCTCTTGGCCTTCCATGTTTTCTTTGTGGCAGCGTTGCATGTGGAGCTGGAAAACATATTAAAAAAATATTTTGTTTTAAAACAATGCAGGTGCTGAGCACAAGGCAGAACAAGGAAATTTTGTCTGATTGTTCACAGTTACTTCACTTACACTGTCTGCTTTGCAGAGCTCCACAACAATGAATGCTGATTTTTTCGTTCTTTCTTCTAATTCTGTCACATCAATTTTTCTCCCTGCAGAATCAAAGTGCTTTTGCTGAAACCAGAATCTGAACACTGCACAAATCTGCAAGACACCAACTTCCTTGTGCTTTGAAGATGCAACACAGATATATATATATATATATATATATATATATATATATATATATGTGTGTGTGTGTGAGTGTGTTTTAGGAGTACTGTTTTAGCGATAGTAATAAACATTAATATAAAGTTCACATCTGATGTACTGAACCCCTCTGAAATTCAGAAAATTACCCAGCTCAATGAAGGACTTCAAAATAATGCAATAAACATGACTCAAAATCAACACACCAATCAGAGGAAGACATGTTGTTGATGAAGCACAGGGGGAAAAAATGAGAGAAAAAAAAGACATCCCCAAAAACAAACAAAGCACAAAACCCAATGAAATCATGAAGACACCCACCTGCAACTGGAAAGATTTGCCAAAGGGTTTTCGACAGAGGCCACACAGGTATGTGAAGTTGTGCAGATGCTCGGCGCCCACGTGTGCCATCAGATGGTCCATCTCTCGGCTGCCATGCATACAGATGGGACACTGGTAGGGGCGCCCACCTGCATGAACGCGTTTGTGGGCATCCAGGTTGAACTGCGTGCCAAATGTCTTGTAGCAGACATCACACTGGAAGGGTTTGATGGCCTGCAAGCAGAATGCAGTTACTGGTTGCGTTCTTCTGGTTACTGGTTCACTGATGTAAAAACATCTGAAGTGTGCGTGCATACATGCATGCCCATGTGTGCGTGATGAAATGAGTGTATCTCTTGCTTTGGCCCCCACATTTGGAATTCACTCCCAAGAGACCTTAGACACTCATCTTTTAAAGCCAAACTGAAAACCTTCCTCTTCCCACAGTATTTCTGCCCCAACTGATATCAACACCCAGTTTCTGCTAGTCATTGTTGTGCATTGTGTGTGTGCATACGAGTGTGTGTGTGTTTCCATATAATACTGTATGTGAATTGTTTTGGTAGGATTGTGCTCTACCTGTGTATAGAATACTGTATTTAGGTTAATATGTATCATATGAGCACTCAGGGCACTGACAGCGCAAGTTAACTGTACATTCTTCTTATTATTATGTCTTTGTAAGTGTTCTGGGCTTTTACGAGATGGGGCGCCATAAATAATCTATTATTATTATTACAGATATGGCTGATTATTGTAGCTGTAGAGAACCAAAGCACAAAATGATCAAGTCACACAAAAAGGTTAAAAAGAACACAATTCGATGGTGCAAAACAACTTCCAATATTTGACAAAATTTGTCCTTCTCAATCAATACATATTTCATTCTCAATCACACACAAAAAATTAGCTTAATTTGTATGCTGTGTTGCATAACTTTATGGTAGCTGGTTTGCTTCAGGAAGATGGGACAACCCTGTTGTCCTACGGGAAAACTCCCAACCAGGATAACAAAGCGCAAAACCAACAAAAAACACAACAAAAAGTGTAACCATGCAGCAGACTCAAACTCACCTGGTGAACCAACATATGGGACTGAAGAGCCCTCAATGTCTTGAACTTCTTCGAGCACTCCCCACACTCAAAGTTGCGCACGTCAGAATGGGCCGGCGCGTGCTTCCTGAGCAGCGTGGAGTTGAAGAACCGCTTGCCGCATATGCTGCACATGTAGTTCTTCACCCCCAAGTGCCGCTTGGCATGCTTGGTGCAGTCCGACTTGGTCTTGAACCTCTTGTTGCAGTCGGCCCACGTGCAGCGGTAGGGGTGCTCGTTGGAGTGCTTGGCCTTGTGGCTGTTTAGTTCCCACATGGTCTTGCAGCGGAACGCACACTGCTCGCAGAAGAATGGCTTGGTGTCATTGTGGCGGCGGCTCATGTGAGACTTGAGGGCTGAGTCTCGCTTGAAGGCAAAGCCACACTGAAAGACACAACATGAAATGGCTAGGAGATTCACTTCTTCTCCGATCTTGTTTTCCAAAATCAAAATGACGACACATAAGAAGAATGGAGCAATGCAAATTAGAAATGCAAATTTACACCAACTTACACACATCAAACCAACCCATCCATTCCTACCACGCTGATTCAAAGCAAAAAAAAATTATCTTCATAATATATATATACAATTTTATACATAAATCAAACCTGTTTTAATAAGCTAGTAAGAGTGGTAGGTCACAGAATCATGCATTTCCAACAGTAAAAACAACAACCTCAACCCCTTACCCATTACATAAAGGAGCTAAATGATTCAGTTAACATACCAAGGCACAGGGCAACTAAACACAACCAAGTGATCCACGCCCACTACCTGGCTAAACACAGCTGAGTGATTCAGGCACAAGACCAAGTCAATTAAACATTGGCAAGTGAAAAGTATGAAAACAACCTCAACCCCTCACCAAGCACACAAATGAGCTAAATGATTCAGCTACCATACCATGGCCCAGGGCAACTAAACACAGTCAAGTGATTCAGGCCCAATACCAGGTTAAACACAGCTGAGTGATTCAGTCACCATACCAAGGCCCAGGGCAACTAAACGCAGTCAAGCGATTCAGGCCCAATACCAGGTTAAACACAGCTGAGTGATTCAGTCACTATACCAAACCACAAGTCCACTAAACACTGGCAAGTAAACAGTCACCAAACCAAAGTGCAACACACTAAACCCCTAGCACATTACACATGCCTGTTGTGTTTTGTCCTAATAGTGTTCTTCTTAACCTTTCATGTGTTTGGATCTCATTACACAAGTACAAATTAAATAACAACAGTCAAAACAATTTCAGCACCCATACCAAGGAACAAGGGAAGTTTCTCGGTAAGTCCGGCTCATGTCGCTCCATGTGTTTCCTCAGGTTTCCCGCCGTCTTGGTGCGGTGGTTGCACACCTTGCATTCATACCTGCGCAAAACCACAGGCCCAGCACACAGTTTTTAGCATTCAACATGTATTACTATTAGCATTCCGTAAATCCTTTACAGGAAATTTAGATCACCTCACAGGGCTAGAACAATATCCTACAATTGTCATTTGCTTGCTGGGCTAGTCAAGTTTCCTCTCAAATTTCACTTGCCAACAAAACATTTCACTTGTCCAACAACTTCAGGAGCTTAAAGTACTGAAGTAGAGTTTTCCAAAACTGGCTGCCTGATGAACAGACATGCTTGTGCTGCCCAGCTTTGCACTTTTCTTTCGTCATAGCTTTGAAATGGCAAACAACGTTCACTGCAGTACTGAAATACAAAAATCCAGTGTTTACAAAAGGGGTGTTTATATAAAGAGGCAGTACATGTTCAGAAATTTTGAGAGCTGGTTTGGCCTAGCGATGAGGCATTAGACTGGTAAGCAGAAGGGCCTTGGCTCGATCCTGATTCGGCTCTCCTTTCTGTTCAAAAAGGTTGTGGTTTGTGGATACTGTCTTGTGACTTTGTCCATCACAATTAATGAAACATTAAAATGGCTCTCATCATTGCCCATCTTAATGCAGGTGTCATTCTGGTTGTGGCAGTGTAGTGATAGGTATACAATCTCCCTCTTCCCCCACTTCCACACCCCATCACAATTAATGAAACATTAAAATGGTTCTCATTGCTGCCCATCTTAATGCAGGTGTCATTCTGGTTGTGACAGCATAGTGATAGACCTGTATATAATCTCCCTCTTCCCCCACTTCCATATCCCCCCTCCCCCCTCTTCTCCCCATCCCTAATAAGCCTTGTGGTTTCTGTGGACATTAAGCACCATGTTTACTTACTTACTTTGGAAATTTTGGTAGCTCAGTGAACAACTCAGTCATAATTTTTACCTGCCTGAGCAAATCTTTACCTGTCTCGAGGGAGATAACAAGCACTTTAGTCCAGCTCTGCCTTATCTAGACAAAGCTATCTTGCTACCATAAAAGAAGTCTTTAAAAAATATTTTTAATCACTATCAATGCGTCACATTCACTTTTAAGACACTGCAGTTGCTGTGCACAAGTTCTAAAAAGTGTTGGAGACTAGTGCTTCTTCCTAACAGACATTAATCTCAGCAAGTTTATACTTAAGGAATGTATTTTCTAGTGCTTAATTTAGTTATGTTATGTTTTCCAACTCTGAAATCAAACAGCACCTGTAAGCAAAAGAGACCCCCTCAACAACACTTTGTGCCAGGCCCCTCCCACCCCCACCCCACAATGGCACATGTTACACACAGAGAAACGTAATGTACACACAGAAACAAACACATGTAAGCATGCAAATACATGCACGCACATATATGGACAAACATGCACAATTTTGATGAGGAAGAAAAATATTTACAACACACATTATAATAATTATTTGCTCCTTACCTCTTATAAGAGCTATGCACAAGCTGATGCCTTGCAAGGTCACCTTTGAGCCGACAGCAGAAGTTGCACATGTCACAATGGTAGGGCTTCTCTCTTGTGTGTTTCCATTCATGTTCACGCAGGGTCTGTGTTACTGCACTGAAGAACTCGCAGAAACGGCACTTTCGGATTGACCCATTACTGATGTGGCGCTCAATGTGAGCAATGAGGCGTGTCTTCACTTGGAACTTTTGGGGACAGAATTTGCACCTGAAATAAAGTCAAAACATATAATTTACCAACAAGCTTGACTGTGCACTGATAATTAATGGCAAAACAAAGCAGCTCAACTCATCATCTTTAAGTTTAATTATCAGTCGTACTAGCATTATAATATTAATATGACGTCATCATTCAAATCACAATGTTTTTAACACAGCCAAGCATGCATAATATATCTGTTCACATACACACACTCCCCCCCCCCCCCCCCCCCCCCCACTGTTATGGACTATCATCTGCAACAATAAACCATCAAAGTCTCTCTCTCAAGTCTCACACATACACACACACCCTACCTGTACACCCCTTTCATAGGCTCTCCCAGCAAATCATCTGGTAGCTCCGTCTCCGTAACAATGACCCCAAGCTTCCCAGGGTCAAAGTCAGAGCAGCCCTCCTCAATGTTGTTGTAATCATCTTCAGGCTCATCTTTGATCTCAGTATCTGAGATTTCAATGATTGTGATTTCCTCCTCTTCCTCCTCCTCTTCTGACTCCATAATCTCCAGCTCTGAATCATCAGCAGGCTGAGGCTGTGGGCTCTGTTGTGCAACATCCTGGGTGGGTTCTGTGCTGTCATCGTCTTCAAGAGACAGCAAAATCACTTCATCGCTGTCTGAAGAATCCGTACGGCATGGAACACTTAGAGGTCCAGGGTTATTTTCATCTGTATCATCCATGGATGCTCACGTTGTTGCGTGCACATAAAGTGTCTGTTAAGCAGCTATGGTGAGAGAGTTATGCCCCATGCTGTCCCAGTCCAATGAAGAACTGGAAAAGAAAAGAAAGCCAGCTAAATTTGAAATCATAATCTCTGACAATGTTAATAAGATGAAGACTACAACTACAAGTGCAATGGTAGACCTAGGAGGTCAGTGGCAAAGTTTGTTGTTATATGGATCACATTTCTCCAAGAGTCTAACAGTAGTAATAGGAGTTGAACTGATGGCAAATGTTGTTGTTGTATGTGTTGCATAATATATTATATATAATATATCTCCAAGAGTCTACTAGAAGGACTAGGAGTAGGACTAGGAGCAAGAGTTGAACTGATGGCAAATGTTGTTGTTGTATCATATTTCTCCAAGAGTTTAACAGAAGGGCTAGGAGTTGAACTACTGGCACATTTTGTTGTTGTTGTACCGATCACACTTCTCCAACAGTCCAATTTCTAACATCAGATGCATTTTTGGCAAGCACAGCTTAGCCCATGCTGCTGTAGAAAACTGTATCGTCAGTATGTTTCTTTCAACTAATGTTGTGTCTGTCTGGCAAAGACATACAAGTTAGTCACATTTATGTAACTGTGAGATGTCATGTCCACTGTCTGATGAATGAATGAATGAGATCCAAACACATAAAAGATTCAAAACATTATTTATTAGGACGGTTATTTAGGTCAAAACACAACATGCAAATTTTTGGGGTAATCCACTTTATCAAGCTACAAAATCATAATAAATAGCTTTCCTTTAAACCTTTTATGTGTTTGAATTTTGTTTTAGAATGCCAGCAGACATTCTTGTTTTAGATTTTTGAATGAATGAATGGGTGAGGCCATACAATGTGCTTGTGACTGCATTTGTAAGTTTTGTGGTACATGCAAAAGGATCATATTAATTCATGTAATGCATTGGCTAAAAATAAAGAATACCCTTTAGCACTTGTTAAGAAGCTGAAACTACCATTTTAAACTGCAAGACAGGGGAAAGTCCACCCCCAAGAATATATATGACAAAAGGAAAGTCCTGTTCCATCAATCACTTTAACTAGTTGCTTGACATCGTTTTGTTTAGTGATTAGTCAGATTCTTTGTCATGAATATGTGCTGGCTGTAAAAAGATGGCAAGAAGACAAACATCTTTGTACTGATCTGTGACTGTGTGAGTTGCAGGTCAGAAACTGAAAAGTGACGCACAGTGAGTTAAGAAAACACACTGCATACATAGTGCATTTCTTTATCAGTTCATATACAATATAAAAATACATTTAAAAGCATCCCTGCACATTATTACTACACAATTTTATTTTTTGCTGCACATATAATAATTAATACTGTATAACTTATTAACTATAGTATAAGATATTATACAAACTTATAAGATGCACATTGCTCAGCTATGTCAATGACAATGTGACCCCAGCTATCTTTCCAGCTGATAGTGATATATTTGAAGGTTGAGAACAAAAGAGACCACTCCAAACTGTATAAGTACTACCGCATCACAATTCCATATTATTATTATCACACACTTTATCAAATCATTATTCACAGCCAAATTGCTTGATAAAGCTTTTGCAGTAGATCAGTACTGACTGTTAATTTTCTGTTCCTCTGCTGGATATATATATGTGTTATTGATAATGTTAGTTTTGTTAGGCACTGATAAAATGATGTTGAGACAATGAGAGTGCTACTATCAGTTCCTCCCAGCATGGAAAACTCATTAACAGATAACTTCTGCTATCTCACTGTTTTGGTTTGTTTACATCAAGATTCAAAGCATTTATTCCAATTTTGAGCTGTTTGGGTCTCTCTGATAAGCTTTATTCGAGATTAATTTTCTCTCTGTTGTTCTGGAAGCAACTATTTCGACAGTACTGCACACGTAACAATAACTGTAGGTGGGGACTCAACTGTGGGTCAACTGGCTTCAATCAATTGATCACTCAATGGCTGCTGAAATGTCATTTTATCATCGAACACAAAAGAAATGCGGCTCAAATTTATATTCATCATTTCAAACATTTCACTATTGGTACCAATTGGGTAAGTGTACTAAGACTCTTTCTGGTATAAATTTATGTAAATATATATTATATAAATATCGAAACCAAACCCCAAAGTGGCTCGGCCACATCTGTTCCACTTCCCACTAGCCCAGTTTCTGTTTCTGGTCACTCTGACCGTCAGTGCCAGAAACCGATTGCCTGCATATATTCTGATTTCTGCTCCATGTTGTGCACTCATAAACATCTTTGCTTACCGCAGCATCAAATAAACAAGAACACAGCATGCGACTAATCTCCAAACGCAGACTTAAATCAGTCAGAAACGTAATCTGCCCAGCCAGAAGTCAGGCGCTCTGTTGCAATCCATTTCATGCGCAGAAACGGAGTGACTTCCCCTGGTGCGGATTGCCAATGTCGTAATAGAAACGCAAAAGAAGTGCGACTTTCAACATCTAGTAGAGACAAACAAATCTAAACATATCTCACTTTCTACCAGTTGCGTCAGCTCAGTTGTTAAAGCAATGTCCTTTCTAAATTTAAATAATCTAATGTGAAAGGTTAATGTCGTGACTGGTACATCCTTTTTCAGGCATCTTTAAATCGGAATTTGGCTGTGAATCGTCTGCTACGGCGGTGTGGGTCTGTTCTTCTTCTTCCGATAATATCCAGTCCATATCACTGACTGATCATTACTGATATTTATGGTGTGCGAGAAAAAGGGGTGTGGTTAAAACAAAATCTGTTGATTCAGATATTATTTCTTGTTCCGTTAATGACCATCACTGGCATCAGTCAGTAATCTATTAATTACTGTCATTTGTCTGGCTTATCGTCCGATTTTAAAAAAAAAATTTAAAAAAAATCTTAGGTAATCCTGCACTTTAGCAAGCTAGCAAACACAAGGACTAAACCTTTAAAGATTTGCTGATTTGGTCCTAGAGCTAGCAAGTAGCAATCTACCAGTAGACTTTGTACAGCGGAAGAAGAAAAAAAGGTCCTACAGTAATATATCCATGTTCTCGATTATGCATCAACAGTCATCTTGATTAGATCTTGACTTGCAATACATGCAATCATGCTAGTTACTCTGTTACAGTCACACTGTCTAGATGTTTTGCACACCACCCTGAATGATTAAGCTTTCTCGTTTTGAAAGATAGATGTAGGATTTTGAACAAGTACTGTGATACAGATTATATCATTTAGTCAGTGTATCTCAGTATGATTGGAGTTTGTGGAATACATTACATTTACAGTAGCAGCGATTATAAGCTTGTCACAGATCCGGAAAGGAGTATTGACAAAATGCTTTAGTCAGTGACTTGGCTTTGGTTTCACATGCCATGACATGACTGGTAAATTTGTGAAGTATTTTTGCAATCTGTCAACAGGTTAGCTGGACCTTGAGCAACACAGTATTCTTCATGATGGAGTTGGTGAAACTACAAGACATGGTTCGGAGATTCTCCATGAGGGAGGTGTGCTACACCTGCCTGTGCATCATCATCTTCTATCTCTTTCGCGTAAAGGACTCCTACTATCTCATACCCACCTGGCGCAAACGTAGCGAGGCACACTACTTTGAAAATGGAAAGTTTCCAACAACAGAGGAGAGCCTGCCAACACCGATTATCACAGACCTGGAGAGTGATGGTGTCAATGAGGTTGTCATGGTGACAGTGGATGGGAGACTGAGTGTGTTAGCATTGCCAGAGCAGCAGAAGATGGCGGATGGCTCATTGCCCCATGTGGTCGTGAAACACGAGGTAGAGCTGCAGCTGAAGAGACCTGGGAATCGCATCGCCCGGCCAGTGGTGCTGAAGTCAGGCTTCACCACCCCCTACCTCTCCATGATGCAGATCAGAAAACAGGTCTGCTGAGTTACAAGTGTAGTGGAACCCTTTTAGAGTATTAGTCTCAGGACAGACTCTCTTCCGATGAAGTTCTGCACTTGTAAGCAGGCATGAGATTTGGTAGGCAGATGTCTGAAATCATGCTGCTTTCAAAGGTGTGGAGGCCTGTAGATCCTACGCTGTGTTTGAAAGGGATGGAGGTGGATGGGGAAGGGAGTGGGCATGGCAGCTGTCATTAGATTATCAGGACATTTTGGAAGAACGTTTAGAAAGGGAGCATTGCCTTTCCACACCGTTAATGTGCTTGAACTTGTCATTAGATTGTCCAATCACTGTGCAAAAAGAATTTGTTTTGTTGTTACATTTTAAAGACTGTGACAGTGTGAGTGTGATGGGAATTGGAAGATAGTGTTGCTTAGTATCTCTTCCTGTGACTATAATGCAGCTTTTAAGCCACATTGCAGCTGCACAGAAGTGATAATAACAGTTGGTGTGCAGCTGTATCAGACAAAAAGTGGCATTTTGCTGTTTCCTCTCTTGCTTCTCCACATAGTGTAGGGTACTGTAGATGCAGAGGTTAGAGTCCTGCTGAGATCCAAAGATATTGAGTGTTGATTTTCTTATTTTTTTAAGAATGGAGTTGGTCAAAATATAGCTGTCCTTGCTTTGCCTGCTGACATGTCATATATGAGTTCTGCTCTTCTAATTGTTGTCTTTCTGGTTCATTCAGCTTAATTTCTTTCTCTGTCCTCTTCAAACATACCAATGGAATGAATCAGACTTTTACTTATGATTGAACGAACTGATATGGCATGACCTTTTATTTGTGACTTAATAAACTGGCAGTGTAATATATAACCTTCACAGTTGTCTGGGCATTAGATATGGAGAGACTAATATTCACTCATAAACCTCTGGTGTTACCCTTCCAGATCGTTGTGATAGTGACAGATGACTGGCATGTGATGTGCTTCGATCCCGAGTTGAACCTGAAATGGGAGGTTAGCCTCCCCTTGACAGTGAACCTGCTAGAAGAGGCATATGCAGTAAAGTCCCTTGGTGTGCTGATCACATCCCACTCCGTGCAGAAGAACAACGGAGGACTTATTATCGTTGGTGGAAACTTCATGCACAAGACACACCACACCAAAGAACTGCCTGTGGAAAAAATAGAGTGAGTAGTTGAATGTGAATAAGTGCTGATAATAATATAGGGATGAAATTCATCTGGCAGCATATATGTATAACCCTAAATTTTAGCTGGATATATATATATATATATGTTTATTTTTCTGTACTTATGGGTGTTTGCATTCACTGTGCAAAAGTACATGAATACTTGCCTAATACCTGAAAAATGTAAAACATGTTGACAGACAGGCTAATAGACTTTTACAAAAGAGTGTTAACTGATGGCACTACCCCCCCCCCCCCCCCCCCTCCCCCCCCCCCCCCCCCCAAGCCTAATAGCACACACACACACACACACACACACTTCATACTTTACCAACGTTGTGAACAAACAATTTAAATAGTTTGAATAATAGTTTGTATTCCTCCTTTTCTTTCTTCCTCTGACTATATTCAAGCAGAAAATGTAGGTTAATTCATGCAGAAAATTAGGTTCTTTATTCAGGAAAAGCATGCAATAGAGCTTCACCATTGATTACGTCTTTCTTTCTTCTTCTTCCTTCTGTCTGTCTGTCTGTCTGTCTGTCTGTCTGTCTGTCTCTCTCTCTCTCTCTCTCTCTCTCTCTCTCTCTCTCTCTCTTGATTTCAGTCTCTCACTCTCTCTTATCATTCATTCTGTGGCACCCCCAATTCAATTGTCAGGTATGACGTTTTGTAGTCAATTGTCTGAAGTCCATTTATTTTGCTGACCATGAAAGCCTTGCCAGCTCCTTCTATCATGGCAGCTTGGCTTGTATCGTTGAGTCATGAGTGCAAAGAAGGTGATTTGGGGGCATTCAGGCTGTATCATGCTGTCACAATCTCATGTCTGTGCATACAGATACAGTTAACACGATTGATGGAATTGTTTGAAGGGGTTCTTCTGCATTTTCTTTGGTTTTGCTGGCACCTTCTTAAAGGTGAAGATTCTGCTGCACTTCAGAGGTTCTTACTCATGAAGAATTTGAGTTGCTTAGAAAGCAAGAGTAGGACTTCAAGAGGAGCTTGTTGTTAACCCTTTTGCTGCCAGAGAGTTTGTGCTGCTGATGCAGTCTCTTCAAAGAAGAGTCTGACAGAGGGATTCAGCCATCCCCGAATGTTAATTTTGTTGACTTTGGTTGGCCTTTGTTCTCCTTAGTGTGCATGAGAAGCCATGGTGTCTTACTGGCAGATATGAAACACGTCATCAAGGATGTCATATGATGTCATAGGCGCAGTGAAAAGGTCAATTCAGAGTGACTGTAGCCCACACCTGTGCTTTGCGCAGTCATATGGAAATATATTTTGTGTATGTGGATTGCGTTTCAGTGAAACAGGCAACAGGACAGTGGAGATGAAGATAGTTGTAGAAGAGGTAGAAAACCTGACCCACTTCTCCACGTACGCCCTCAGCGCCACCAACGGCACTGTGCGCTGGCATCACCTGCCAGGAGACTTTGGTCAGCTGACACACAACATCAAGGTCTGCATGGCTGTCTTGCTCCAATTCCCATGTTTGAAGTGTTGTGATGTAATGAATCTGCATTAAGAAACTAGTAATATACATAAGATGATTGCTAATGCTATTGGACGGTTCAGGCGGGGTTGTTAATTCCTTTGTCTTTTGCCCGGCATCGCTTAAGTCCCTTGGCTGCTTTTACTTCTGGTGCATACTTTCTTCACAATGGAAGGCAGTGACAGTGAATTTACAAATTTTACACTGCCAACTTTAAAGATATTTTTGGAGACCCGTAGTCAGAATGTGTTTGGCAACAAGCAATAACTTGTTGCTTGTGCTATAGGATGCCCCAAACCGCATTTTTTCCATGAAATCGTGATCTTCTGATCAGCCAAAAAATGATGCAAAGACACTTTTTTCCCACTCTCTATCCCCTTTCCCTGGTAATTTTTGCAACTGCAACAGTGGTGGCAGTTGTACTGCTTCGCAATTCTTGGTTCAACTTCCATTGTTCTACACAATGTGAAGCAACGCCTACTCAGTAATCGGCCTGGAAGTGACACTGCGGCCTCTTGCAACTTCTTGCGCGAAATTAAAGATTACAAAGGGCATTCACTCATGCAAACCAGCTTCACTGAACCGCCCAATAGATGGCATCAGGTAGGTCTGTAAATATCTGCACACTGCAAAGGAATACAGTAGTTTTTACCTGTCATTGTATCTTTGGTGCACCTCATTATTTTCTTCCTCTTTCGTCAAATATGCTTGTTAGGGTTAGGAGTTAAAGAGACACAAAACGGGGTCGAACTTACTTAAAGCAAAGTCACTGGGATCTTTATGACTTCTTCTTCATAACTAAAGTAGTTTTAAGAGAACAAAAAAGTGAGGGAAAGGTTCAGCAGAGAGTTTCTGATCATAGTCTATAGTGCAGAATTTAATCTTAAATGAAAGAAGTTTGTGTGAAGCTGGTGACTCTCTCTCTCTATATATATCCATTCAGTGTGGTTGGGGTGTGTTTAGGCAAAGATATCCTTAATACTGATGAAATTTGACTGCTATCTGCTAATTGTATGTCTCTTTCAATTGTGTAAAAAAATATTTATACTGTAAGGGTGCATGCATGTGTGTGTGTTTGACTCTGTGTGTGTGTGAGAGAGTTGGTGTGTATGCGTGTGTGTGTGTGCGTGTGTGTGTGTGTGTGTGTGTGTGTGTGTGTGTGTGTGTGTGTGTGTGTGTGTGTGCATGCATGCGTGTGTGTGTGTGTGTGTGTGTGTGTGTATGTGTGCATGCATGCGTGTGTGTGTGTGTGTGTGTGTGTGTGTGTGTGTGTGTGTGTGTGTGTGTGCATGCGCAAGAACCTGTGTGCCTACCTTTCTGTTTGCAGGGCTACCTGCCTGTCTACCTGCTTGCCTCTCTGCCTGTCTGCCTGCCTGCCTGTCTGCCTTATTGCCTGCCTGCCTGTCTAAATCTATAAGCACAATACATTTTGTTTGGTATTGTCAACAGGACCATGAAACAGAACACCACTGGAAGCTGGGTCTGCGGAAAAACAAAAAGCATGCTGGTGAGGCTCCATGGAAAATGTACAGCAAAGAGTTCAGCAATTACATGGTATGTGAATGTGGCAGCTGCGATGGTCACCGTTTGGTGTGAAGTTGTAATGTGATATGTGTAGTGGGCTGCATTACTGCCTCTTGCTATTATGTACAAATATGCATTTAATCTGTGTTCTGTTACTATGAAACAGATCTTACTGTAATGGAGCAGATTTTGTTTTAGTACAGTGTACGAATAAATTATGTGCTTTTATGCAGCCAGTGGATTGCGACTGCATGCTCAAACTGGCTCTAATTCACCAAGTTGCAGAGAACTTCTGTTTTCAGCCTCACATGTGGGTAAACAACCAAGACACGAAGTTCACGCTTGGTCGCTTCGCCAAAGACAGGAAGATGAACCAGGGAGAGGCTGATAAGGAGGATGACAGCTCCAAACAACCCTCTGCTCTGTCTGCGCATCACATTGTCGGTTATGCTTATGGCGGCCAACGCCCCCACAGCGAATCGGAACATGCATCCAATCCCAATGCCGTCGTTATTCGAGGGCCCCATGGGATTGAGGTGCTGAGTCTGTTGTCTGGACAACCAATCACGCACCTGAAGTTTCCAGAGACTAGTGATATCCGGCTTGATGTGGACAATGATGGAGAGCTGGAGCATCTTGTGTGGGACTTGGGAGTGGTAAACTGCTACCTACTGTTCTTCTTCTTCTTTCATTACGTTTCCACAATCATCACTTTGATTATTCTCATTCCATTATTGTGCCATTCTCATTCCATTATTATGCTATATGTGTGTTTCCGTGCCACTGTCTGTTAGGCCTGTTGTTATGGAAGGGAGGATGTCAGCTGAAGCTGTGCACATGAAGATGAGACAGAGGCAGGCAGTCATGAGACTGCACACGTGTTGACTTGGAACAACTGAAAAATGGTCCATCACCCTGTCGTGTCCACTGGCCACTGCATTTGTAGTCCAGTGCATTAGCTGGCTAGCCATTAGCTCCCATGCTCCCAGTATGCACACATGTGCATTTATGTGTGTGTGTGTGTGTGTGTGTGTGTGTGTGTGTGTGTGTGGAGAGGAGGGGTGTGCACACATGTGCATGATTTATATATACTTGTATATGCTTACAAACTAATTCAAAGCTATTGTGAGATGTAAATTGTCATTAATAATAACTGAAGAAAAATACTGATTTGTTTTAGACCATGCTCAGGGTGAATTCTGATTTCAGAAGGAGGATAAAAACATACGCATTAACCCCGTTAGCCGTGAACACACACTTTATAAGTTCACCCAGTACCAGCACTAGTAATTTTAACCAGCACTAGCGCTAGCAAACCTTTGACTGACAGGGTCACGCGGTGTGCTACCTGGACATCTGGCGCATCCTGCCCATCAAAGAGAAGCTGGAACAGCTGTCCCTGTGCATCTCTCACCGCTTCATCTGGCAGCACTCCTGGGCCATGGAGGAGGACATCTTTAAAAAAGTGCCCCCTGTGCTGATCAAAAGGTAACACACTCGGCAACAACAGGCTCACATATATCATTGCTGGGAGCTGCCACAAGTATCATTTTTTGCACAACAAACACATTTGTCACAACAAAATGTGTCTTTTGTAATGACAAAAGTATGCTTGCCGCGACAACAAAACTTTTGCTGCGACAAAATATTTTTGTCGCGACAAATGTTTTGGTGTGACAAGCATACTTTTGTCGTGACAAAAGACCTGTTTTGTCGCGACAAACACATGTTTGTCGCAACAAAAGTAAGCTTGTCGTGACAAAACTTTGGTCACGACAAAATTATGTCTGTCATGACAAATATTTGTCGCAACAAAAGTTTTGTTGTGACCAGAATATGTTTGTCATGACAAAAGTTTTGTCACGACAAGCATTCTTACAATACTTACAAGCACACATGTTTGTCGTGACAAAGCTTTTGTCATGACAAAAATGATACTTGTGGCAGCTCCCACCAATGATACGCATACACAAAATGAGCCAAAAATGAAAACCTTTTTTTTTTATATACTACCACCAGTATTCATAAAAGGAGAACCAGAAATGAAGAGGGCTGTTAGAGTATATATAATATGAAATCTTGAATCTGCCATAGATATATTGTCATGTGCATTTACACCTAGATTTATTTCCCAGCATGTTTCTTGATTTTGTCAGCTGTTGTAGTCTGAAATGGAATGGGCCCGGAACACATTGACTGAATCAACAAAGGGAGTTAATTAGTGCTTGAAAGACGTCACTGGGATGTAGCTTCAGTGGAGTTCATGTGCTTTGTCTTTACTCACATGCCAGGTGGGGGTTATTGTAGACGAGTCATGTCTTTGCTGTTGTTTTCATCCTAGTGACGGCTTTCCGGGACTAATTAACTCCCTTTGTTTGCTGATTGTAAGCAGCTGATATATTCCGTTTTCACTGCTTCAGTAGTTTCTGTTCATATTCATTCTCCAGTATTCATTGGTATTGTTTTGTTTCAGTGTGGCAAAGAAGGGTGGAGTGATTCGTCACCTGCTGGGTCATCACCTGACCAATGAGGAAGAGTATGATCTGATCGCTTTTGGATCTTTGGGGAGGATGTCTTCTTTTGATCTTGTTGGCAACATTCACTGGCAGGTAGAGAGATAGAGAGAGTTGTGTGTGTGTGTGTGTGTGTTTGTGTGTATGTGTTGAAATGTGTAAATATGCACACACATGTGTATGTGTTCAAGTGTCTGAGCATGTTATAATAATTTTATCAGCAACATTTAAGAGTAGATCACCTGCATGGGTGTGGACATCTTTGCTGTTAAATGCAAAACATTATTCTGAAGTGCTTTTAATTTACAAATGAGACACCTACCTGCATCTACAATGATGAAGAGAAAAAGAGATGCTTACAATACATATGTTTACTGTAAACTTGTGAAAATGTAAATGATTGACCGAGTCTAGAACTGAAGAAAAGGAGATGCCATTGCAGAGCGGGTAAGGCACTGGACTTAGGATTGAGCAGTTGCAGATTCAAATCCCAGTATTAGTGACCTTCTCCCCCCCCCCCCCCCACCCTTCAGTGTCTTGTTGGTGGATTTAGGATGAGATTTAGGATGAGATGAAAGACCGAGGTTTTATGTGCTACAACCATGTACACATTGTTTGCTGTTTGTTAGTATTCCTCACCTCCAATAATGTGTGCAACCGTTTCCCCACACCTATACATACAAGTGCAGTGTCACCTGCCACTCTGGCAGTTGCATTCCAGTTTTGGAGATTTCAGCAATGACAATCAGATGTCAGTTATGGCAATGTCAGAAGCTTTTGATGAAGGCCAGATGCACACATTGATGGTTAAGAGCCCAGGGCAACAGAAAGCTGCCTTGGCAAAGTTGTGCAGAAAATTCCACCATCATATATGTGTCAGCTTCGGTGGATATAAAAAAAAACGCGCTATGAAAAGCTCGTCACTCACGTAGAACCACATGCGAGCGCAGTGAGTCTGCTCAAGAGAGCGGAGAATAGCGCTATATAAGCGATCATCAATCCAATCAATCCAATCATCAAGTGAAGAGATGTGCAGCTAGCACAGCTCAGCCACAGTTGCCTTTTCTGAGCCAAACACTCCCCTGGCTGCTGGGACAACAAATACAAAAACAACAGCAAAACTGTGATATTTCAGAGCTCAGGAGCTGCGTGAAAGTCGATGTGGCTCTCCTGGGTTCCCCGTCCCGAATAGTCCGTATGGTCTGTGGACGTAAAGCGACACTGAACTTGGAAGTGGTATATCTCTGGGGCTTTTAGGCACTGATGATGTTTCGGTGTGCAGGAAGCAGGATACAGTTGTTCATGTGTTATGGTGACAGGTGCAGACTTCAACCAAGTGGAGTGATTTGTCGATCAAGCTGAGACGCAAGTCGATAGAGAACGTTCCCAGGGAGGTGGAGGATGAATTCATGCAGTCATTCTCTCCCGGCTTCATCTTGATGCCCCTGGAGGTGGCCGACAGAAAGGTCTGTTGTTTAGTTGTTGGTTTTTGTTGATCTCTGTGACACCTTGTGTTTTTGGTGGATGTTGTGATGTGAACCTGACAATAATTCAGGTAAGAAATGTATAGCTATAAATTATGAAGGTAGTTCTGCAATTTTCCATCTATCTTTTGACCCGGTGATGGAGATGTTACGATGTGTCCTGCTGAACCTAAGCAAGACCTCAGTGTGGTGTGAATAGCTATATACAGAGAGAAAAATAATAATAATAATAATAATAATGAATACTTAGAGCGCCTAACCTGCACAGGCCCTATAAGCACTTACACATTCTTTACGAATACATAGTCAAAATTCAATGCATACAACATGAATGCACACACAAAGAGAGACAAAAAGAGAGACAAAGAGAGACAAAAAGAGAGACGAAGAGAGAGAGAGAGAGAGACACACACACACACACACACACACACACACAGAGGGAGATGTGCTTTTCCACAGATACCCTCTTGAACTGAATATAAGGATATATGCATGTTATTTACCCAGACATGGTTCAGGAGCTGTGTGAGAGTCGAGGTGGACGTCCTGGACTGTCCGTCCTAACGAACCTTCTGGTTTCCGTGGACGTAAAGATTTATTACACCGTGCTTCGGCATTGGTCGCAACTTGTCCCTAATATGTCAACTGACATCTGAGGACATAAAGCATCACTTCATCATTATTTACCCAGATAAGCAAGACCAGTAACCCTTTCATGGCCATAGGATGTCATATGATGCCACTGGCAAAATGTCTTCAATAGATCTGCTTGCAGGATGCTGGACAACTTCCTGTTTGAATTCCAGCTTCTCAGCTGTTCTAATCTTGCAGCAAAGTTCTAAAAAAGGCAGCATTTTCAGTCAGCTTAACCTTTTCTCCAGACTGTTCCTGGAAGTAAACAGCATCAAAAGTGCAAACTTGTTGGCAGTGAAAAGGTTAAGCCCAGTCTGCTGTGTTTCAGGACATGGCTGCTGTGGTGGGCATGAGCAATGTGGCGCTGGTGGACTTGGTGGACGGAACTCTGCTGGCTGAACACAGCATTCCATCCATGCCCACCCAGGCCCTGGCCTATGGAGATTTTGACAACGACGGCATCAATGACATCATCCTCACATGTAAAAAAGGGTAAGTAGTGTGCTGTGGAGTTTTCTTCCTTCTCTTTCCTTTTGGTGCCTGGGAAAGAGACTCTTACTTTTATCTGATTTTGGATCTAAACTCAAATGATTCTTGCAGGCTGCCATTCTGCAGCAACACATTTGCAATAGGTGGCATGTTGATGATGTTCTAAAAACCAGTTTAGTTGTATAATACTGGACAGTAATGCATGTGCATATCACCCATGTCTGTGCAAAAATATTCTCTGATCTGTTCATACATCTCTGGACATCAACGATACACTATAGAATCACCTTGCTTTTCTCTTTTGTTGTTGACAGATTCATTGGATTCACTGTGAAGCAGAAGGCGAACTATGAGTACAGCATCCTCTATGCGTCCGCTGTACTTCTGACGATCCTCTTTGTGACCTGGCTTCTGACTCAGCCCTCTGAGTTACCTGCAGAGGATAGGCTGAGATAGCCATAAGCTGTCCGTGTGTACGTGTGTGTGTGTGTGTGTGTGTGTGTGTGTGTGTGTGTGTGTGTGTGTGTGTGAGAGAGAGTGTGTTGTGTGTGTGTGTGTGTCTGTGTCTGTGTGAGTGTGTGTGTGTGCATGTGTGTGTGTGTTTGCATGCATGTTGTGTGTGTGTGTGTGTGTGTGTTTCTGTGTCTGTGTGTTTGTCTGTGTGTGTGAGTGTGTGTGTGTGTGTGCATGTGTGTGTGTGTGCATGCATGTTTGTGTGAGACAGTGAGTGTGTGTGTGTGTGTGTGTGTGTTTGTGTGTGTGAGTGACTGTGAGAGAGAGAAAGAGAGTGGGTATGCATGCGCATGTGGGGTGGGGGTGGGGAGATGTGTGTGTGCCCAGTCATGTATATGTGCTATGTGTGTGTTAATATATATATAATATATGTGTGTGTGCATGTGTGAGTGAATATTATTATGTCTGTGTCTGTGTAACCATGTGTATGGTATTATGCGTGTGTGAATTTTGTCACTTTTTTCTCTCCATTCCATCATGTGTGAGCGGGGTTTGATATTTGAAAATTATTGCCTGCACTGTTCTTCTTGATATCGATGTAATGGAGCGGAGTGGTAGAAGGACAGGACACAGGCAGCGGAGTCAGTCAAAATGGAGACCACAGCAGGCGGCGACGGCAAACAGGCTTTATTCTACAGCAGCAGACAACTTTCTCAGCACACCCAAAATCCTCACGCGCACGCATAGATAAGAGAACTGCGCGGCCGCAAGGAACACACGCTATCGTTACAATGAAATCTGCCCTCTGGACCACAAAATGGCTGACAATTGTGTTTCCTTGGCCCGCACAAATACAGTTTCCTCTACAATAACTAAACTAATTAAAACATGAAATACATCAAATAGAAGCTACAGTTACAACCTTTTAAACCGTATAAACAAAATGTACACACATGACTTATTAATTTACAACAAGAGTGGGAAGCGTGGCTTGCACCTATCTATAAGCAGATTCGTACAACTAAATCACCACTAACACAATGTACAAAATATAACTGTCACTAAAACTTACATCAGAATAAAGAACACGCTCCCACGGTTAAAATGGTACATAACAAATACAATACAACGCTCTATAAGAGAAGCAAGACACACTCAAAGACTAGTACTAAAACAATCGGTGCGAACTTTCGCCTGGGGCACGTTATTTTAGTCGCAGCAGCGCTGATAGTGATACCAAGTAGTCTATGAATATAATTTAGCTTCTACAGTACACAATACTCAATAAGTTAATTTCAACCCAAAATAAACACTAAACATGAAGTCAGCTAAGCAAAATACTATACGACAAAGCATTGATCGACACAGAATTATTTTAAATCGAGTCAAAACAACGATTCACTACTATTCACTAGTACTAAACAGAGAACGCGCCATGCAGACGACGGCTATAAAAAGAATGGACCCAGAGAGGCATCGGCTACTGATTAAGCTCGATCCTGCGTCTAAATAAGATCTAAATAAACATTCTAAGACGCCAAATTATATTACACATGGCTTGGTGCATAAAAAGGACTAGGTAAACAAAGAGTAGGTAAACAAACAAGCGGTCAAAATATTAAGGAGTAAACAGATTTGAAAATGGCGCGCACCGGCGGCTATTGCCGGTCGGCTGTGAGAAGGCCATGTGGCGTTACGCAACACGCAGCGCTTCATAACAAAAGCGTCGTCTGCTCCAGTTCTCGGGTTACTAACAGTACAGTAATGAAATTGCATGGATCTGATAACCGGGGCGGGATTATTGTAAAAACGTACAAAGAGCACTTGCTCACATCGAGATAGATGAATAGACCATGTGTGTTCAGTATGATTGAAGAGCATGTCCATGAATATATGTTTTGTAATGAATCCAATTGAACTGCCAATGTCTTGATGTTTTGGACTGATCCACAAATTAATAAAGAAGATCATGGACCACCAGTGTCTGAGGTACATCAGTGTCTTTTCTGTGCTGTGTTCCTCTTTCTCTCACGTTTCTGTTAAGTATCACACTACCACTATCCCACCTTACCATCACATGCCTTTGGGTGGCTGACTTTTGCTGTTATGTGTAACATTCTCATCTTTTGTGTAGGGACACCAGGTTGAATGCTTACTGCTGCAGATGAGATGAACATTCGGGACATCTGTGCTTCAGAAAAACAAAAACACACACAAAACAAAACAACAACACAATATCAAAGTTCACTGCTAGCATTCTGAGACAAGATTGAAACACACAAAATGTTCAAAGGAATGCTTATTTTTAAATAGACAATACGAAACATGCGCCGAATTTTGGCTAAAAAAACATTTCAAGCAATAAACATATTGCACTAACAAACAATGATAGGAATATATCATGCTATTGAGGTGACCTCAGCCGTGCTGCTCCTGCATCCTTCTTTGCTTGGGGCAGTTCTGATCAAAGCATTCAAAGCCAGAGAGTCCACACAGGAAGATTGGTGGAGGGGCGTATGGCAGTCTGCTCTTGTGCTTTCTGTACCTTGACTGAATTTTGTGCAAGGATTTGACAGAATGCTGTTGAAAAAATAAAAAGGCAGACTTTAAAAGAACATGTTGTGGTTTGTTTATGTAGGTGAATTAGTTTTAAACGCAGTTTTGAAGGCATGGGAGGATTGAATGTTATGCTGTTGGATCAGTGCACGAAAAATCTGCTGTATCATACATGTGACGGTGCAAAATTTTAATCAGTCGAAGATGCATAGCGGCCAAAACGTTGGCTATGAATTAAGTCTTATCTGGGTGATGGCATTGTATTAGAAAAACTGAAATGATTTATGCTGTTAAAGAAAAACAAATCTCATCAATCTCATCAAACTGATGAAAAGCTAAACCACTTAATATGCTGCTTTTGACACCCTTGACCATGCCATCCTATTAAGACGACTTGAGAGCTCTTTTGGAATCCCGGGATTAGCGCTGTCTAGGTTCGAGTCATACCTAAGTGATAGGACGCAGTCTGTTGTGGTTGACGGTTTGATGTCCACACCAATACCCCTTGTCTTTGGTGTTCCTCAGGGATCGGTCCTCGGACCTGTACTATTCACCCTGTATTCACAACCCCTGTCTGATGTCATAGCATGTCACAGCTGTGACTATCACAAGTACGCTGATGACACAGAAATCTCTGACAGTGCACCACCTAGCGATTTCACTTCTGCTCAATCCAACATTCAATCCTGTATAAGCGATACTTTGTCATGGATGCAAAGCAACAAACTGAAGCTTAACACAGAAAAAAACTGAGATGATGCTTGTAGGTTCATCAGTGCGTATCAGTTCGGTCGACTGCGAGTCTGCAAATATAGATGGGAGTTGCATTCCTTTCCAGACCACCGTTACGTACCTTGGAGTGCATCTTGACCAGACACTGTCAGTGAAACAACACATAAGTAGCCTCTGCCGCACTACGTTTCTCGCACTCAGGAGAATCGCCTCTATCCGTCCGTTCCTCTCTAACAGTTCCATAGAAGAGCTCGTTGCGTCTATGATCACGTCAAGATTGGACTACTGCAATGCTACGTTCGCAGGAGTAGCCGATGAACAAATCGCGTGCATACAAAAGATCCAGAACAACGCCGCACGGCTCATCTTGAAAAAATCGAAGCGTGATCATGTCACACCGCTTTTGAAAGAACTCCACTGGCTCCCAGTAAAATACCGCGTTCAGTACAAGCTCGCAACGCTCGCTTTCCGTCACTTTGACGGCACTCTTCCACCATACCTGTCTTCTTCTCTCTGCACATATCAACCATCGCGCTCCCTTCGTTCTTCGACAGAAAGACTGCTCAAAATTCCCAAAACAAACCTGAAAACCTTCGGTGAACTCGCTGCCGGCCGACCTGAGAGCTTCTCCCTCCCTCCCAACTTTCAAAGTTAACCTAAAAACGCATTTCTTCCGCCAAGCCTTCTGATTGATTTGTACATGCCAACCGCTACCTGTTTCATATTCGTGTGTGTGTGTGTGTGTGTGTGTGTGTGTGTGTGTGCGTGCGTGCGTGCGTGCGTGCGTGCGTGCGTGCGTGCGTGCGTGCCAGTTGGGGGAGATGGAATTAAGGGTAGGTAGTAATATAATGATTCATTTTCTTTATATATTGCTGTTTCTCATATGGCACATGTACTTTACATTGTTAGTTGTCATAATTATATGTATTATGTTTGTGAAACTTAGAAAATGTTGGAGAATGTTAAGCGCAGTGAGTTTGGGTACACCAGAGAATAGCGCTATACAAAAGTTATCTATTATTATTATTAATAATATCTGTTTTTGGTTGAGCTATGTTGGTTTCCTGTCCAGTCCAGTCACAACACAATCCGTCATCGGTCTGTTTTTTTACTCGAAAAAAGAATCTTCCCTGAAAACTTGCGGAAGTGTTCTTTTTTCATCTTTTGTGTGCAGAATCCAGGCGAGATCAAGAGGAGGGAGGTGAGCTGGACTCTCACGAAGAAGTTAGACTTTCATTTGCAGGTCCAGGCGAGAGCAAGAGGAGGGAGGTGGTGCCGCTGGAGAGAGCCCAGAAGAGATCAAGAGCAGGGAGGTGGAGCTGGGCTGGATTTCTTTCGCTTCAGTTGTTCCTCAACAGCAGTGCTACGGACATTATCCTTGTGACTCTGTTCCGCACAGCAGTTGAAACAGCAGTTGCGTAGTACACTAGTTGCTGCGCAATGGCGAAGTCCCCACCGCCTTAACATTGTTGTTCTGGCGGTGGTGGGCCTCCCGGGTCGGAGCGCGCGGGTGAGCTTCACTCTTCCCCCCCCCCCCCCCCACGTCCATGTCCCTAATAAGCCACCTCGCTTCTGTGGACGTAAACCCGTCCCAATAAGCCTTATGGCTTATGTGGACGTTAAGCACCATGGTTTACTTACTGTGGACATAAAGCATCATGTTTACTTACTGACTTACCTTTGGTGTGTTGAGTTAGTTGTAGTGTTTATTCGCGAGTATGAATATAATTATGTGCTAATGAAGCTGTTCACCATTGTATTTTATTATGTGTCCTCACCATCGTATCCACAATTTCTTGACTTATGACACTGAGTAAAGAATTGCTTTGAACTGTGCGGTAATTGTAGGCAATAAGTCTTCCAGTTTTGACGGGAGTTCTGCGAGAACATGTGAAACAATTTTCACAACAGTCAAAACCAAGTAAACAAGGCTAAACACTGATGCGCACACGGAAAAGCTGTGAATATGCATTTGTAAAGTCGCTGATATCAGACTAACTTGGGTATACTGCACCTTGAAAAGCTGTGTTATCATCGTGACCAGATTTTCTCTGCTTACGTTCAGAAAGAATCAACGCACAAGGGAGTTAATTAGCGCTCGAAATACGTAACACAAATACAAAAGCCAAAGACCTGAGTCGTCTACGGTAACTCTCACCTGGAATGCGTGCAAATACAAGGTACATAAACTCCACCAGAGGTACATCCCCTAAATTAAACAACAACAACAAAAAACAAAAAAACGTTCAGAATGGCCACGTCCCTCATAGGAATACATTTTGGCCCAGTTTAGACTTCAGATGCAATTTGAGGATACTTTTTTTTTGACGTTAAAAATATTGTCGTCCACATCCCTCTCCCGATTTAAGCTGTTTATAGCAGATAGAACAGTATACAAACAGTATCTGTTAAATGACTGTGATTATTACATATATTGCAAAGAGGCAAAATTGTACATGTTAATTGTGAATATTTTCATTGTTGTTAAAAGTATGGTACTACCCTCACTGTCATGATTTTTAGAGTCAGCCTGTGTATGACTCGAAAAAAGAATCTGTAGTGAAAACACCAGAATGAATCACAACACACGACCGCTCATACTTACGTAAATGTCCAAAAAAAGACATGTCATGAGTTTTGATGCTATCAGAATTATGTTTTGTGTGACATCTGAATAAATGTTTTTTCACACTCTGTAATCATCTGTATTTGCAATTCATGCTAGGTAAGAATGTCTGAAAAATAATCGTGCCCACAGGAATAATCATCACCCTGACTTCATTGCAACACCTGACACCACACCACCGTATCTGAGGAAATATTTTATGCGTGTTATGTTAATTATTTATTATGGGTGGACAGTAAGTCTCTAACATTCTGCACCTCAGAATTATCATTTGAATACAGAACTATATCACCTAACGGTAGTTCAGTTCACATTGTTTTGTGAATATTCGCACAACTATGCAATGGTTGACTGGGCGTAAAACATCAAGTTATCTACTCGCACAATTATTATTTTAGTCTCTCTCTGTCTGTCTATCTGTCTGTCTCTGTCTGTCTGTCTCGCTCTATATATATCTGTGTGTGTGTGTGTGTGTCTTTCTCACACACACACATACACACACACACACACACACACACACACACACATACGCGCGCGCGCGCACACACACACGCACGCACGCGCACACACACGCACGCGCGCGCGCGCGCACATACACACACACACACACTCCGAAAATAAGTCAGTCCACATCTCATATGTGCCTTGATTTTATTACATTACACAACATCACTAAACAGACTGTACCAAACGCGCCCTGACGGGGCTCCACTGAATTGCTTCTTGAACACCATGCCGCGCTGTCACCAGCGGTGCTGGAATGGTGCTCATCCTAGTACACCAGTAACAGTACAAGTCACGAAAACAGAAACACGTTCTTCCTCAGATCTTTGAGCTTAAAACGTTGAAAATCGCAGGATTTCAGTTTACAGCAAAAACTGCTTAGAGTGTTTTTCTTTCTCATTACTGCACACACAAAGTCTACAGGTGGACCATTACCACTGTTTGTGGGTGTTGCCCAGCTGATGGAGGGAGGGAGTGAGTGAGTCGAGGGGGTACGGGGGTGGAAAAGAGAGAGAGAGAGAGAGAGAGAGAGAGAGAGAGAGAGAGAGAGAGAGAGAGAGAGAGAGAGAGAGAGACGAAGAGAGAGAGAGAGAGAGAGAACACACACACACACACACACAAACAGACAGACAGAGGACAAGACAACACTTATTTCCGTAGGCCTCCGGACCCTGGAAGAGAGAGAAAGGGAGGGAGGGGGGTCGAGAAGAAGAAGAAGAAGAAGAAGAAAGTAGTGTACAGGGGGGAAGGGGAAAAAAGAGAAGAAGGTATGATTCAGACGTGGAGATTACAAAAAACAAACAAACCCTGAAACAATGTTGACTGCTAGCGTTTTAAAACAAGATCCAAACAAACAAATACCGGATAAGTATTGTATTTTCATTTTTCGTCGTCTACCTGTCATTTTGTCGCTTTGAAAAATGGACATATCCCCGAAAATTTACACACGCTTTGTACTGTCCATTAATATTAAGGTTCTTTTTAACCGTTTGTGTGTTTGGATCAGAGGAGGAGGTTTGACACCCGTATGGCGAAGTGGCGAGGGAAGGGGCTTCGACTTTCTCAGCGGCAAAAGCCGTTTGCTGTTGGATGGTGCTCCATGAAGTTGTGATTTAACCACTTCACTGCCACAACCTGTAAAATCTCCGGGCTGAAAAGTGCACACATACACGCCAGCAAACAGTATATTTGATGGTCCTATTACAAATCTACTTTCAATACTGTGCATTTTGATAGAATCCTTTCACGTGCTCATTCGAATGGGGCAAAAAAGCCTTAATGATTTCAAATTTGGCACTTTTATCCGTCGTTTTCAGAGTGACTGCTCGGAAAGCATGGCAGTGAAAAGGTTAACCTGACCACAGCGCTGTCTAAAGTTGCGTAATGGGTAAAGCCTATCGAGGTTTGATGCGTCACAGTCAGCTGTACATATTTTAACAAAGCATCACTTGATTACGATCTGAAACAGAACGAGGCCCAGGGCGCCTGTGCGGAATTAACAAACATGGGAGTTTGAGCGGTAATTAGGCTGACTCCCTAAGGGGGCGGGGGGGGGGGGGGGGGAGAGAGAGAGAGACAGAGAGAGACAGAGACAGGGAGAGAGACAGAGACAGACAGACAGACAGACAGAGAGAGAGAGAGAGAGAGAGACAGAGACTCCCGAGAGAGAGAGAGAGAGAGAGAGAGAGAGAGAGAGAGAGAGAGAGAGAGAGTGTGTGTGTGCGTGTGTGTGTGTGTGTGTGTGTGTGTGTTCATCCTTAGTTTGTTGATTAATCATTTGATTATTAGGCTAGATGAGATTCGCGGCCAGGCTGAATTGCAGCGCCGTGGATTGTAATTCCAGTGGCCAGGGTTCGACTCGACTCAGTCCTAGTTGCGACGGGGTGAAGGACCGCGGCTTTTCGCTTCTTCTGAGCCAACATTTTTCCACACTTCTCATTGCCCGTCTTAACTGCCTTCGGATGCAAGGCGCGCTGAGAAACCATCGCGCGGCACGCCAGAAAGCCATGTATGTCCGCCCTTTGACAAAAAATGTCTTATCAGCCCTTTCCCTGCCCTTAGGACGTCATAATTATGACGTCATTGGCAAAGTGCCTTCCATCTGCTCGTTAGAGGACGCCGTATAATTTCCTGATTAAATTCCAGCTTCTCACAAATTCTTAAGTGCAGCCAAATTTTCAAAGCCAGCATTTCTTGTCAGCTTATAACATTTCCTTGAGACCTTGTTCCGCTTCCTTGCATGAGGCCTGTTCAGTCGGTTGTGTTGCTTAATGTCCTCGGATGTCGGTGGACAAGCTGAGACCAATGCCGAAGCATGGTTCAATATAGCTATACGTCCACGGAAACCAGAAGGCTCGTTAGGACGAACAGCCCAGGACGGCCACCTCGACTCTCACACAGCTCCTGAACTATGAGAACCTGTTCAGTAAGTAAGTAAACATGGTGCTTAACGTCCACAGAAACCATAAGGCTTATTAGGGACGGGGCTTCCTGTTCAGTCTTTGTTGACCGCTTTTATATAGCGCTATTCCCCGCTCTCGAGCAGACTCACTGCATTCGCATGTGATTCTACATGAGTGAACAACTTTTTGTAGCACGTTTTTGACTATCCACCCAAGTGGTGTACTTATAGCGCTGGCATGGCTGGTGCCACATAAAACTCTCCCACCGCTCCTGCAGGGATTCGAACCCACGACCTTTTTTTTATCACGAGTCCGGCGCTCTAACCACTGAGCTATCCCCGCTCCCCACGCTCTTTAATTATGATAACGCGGCATATTATGCCAAGAGAAGAAAAGATTCTGGTTACACTTAACTCCTGGAAGAAGAGGAGGAAGATCAGCTCATGTGGTACTGGAATAGAATCGTCTCTGTTCAGTTTACGACTCAATCAAATTATTTTTCAAGAAATGGCAGCACCACTGTCTATACGTTACTGAAACGGTAAGTGGGTTCATTTCTAGAGTCACTGTAGCACGCAGTTGTTCACAGACAGTTATTCTATTCTATTCTATTTACCATAAAAGCCGAATAGGCAGAGAAAGGAACTTTCTGTACTCATCTGTGTAATTCAACTGTGTTGTATCAATAAATCTTTTGAAAAAATAAAAAATAAAAATCAACTGCTGACTGTAAGTGCATGGACAAGACAAATAGGGGTCAGTGGTGCGTTGATCCGAGTGCGAGCCCGGGTCACGCGGACAGACTTCATTCCTGTGAAATCAAGGTGAGCAAGTAGCAAGCCGACAGTGAAAACGAGTGATGGTGAGGTCACGCAGATAGCCTTATTAAGCTGCTCAGTTGTGAAAATGAGTCAGTGCATAATGACCATATGCACTGATAACAGATAACAGTGCTGTCGCACTTCACAGCTTTGAAATAGTGACGTTTTTACCTGCGCCGGTCGTAGCCGCCCGAGCCAGATTTTAGAACAAATTTTGCCTTCGGGGTTTTCCAGCGACTGCCACTTGTATTGGAATAATGTCTGAAGTGTGCTGCGGGCAATCTGTTACAACCATGTGGCCACGTACACAGTAACAGTTGGCGGTATCTTTCTGAGAGAGAGAGAGAGAGAGAGAGAGAGAGAGAGAGAGAGAGAGAGAGAGAGAGAGAGAGAGAGAGAGAGAGAGAGAGAGCCGGTCCAAATACGCCGAAAATGCTGGTCTTACCTAAGCAGCAGCGAGCATTCCATTATACAGTTTGTATTGTATTTGTGCATTAATATTCTGCATGGTCATACTTACACATAATATATATATACACACACACACACACACTGTAATTAGCTCCATGATATATTTTGGAGGCCTTGGGACTACTGATATTTTGCTGACTAAGCACATACACTCTCGGATGGATGGAAATAAAAATACACGCACTCAAAACATGTTTTCGTACTAATCTGCAATGGTTACGCTTATGCATGCTTGAATGGTTTGATAATCAGAATATACACAGGTTGAGTTACGGGGGCTCTGTTCATGCAAACCTGGCAGTGACGCAAACAGAGAAAATAATACATTATGTATTGTATGTATATGGTTTATGGCTACAAGTGTGAGGTTTATACTACTGGAATGTCAGATGAGTTTATTCTGTCGTTTAATAAATAATAAATCAGTCAATGCTCCATATGCAAAGAACACTTCGATCTGTGGACACACACACTCATGGCACTGCCCCACCCCCCAAAAGAGAGAGAGAGAGAGAGCGAGAGAGAGAGAGAGAGGGGTGGGTGGGGGCAGACAGACCGAAAGACCGTCAGTTAGGCCGGCTGAAGAATCAGTATCCTGAAAAATGGTGGTTTACAAACGTATACGTTGGCAAACAGCAGATTTCCCCAATCGACAGTCTAGCGACGTTTTGATCGGACTCTAGATACGCAGGAGGATACATTTATATGTAAATAATAATATGCATATTGCTAAATAAATGATAAGATATGCGTATGTGAACAAAGTTAGCCCCAATCAGATAACGTAGTTTGCATGCTGTGAATGCACTGGCATTGATAATTAACCGTTGTGTGATGCTATGCTTCATCTTAAGCGCAAGCTATGAATAACCAAGCACATTTGTGACTCATTCTAATAATCATGCACATAGCTGTAACATGTGTAGTTAGCTATATTGTGCATTTTCCCTGAAAACCACGAGGACTACAGTACACGTTTGAATCAAACCACATACAGATACATGTACTAATATTTAGAGCATGTTAGAACAAATAATACCAAACAGAATACACAAGCGCGGACTCATGTTGGAAAAAAATAAAATAACAAAAGAAGAAAAATATCGTTTTCCCACAAAGCTAAAGACCATTTCTCCAGTCCAGAGTTCAATTATCACATATGAAATTAAGATTCTACCCATGCACCGGAAGTGCAGAGATAGTTGGGACTGAATTGCATGGCACACAAAAAAAAAAATGGGTGAGATCTATTCTTCCACAGAATCAGCAACACATAGTACACACAGATACTTTATTACAAAACACGCAGTCAATATTCGTCGGTCCATTTGTGCTTGCAGCCCCCCAAAACCAACAACAAACAAACAAATAAATTACACCTGCACGTTTTAAGGGGGAGGGGGAATTAGGACGTGAAACGAACAATTATTTCCTTCTCAGTTTCAGTTCAAGACTGCATATACGTGTTCAAGGAAGTCCCATAAGCGCTCTAACCTTCAGAATGTTTTCCAGTGTTGCCTTCCTTCGTTCAGGCAACAAGATTAAAAAATATCAGTGCCTCTGCAGTGGAATCCTCTTAAGTCAAAAGGGGGTTGGACAGTAAAAATTACTGACTACAAGCAGACATTTGGTTTGTATAATTACGAGAACAAAACAACAAGGAAACAGTATTGCATGGATTTTTGAATCACTTTATCTGAAGCAGAATTTCACGTTAAAGAGGTTTGTCTTCAATAGGGCTCCGGAGCAGTGTTGTGTACAAAACTAACAAACTAACCTCATAATGCTAGTAACATAAAGCATGTTACTTATTTATATATAAGCATGCTACTTATCTATATTTTAGTATGCTATTTTTATTTTATTTAAGCATGCTAATTATTGTTGCCTGTTATCCTGTGACGCTGCAGTCAATTGAGCATGCGTGCGTGCGTGCGTGCGTGCGTGCGTGCGTGCGTGCGTGCGTGTGTGTGTGTGTGTGTGTGTGTGTGTGTGTGAGAGAGAGAGAGAGAGAGAGAGAGAGAGAGAGAGAGAGAGAGAGAGAGAGAGAGAGAGACAGACAGACAGACAGACAGACAGACAGACAGACAGACAGAGACAGACAGACAGAGACAGACAGAGACAGAGAGAGAACTGATATGATCAAATTATATCATTGTTCACGTTGTGATGGCAGTTTCTTCTTGCATTTGCATGCAATGACTGGATGCTACTGTAAGTTACAACTATAAGAGTTGTATTATAAATTGTTTGCCTGTATCTTTGTGCTTTCGTCTTTATAACTATTGTCTCAAACTCTGTTGTTATGAGCCCGCCTGGTGGAACTGCCCCTTGCAGGGTGAATATAAAGTGTTAACGAACTGACTGGAATGGAATATACTTGTACTGATGCTTGCGTGTCCTTTCGCAGGGTAACTATCGCCTCTAACCATGCAGCAAGCACAGTGGAAGGAGAAACAGACCGCTTAAGAAAACTGATCACTTTGCTCATATGACACGAATGCAGAAGCAGGTATTCAACGAATAAATAATCTGATGCTAGTACAAAGCAGAGTTGAAAAAAATAAAAAATAAAATAAAAATTCAGCAAACTGAAGTGATCAAGACTTACTTACACAGAGGCCAGCACATCACACAGTAGGAGCGATTCAGATTTTCCATTCGTTACATTGAATACAGGTGAACCACGAGATAACTTTCCTTTTGTCATCTTTCGTTAATTCCTTTTGGAAAATGAAGATTCTCTCCATTATTTTGAAAATAATAATAATAGATAACGTTTATATAGCACTATTCTCTGATCTAGCTACACAAACGCACTGTGCTCTACAACAAACATTCACACAGTGAAAAACAAAGACTCCCCACTTATGAAAACAAGCTCCCCCCCCCCCCCCCCCACCACCCCCACTCCTTTCCCTGGCCTTTAAAATTGTTTGCCCCCACCCCCATGTTTACATTATGAAAAACACATTGAACCCCCCCCTCCCCCCCACCTCCCCCAAGCATCCTTTACATTAGTGGACACACAGATGCTGATCACAGGGACACATTAACAAAGCGGTCTGTCCCACAGTCTTCAGTTCAGGTTCACATGTACAAATTTCCATTCGCGTCCCTCTTTGCCTCACAGCTGCTTGTGCACTTCTGCGTCAAATGCCTCAGCATAGCTGTTTTTGTTTTCTTTCTCTGACTGTAAAACAAACACCCAGCATGATAACTCGGCTATCAGTCTTTACGGCAGCCAATACCTGTCTCAGAGGCTCTGGTAAACCGAAGTGCCACTAAAGCGAAATCGTTTAGAACACAAAATTTCTCTGGATCTGTTCCGTTTAGAACACAGATAACGCACACGCCCCCCTCACAGTGTGATTCACCAGCACGAGTCTGATTTTGCTGAGCGTCAATAAATCAACAGAATAAATGCATACAGGTCTTTCAGGTCTTTCCGTCGACTCCGGTGACTTCTTTCTTGCGAATACGTCTCAAATACTTAATGAATCAAGCAGTGGCGGACGGAGCCACCCCGGCGCTTTCCGTGCAGTAATACTTTTTGTGCGCCACGAACGTCGAGAGATAGGTGAAGCTGATGTCACAGTTCTTGCAGTACGGCGCCGCTGCCGCGGAACTCTCTCCTGCCCTCTCCTCCGTTCGGCTTCTCTCCTGCGAAGACGAAGCTCCAGCAGCTTCAACGAGAGGCGGAGGAGCGCAGGACGAGCTGGGAGGCGCCACGAAGAACCTCGGGAAGAGGCTGGCGTTGGGCGTAGGGAGGGAATGTGAAGGGAAGTCCGGCTCCAGCTTCACAGCCGCCGGGCTCGGCCCGGGTGGGGTCGTGGGGGGGCTGGTCCGAGCTTGACCCGCGCTAGCTTTGGGGTCAGAGGAGGCGGGGCTGGAGGGGGTGCTGGACGGAGGGGGGTGTGACGTGGCTGGGGGTGTGGCGAAAGTGATGGGCAGCGGGGGGTCGTTGCAGCTGTCGTCGTCCCTGTCCACCACCAACCCCGGCTCGATTTTAACCCGCACCGTTTCCGCTTTGTCCGAACACGCGTCAGAGCCCACGTCGGGGTTGTCTTCCCCCGGGGATCCGCCGTCACCTGATCTTTCTTCCGCCTGACTGCTGTAGTCCACGCTGTCTCTTTCGCTTCGTCCGTCCCGGAACGAATGCTCAGGTGCGCTGCCATTTCGTCTGCACTGGTCTCTCACTGAGCCGGAGGGCATCGTGCCCCTGAGATCATAGTCTCTGTCTATGGGCTCATCTTTGATGCGGACGGGGCTCCTTTTCTCCAAGCCCGACACTCTTTCGTAACCCCTCCTCTCTAAGGAGGCTGCTCTGTCAGGGCTGGTGGACTCCGGGCGATTCTCCTTCTCCTCCCTGGCGATCAAAGCGTGGGAGATTTCCATGTGCGCTCTCAGGTCCTCGACAGACTTGGTGACGTAGTCGCACTGGCTGCAGCGGGAATGCTCCTGCACGTACTGGCTGGCGATCTCGTGGATGCGGAGATGCATGGCCAGGGATCGAGGGTCCGCGAAGCACTCGCCGCACAGCTGGCAGGAGTGGGGCTCGTCCAGCGGGACCAGGATGTCCACCTTCTCGTACGCCTTCCTGGAGCGCCTGCGCTTGTACGGCTCGTTCTTCAGCCGCAGCAGCTCCGCCTCCACGTCCACGGGGCCGTGCGGTCCCTTGTGGTCGTTGTTGGCCTGGATGGGGACGAGGGGCGGCTCCTGGAACTCGATCATGTGGCTGTCCGTGAAGTCCTCCCCGTTGTCCGTGTGCGACTTGCCGTGCATGCGCATGCCTCGCACGGTGTTGCCCCGGTAACCGCACAGCGTGCACCTGTACGCGCTGGTGGGGTTGTGCACCTTCATGTGCTCGGCCAGACGCTTGTCCGTGTGCGTGACGTAGTCGCAGTGCGAGCACCTCAGCAGAGACGCCTGCGCCACCTCGGCGCTGCACAGGTGTAGCTTGAGAAGGCGCGAGGAGGTGAAGGTGGCGCGGCACTGGCCGCAGCAGTACTGGCCGGGACTGGGCGACGACGACCCGTTGCTGCTGCTGGGGGAGCGCTGCTCCGCGCCGGCGGTGCCCACGATTTCCCCGCTGGGCGTCTGCACGATGACCGTGTGCTCGCTGTTCTTGCCGTGCGGGCAGTAGTACTCCTTGTGCGCCTTCAGGTTGCTGGCGGAGCTGAACTTGATCTTGCAGGGGATGCAGAAGAACTTGTAGTAGACGTCCTCCAGGCCCACGGTGGCCGCTGTGGCTGTGGCCACTAAGGCCCCTCCTCGCACAGGCACCTTCACCACGCCGGGGCCTGGCGACGTGTGGCGCGTCTGACCGCCGGACCCCGAGCCGTGATCTTTGTTAAGAGTGGGGCTCTTTTGCGGCGACCGGCCCGTTGTCCCCGGTTCCGGCGTGGTGGTGGTCGTGGTGGTAGCTGGGGCTTCCGGTTTGACGTCAGGCTCGGCCGCTCTAGGGGAGAGGGCAGGAGCCGTGGCCGAGGGCCGCAGCTTCTTCCCCGAGCAGTAGTGCTGCTTGTGAATGAGGAAGTTCTCGTGCTTGTAGAAGATGATGTTGCAGTCCGTGCACTTGCTGACCCCGGGCGGCACTGCCGCAAACGCGTGGCCCTGAGGGGTGACGGGGAGGCCGGCCATCCCCGCAGCGGCAGCCATGGGGTGCATCGGGAGAAAGCCCTGCAGCAGGGAGGGCTTGAGGAGGGCAGGAGGGGGCAGGCCGGGCATGGAGGTGGGGGTGGCGGCGCTCAGCGCGGGGCTGGGGCCGGGGCCCGGGTGATGATCTGACGACCCCTCAACGCTGCCGGACCTTCCAGCTGCTGGGCTGGAGTGCGACGCCGGCGCTGACGACGAAACCGGTGACCTCTCCTCCTCCTCCTCCTCCTCCTCCGTCTCTTTCTTGAAGCGCATCTCAGCTGAGCCTGCGCCCTCCGCGTCGGCCCTCTTCGTGCTGAGGTCGAGGGGCAGCTCCTTGGCCGAGTCCTCCGGGTCACCGGCGTGCATCCTCTTCGGCGACTTGCTCTGGTGGGCCTCCTCGGGCGCAGACCTCGGCGAGGAGTCGGACACTTTGGGGGAAGACGACTTTCGCGGGGACGCGGCGGCTCTGGGAGAAACGGGAGCCCCGACGCCGGCAGCGTGGGCAGCCGCCGCCGCCGCGGCGTTGTGGATGGACTGCACGAGCACGGTGGGCAGCGGGATGGCCATGCTGGTCAGGCCGGACGGCGTCATGACGGGGGCGGTCAGGATCACGGCCGCCTGACCCCCGGGCATCATCGCTCCCCCGGACGGCAGCCCGCCCGCCTCTCCCGCCATGGCCTGGCCGTGGGGGAAGAGGAGACCGGTCTGGCCCAGCGAGGTGAGCTGGAAGGAGGCGGCGGACAGGTCTGCGGGCACACCGTGCAGCGAGGCGGGCGCCATCAGACCGAACTGCGGACCTTCCTCCTTCACTGCGTCGCCGGGGCTGCGGCCCACCTGGCGCTGCGAGCAGTAGTGGTCCTTGTGGCAGCGGTACGTGCCCAGCGAGGAGAACTGGATGTTGCACTCCTTGCAGTAGGTGGCGCTGCTGGGGACGGAACCGGCCCCTGCCCCTGCCCCTGACCCAGTCCCCGGCGCAGACCCCGCTCGCGCTGACGCCGCAGTCGTCGTTTCCTGCTGCCCTACGGCGTGGGACTGGCGGTTGTGGATGCGCATGTGGCGGTTGAGGCTAGCGGGCTTGTCGGCCCTGTAGGAGCACATGGGGCACTGGAACACCTGCGCGTCGAGGCAGGCGGCTTTGGCGGGAGGCGGGGAGGGGGAGCTGCGGCCCGAGCTGCTGCTGTTGTCGGCGGAGGCTGTGGCGGATCGCTTGCTGCCGACGCCGCTCGCCCCCTTAGCCGGCGACTGCTGCAGGGCGGGCCCGTCGTGCGAGGCGTCCATGTCCACTTCCTGCTTCAGCCGCACCGCGTCTGAGACGTAAGATATTATAAGATAAGACATAAGTATCGTATTGTCGAAGAGTACTCGCCATTAAGATATTATAAGATGAGACATAAGTATCGTATTGTCGAAGAGTACTCGCCATTAAGCAAACGAGGAATATCGTCCATGTCCACTATCAGAATTGTATTGTCAAAGAGGAGTCCTCGCCATTAAGCAAACTAGGAATATCGTTCATGTCCACTGTCAGAATTGTATTGTCAAAGAGGAGTCCTCGCCATTAAGCAAACTAGGAATATCGTCCATGTCCACTTCCAGTTTCAGTCGCACAACGTCTGGGACACAAGGTATTGTATTGTATTGTCAAAGAGGAGTACTCGCCGCGAAGCAAACTCGGGATATCTCAAGCAAAAGGAACATGAGACAAACGTGGGGCTTTTCTTTCTACTCTTCCTGGGGCGACCTTCCTCAATACCAAAGGATGCTATAAGTTCTAGACAGTATGGAAATGCGGGTAGTGTGGAAGCGTAGATGAAGTGTATAGGTTGGGTTACCTCCACCTCATCAATACCTCATCTACACTTTCATATCATCTGCACTCCATTAATTTCATTTCTATATCAACCATGCTTCCATGTGATGAACACTTGATGACTCTCCGTGACCTCATTTGATCAACTTCTAACTTACTGAAGCCTCTGTCACGACATGTTTATTGACATGGACAGACTGCACTAGCTATCAGATCTGTAAATACTACACGAAGACAGCCTCGCATGGACAGAATGCATGCAGTATCCATCAGATCTGTAACTACCGTAAACAGACGACCCCCGACCTGACCTGTTTGCATGAACAGACTGCCCTAATGGTCAGACCCGTAAAGACTGCAAACAGACGGCCTGTTTGCATGGACAAGCTGCCTTGGTTGACAGCTCAGTAAAAACAGACGGCCTCTGACCTGTTCGCACGGACAGACTGCCCTGGTGGTCAGATCTGTAAAGACTACAAACAGACGGCCTCTGACCTGTTTGCATGGACAGACTGCCCTGGCTCTCGGAGCTGCGTCTGGACCTTGGCCGAGGGCTGACAATGTGTTCCGACCTCTTCTTGGAGCAGTAGTAACTCAGATGACCTTGCAGCGTCCTCGGACTGCTGAATCGCACCCCACAAAAAGGACAACCGTAGATCAGGGCAGCTGCAGAAAATATACAGAGCACATTTGATTTTTCACTTGGGGTGGGTGGTGGGGGTTGCGGTAGCGGAGGGGGTGGGGGTGGAACTGAGCAAGCACTAATGTGTAAAGTGGCAACATTTGTAAAGTTTGATTGTAAAATTATATACTATTTGGATACGCGCCAAACATATACCATATAATCTGATTTGATACTGGTCGGTCTTGATTTTCTCCTCCTGCTGTTCGAATTGTTTGTTTCTTTGTTCTTTTTTTGCACGGGGAAAATCAGTCGCAAGATATGCTGAGTACAAAAACAAACAAACAACAACAAAAGAAAGAAGAAAAAAAGAAGAAGAAAAATCTATTGTTTGCACATGAAGAAATCTCTTCTCACTAGCCGTCACATTTGCCCTGATACAACCATCACGGTTTCAGTTATCTATCTATGCAGCCTTAAGACATGTGAGTAAATTTACTGGAACATCTATCAGAATGTTGTACAGCTAATAAGTACGCAATTGTTACAAACACTGAAAATATCCTTTGCCGGTCAGAGAGCTAGCTGTGTCCATCTTCAAGTCTCTTTTTCATATCTTACCTATATGTTCATTTATCTGTTCCTTCGTTTAACCTTATTTACTTTAATTTGAAGGGGGGGGGGGGGGGGGGGGGGGGGGGGGGAATCTGAAACAGAACGACCGCTATCGTTCTAATTTGGTTTAATTATTTTAATCTGGTTCTCGATTTATACATGACTTACCTATTCTTTCGTTAGAGTCACAAACAAGTAAAATCAACACACATCACAGCACGCACGTCTAGGTCTTCACAAACGCTGTTGTAATTGTTATTATAAAAAATGTGTGTAAACTACGATTATCGGTCATTATATACAACCTTCACAACACACAAGGACAGAAAGAGAACTGCTAAGTCAGTTCAGTCCACCTGGTACAGCCGTGCACGTCAACCACTGTGAGTGAAGTACATGTAGCCTATTCTCAAATGGCTATTAACTTTATCAAGTGCGTTGTTTTCTTGAGAAATATGCAACGGATTTAGTCGCACAACGATAAGATATAAAATGATGATAACGTTAAAGATATAATAAGATAATAAAATAACATCGCAGAGTACAAATTCAGTTCTGTATCAGTTTATCTGTTGATAAACTATCCCCCGATTACAATCAGCAACTGTAGCAGACATGATTACTCAAGTCTTTCCCAGTTTGTGTTTGTCATTATTATCAAAACTAGATAGCAAATCTGTATCTGTAAAACTCAGCTAGGCTTTGTACAAAGACAGTACATTATTTGTACAATTATTATTTTACAGAACGAGTCTGATGGCAGTAGCTGAGACACAGACAGAGAGGAGAGGTGGAGGGGTTGAGTGCAAAGGAAGTTGTCTTGCTTTGGTTGATTCGTGTGCGGGTGTCACATTTGTGTGTGTGTGTGTGTGTGTGTGTGTGTGTGTGTGTGTGTGTGTGTGTGTGTGTGTGTGTGTGTGTGTGTGTTGTGTGTTGTGTGTGTGTGTGTGTGTGTGTGTGTGTGTTGTGTGTGTGTGTGTGTGTGTTGTGTTGTGTGTGTGTGTGTGTGTGTGTGTGTGTGTGTGTGTGTGTGTGTGTGTGTGTGTGTGTGTGTGTGTGTATGTTGTGTGTGTGGTGTGGTGTTGGGGTGGGTGTTGTGTGTGTGTGTGGTGTGTGTCATGTGTGCGTGCGCGTGTGCGTATGCGTGTGTGTATGTGTATGCGTGCGTGCGTCTGTGTGTGTGTGTGTGCGCGCGCGAAAAATTCACTGACCGTGACCAGGTGGGGACGGCTGTTGCAGAGCTGACGCCGACTGTTGCAGTGGTGGTGACGCTGAAGATGGGGGTCTCTCGGCGGCGGACGGCACAGGCGACAAGGGTGCCGTCGACAGCTCTCTGTCCGCCACGGACAGGTCGTCGAGGTCAAACACAAAAGTGGCGCGTAGCTCCATGCCTATCTCAACGTCCGACACGATTTCACACCAGATTCTGCCTCCTGCCACAGCACACGGAAGACCTGTGGTTATAGCTTCGGTGAAGGAATTACAGACCGTGCTAAGTAACAGCTTCATTTACTGGTGCATAACGGCCTTTGGTTAGTTTAGCTGGGAGTTGGGTTGGTGTGTGTGTGTGTGTGTGTGTGTGTGTGTGTGTGTGTGTGTGTGTGTGTGTGTGTGTGTGTGTGGTGGGAGTATACAGATGCAGCGGTTTATCCCCAGAGATGCAGATCATGTGTTCTGGCAATAAATAAAGCTCGTCCCGGCATATCTTGATAACGTTTCTTTAATTAAGTTTAAAATGAGACCGCTACAGTGCTACAATCTGAGATGTGCCAGAGATATACACGAAACACTGGCTAACACAGCTTGATTCGGTTCAGTCACAAGGACACAAACTCAAGATGCTTAAACAGATCAATAAATAACGCCTAAAACTAATTAATTTAATTCCCGGCTCTGTTTCAAAAGACGCTTAGATCTTTGTAAGGCGAGTCACCGTAAGTACCAGCATTATTATTTATGATTGACTGATTGACTGACTGTTGCTTTACGTCCACAGAAACCATGACGCATACTGAGCTCCGACCATTATTATTAACCAAGACATGCCCTTTTATGCAACACAGGTGAGATGAGGCAGGTTGCACCCATGCACTCACCTTCCAGGTAGACGAGTGTGTTTCTGGAGACTCCATTCACTGCGGGTCTGAGCAGAGCGAGCCAGGCACCGCTGTGTCCCGCCACGTTCACCAGCGCAACGTGCCCCGTCTTGCTGTGGAACTGTCACAAAAACAACAGGGACACAACGGTTATGTTTAGTTCACCAGCGCAACGTGCCCCGTCTTGCTGTGGAACTGTCACAAAAACAACAGGGACACAACGGTTATGTTTAGTTCACCAGCGCAACGTGCCCCGTCTTGCTGTGGAACTGTCACAAAAACAACAGGGACACAACGGTTATGTTTAGTTCACCAGCGCAACGTGCCCCGTCTTGCTGTGGAACTGTCACAAAAACAACAGGGACACAACGGTTATGTTTAGTTCACCAGCGCAACGTGCCCGTCTTGCTGTGGAACTGTCACAAAAACAACAGGGACACAACGGTTATGTTTGGTTCACCAGCGCAACGTGCCCCGTCTTGCTGTGGAACTGTCACAAAAACAACAGGGACATAATGGTTATGTTTGGTTCACCAGCACAACGTCTTGCTGTGGAACTGTCACAAAAACAACAGTAACATAATGGTTATGTTTGGTTCACCAGCACAACGTCTTGCTGTGGAACTGTCACAAAAACAACAGTAACATAATGGTTATGTTTGGTTTGCTGTGGAGCTGTCACAAAAACAACAGGGACATAACGGTTATATTTGGTTCACCAGCGCAACGTGCACCGTTTTGCTGTGGAGCTGTCACAAAAACAACAGGGACATAACGGTTATATTTGGTTCACCAGCGCAACGTGCTCCGTTTAGCTGTGGAACTGTTACAGAAACAATAGTGACATAATGGTTTTTATATTTGGTTCACCAGCACAACGTCATGCTGTGGAACTGTCACAAAAACAACAGGGACATAACGGTTATATTTGGTTCACCAGCACAACGTCTTGCTGTGGAGCTCTCACAAAAACAACAGGGACATAACGGTTATATTTGGTTCACCAGAGCTACATGCCCCGTTTTGCTGTGGAACTGTTACAAAAACAACAGTGACGTAATGGTTATATATGGTTAACCGCGCTACATGCCCCGTTTTGCTGTGGAACTGTTACAAAAACAATAGTGACGTAATGGTTATATATGGTTAACATGGGGTTAACGTCCCGTCCACAGCAACATGCCCCGTTTTGCTGTGGAACTGTCACAAAAACAACAGTGACGTAATGGTTATATTTGGTTAACGTGGGGTTAACTTCCCGTCAACCGCACAGGATCACCTAAGGACGACTCACACATTGGCAGTTACTGCTACCAGGTCGAAACGCGTCACCACCATCGACAACAACTATAACAACATACACACACACACACGCGCACGCACGCACGCACACACACACACACACACACATTTATTGAAAAGCAGTGATGAAAGATAGAAAGGGATATTACACTATGAAGCAGAGAAAGCAGGAATGGTGCATTGTTTTCAAAAAGTTCACGGTGCAGATTTTGACTTAATATCAGTTAATCTAAAAGGAAGGAATTTTGATGATTTGATTTGTATTGAGCAGGGTAGTGAGCTGTTGTACAGCAACAGCAACAACAACAACAACAACAACAACAAGACATTAGACGAAACAGTACTGTACATGACAATAAAACAGCAGCGACTGCGGTTTGATCAGTGTGACCGGACACAAGAGTGAGAAAGCCGAAGTATGGAGACAGGAACAAACATCTTTACGATCCACCAAAAACGAAGACTGCTTTCGGCGTTGACCTGATTGAATGCGTATATAATTATACAGAGTCTATCAACAACAACCAACCACCAGCACCGCTGCAACCACCACCTTCCTTCCGGTTTTGCTTAACGTCCCCGGATGTCGGTTGACATATTAGGAACAAGCTGAGACAAATGCGTGAGCATGGTTCAATATTGCTTTAAGTCCACGGAAACCATAAGGCTCGTCAGGACGGAAAGCCCAGGACGGCCACCTCGACTTTCACACAGCTCCTGAACTCTGACAACAACCACCACCAACATTACATTAGCCTTAAGCCCGTTCTTAATTGGGCAAATGTTTGTTCGTCCGAACATACTTCGGACAGTTCGACGAACTACAATCGTTTCTTAATTGAACTTTTACTTCGCCGAACATTGGTTCGGACAGTTCGACGAACTATGCTTCGTTCTTAACTGGCTTATAATGAGATGCAAGGTTCGGCCCCAACTTGCGCCGCAGAAGCGCAGCAGACAGCATGATCCAAAATGTAGGCTAAAGTCAAGTCAAGTCAGGTCAATATACTTTAATCATCCCTCACAAGGTAATTCAACTAACTACTGTATCATTTTGGATCCCAGAGACAAGGCTGCGCCTCCCACAAGTCAACAAATAGGGCAATTCCCTCCGAAGCGAGAGAAGTATTGACACCGAAGCGTCATCCATTTGTATTTTTCTTTCTTCTCATCCACAGGAGAGCTCTGCTCTCAGCCAGTCAGAGGCAATGTTCGTCGAACTGGGCGAATGTTCCCAGAACTGGTTGAGCGAACCTTTTGGACCCCGGATATAGCTTCGTCGCAGTTCGACGAATACTCCCAACTAGGTTCGCTAAACAAACGTTCGCCCAGTTAAGAACCAGCTAGGTTCGCCGAATACTCCCAACTAGGTTCGCGAACAAACATTCTTCCAATGAGCGACTTTGCTGGCTTGAGCATTGAACTGCCCAAATAGGCCCACCACCACCTGGCTAGTGTAGGGGAGATCATTTGCAGCTGACTTGAGCTTTGTCAAAGCCCCAAATATGCCCAGCGCCACCAAGCGGGGCGATCCGCAGCTAAGTCGCCCATTAAGAAGGGGCCTTACTCACCTCGACAATAAGGTCCCCCACGCGGATGTTGTCTGAGGACACCATGTCGCCAGCGAAGGGGCCCAGGCTGCTGCCCTTCGGAAGGGGAATGGCGCTACAGACCATCCAGCTGGGGGTGGGGTTGCCGTGCACGTTCACCTCCAACTCCTGCAGCATACAGCACGATCAACTTTACTGCCAGCTTTATCAAGCTTCCGCGCTACTTTTAAATGTTTTCGGTCCAAACTGACCGATTAGACCACAGTCATAGCCGTAGCCTTGAGACTCATCACATGCTTTATCAAAT